>JACEFO010002580.1:0-38064 GCA_015342445.1 Digitaria exilis
AAAATGAACTGCAAACTCTGATCAGTTCTGGCGCGCCGCAGCCTAGGCAGGAACCAAACACTGACCAAACTTTTGATGGCTGCCATAAAGTTTGGCGTGGCGGTGACGGCGCCAACCAAACAGCCACAGCGATTGGTGGCATGAGGACAACGTGGGTCCTATATATGGGGCCCGTTTATTTTAGTAGGTCTTCCATGTTACGTAACAGACTATCTCTTTGAATTATTATTGGGTGTAAATTGTAATAGGCTAATGGCCGGCAATGTGGCCCGTGTGAACTCCAAGGTTTGGTTGCTGTTGGACCGTCAACTTCGCACTGGAGAATCGCCATTTCGTGTCCTGGCTTTGTATTTGGCCTTCGCGCCAAGCCAGAACTCAGCATGTTTTAGTGAAGAAAGTTGTGCTTATCCTTTCTTATGTCGCAAAAAATTGTAATATATTATGTTGGAATGTCATAGGACTCAATGCTGCGGCGTGATGAGCGATGGTGTTCGCAACACAGGGCAATCATCCAGAGCAACAATCGTTTTGTCCTCAAGAAACCAAGATTGCACATTGGACGCCGAGGCTTGTCTCAGAGACACTAGGGCAAAACTTTGTGTGCTAAATATACTTCTCTGCCAAGGTAATGGAACAAGAGGTGTCATTCTCATTAATTGGTGCCTCGGATAGACATTTTATCCTGAGTAATCACTCCACTACTGAGTACACAGTCTCAACCACGGTGCAAGCAGATAATGCTTCATAGACGGCTCATGGGGTATATGGGACCCCAGAAGATCAAGACAAGTTGGCATCCCTCGACGAGCTGAAAGCATTGAAAAGTCAGGTTTAGGATAAATGGCTTGTTAATTGGGGATTTCAACCTTATATATAAAGGTGAAGACGAAAATAATAACAGATTACTGACGCCTAATGAATATTTTTTTCGAACGGACGAAGAAGCTTATGCTTTCCTGAATTTTTATTAGAAAAATAGAATTAACCTAGTTTATAAGGGAAATCCGGGCCCGAAAAACCAAACAGCTCTGGTCTGTAGACCGTACAACTAGGGAGGTAACAAATACCATCCCACACAACTATGGTCCATCGACCTTACAACTTCGCTCGATCGGATTGGGTCATCGACACGGGCCAACTCATCACAACTTACAACTCCACATGGTCGGATTGGGTCATCGACATGACCAACTCAACTCGCTAACAACTTAATCGGCCTGTCGGACTGGGGCATCCACACGAGCCACAACTCAACACAATCTCCGCCCGGTCGGATTGGGACGTCGACACGAGCCACGCATAACCTACCACCACAACTTGAATACTTCTCTTTTTCTGTTTTAAACAAAAGGTGGAAGAAAGGAAAAGAAGAAATGAGGGCCCCCCTTAGTAGCAGCCATCATGCCACCGGAGTAGCCTGACATCGCCTTCAGGAAGGTCACGACATCGAAGATGCCGCCGATGCCAGCCCAATGAGGATTGGGTTTTCACCCGCCACATCCGGAAAAGGAGGCCGGCAACCCAACCCAGACATGAGCCAAGGTCTGTACCCGAGATGCTCGACGTCGCCTTCAGGAAGGACACGGCGCCAAAAGCGCCGTCGACACCGTCCTAGGAAGGGATGAGTTTTCACCCTCATCATCACCACGGTGTAAAGAAAACGACTGGTGCCCCAACCCCACCACCATAGTGATGCTGGTGCGCCCTTGCAAGGTTGCAGCCAACAACGCCACCACGGCGATTTGGCATACGCCTGAGAACGCCGCCGTCGGCCACGCCACCACAGCGTCGCCAACACATCGCCACACAGCTGTGATGATGTCGCCGGCAACGACGCCACCGTGGTGGCAAACCGGCCGCCAAGATGTAGACTGAGGCCCCGGGGTAGCCAGAGAAGTCGCCAACAACCGCAACCCAGCGAGTGCAGCAGTCACGGACACAACGCGACTGGGGCCGTCGCCAGCCATTGTAGCCACATGAAGCAGCTCCGACCGTTGAAAGCCCTGCCGCCACCGCAGCCACGCAGCGCGAGCCCCTGCCGCCGTCGAACCAGGCACGCCGTCCCCGCATCCCCAACCGCAAACTGCGAGAGGGAGCAAGGTGGAGTGGTCGCCGCCGCCCAAGGGAAACCAGCGGCCCGGCCCGAGATGGAGGACTCGAAGCCGCACCTTGCCGCACCACTGCAGCCAATGCCGGGAACCCGTCACCACTGACGCCGGGCACGAGCAGACCGCGGAAGGCCCCGGTGCCAGGTCACACCGCCACCACCGAGCCACGGCAAGAGGAGGCCCCGAGGGACCAGATCCGGCGGCCCCCATGGAAGGAAGAGGAGGGAGGAGGAGGTCGCCGCCGCCTTCCTTGCAGCCGCGCGGACTTCCGACGGCTGCTCAGGCGACGGCGAGGTTGGGGGGCAACGTTGGAGGCGCGGCGGCGTGGGTCCGCCGGAGCCGCCCTGAGGAGAGCGGTCGGGTGTCGGTTTCTCTGTCTTGAGTTAGTTTCTCATTTACCTACGCCTAATGAATAATTTCAAACAAGTTTTTTTATGAAACTGAACTCATGGAAGTAGACCTACGAGGCAGGCGATTCACGTGGAGCTATGAACAAGACAACTCCACCTTCACTCGGATTGATCGGGCTGTGTTTAGTTGGAGGGGAGAAAAAATATATTTTTTCTGGGAAGCGTGTTATGTGAGGAGGATGAATAGGAAAGATGAAAAAGAAATTTTTTTGGAAGCGTGTTATGTGAGGAGGATGAATAGGAAGTAAAATGTACCTTTTGCAACTGAACACACATGGACAACCTAGATCTTCAGACTCTCCCGACCATGGGTTCGGAGCATTGCCACATGGTCATCATTCTTGTATTGTTCTCCTTGGCTGGCTTGGCTTCAACCGTCAAACTACCTCTTGCCGGTGAGTTGGACCACCACCCTGTGCTTCGCCTCCACGCGCTCGTACTATGTGCTGACAAGCAAGCGCCCATACTGACGCCGCTGGCAGGCATGATAGGAGTATCTCATCGATACAAGAAAGCAAATCGAGACCAAGAGTCCCAAGAGAATATCGACTTGTTGGTGCTGGAAGCTTCTTGGAGAGGCAGATCGAGACGGGCCGTGCGAGTGAAGTATATGATTGAAATTGGAGGAAGTTTCATATGATTGAAGCCATGCGTTGGGATTGAGGCCTTGGGGGAGCACGGGACGGCAGCCCCGTCACGCGCCGCCGCCCGTCGGCATGGTGGTATTATGCGATTATGTGTCAAAACAACTCACCACATCATATGAAAACCAACTCACCACATCGTATGAAAACCAAAATGGAATTGGCCTCATGGTGTAATTTACCCGATTTGACAGTTGAGTTAATGTATGTTGTCTGATTTTGTAGTTCAAAGACTAAAAACAGGTGAAATTAACAGTTGAAAGGTGAAATATAGATTTTATCCAAATTTTTACTACTACAACCATCCACCCAAACAAACGCACTCAGGTAGAATACACTCGTTTCCTAAAGGTTCACAAGGTTTTAAGTAGCGCAGAGCGGATTCGAGGCCGCCCACCAAACATCTTACAGGGTTCAACAAACGATCGAATTAACAGAGGGACCAGCTTAAGAGCATCTAAAGTAACCGCCCGCACTTCACATCTCGTTAGTGGAGGTCCACCATCGATGATGTAGCTACTGAATGAATACCACCTCGTCACATCCGACTGGGATCATCTCCGAGGAGAAGCTCCCGAACTGGATGCTGGTGCAGAAGTTGCGAGGCTCTTCTTTTGCAGGATTCTCATGCTGCTGCGGTTGTCCAACCCCTCTTGCTTGTCGGCCTTGATAAGAATCCTCCATTTCCTCAGCAGCTTGCCAATTGTACACAGCACCTGCGTCTCCATCCTTTGCCACGTTCTCCCCTGAAAATGAATATCATTATGCGTGTAATACATAAGTACCATAGAGTAGCAAGCAGTAGATACACAATTCAAAACTGCATGTTTCTTATTACCAAGCCACCACTAGCTGACTGTCTCAAAGTCAGCGGCACCAACCTGTACATGAAATATCGCTATTTGATACAATTCCTGCCACACCAACATGTGCCTCTGGGAAACTGACCTTCTAAAGGTTTTATTTTAAATCAATTCCATCTATAGTTCGTTAACAATGGTCCCGCTTCTACAAAGACAAAAAAGAGGCCAACACCGCACAGCAAGACTTGAATTCAAACCAATGATCTTCCCAAAATCTAAACCTATTCCATCCCCAGCTTACTGCTGCAAGCTGCTTAAGCAGCACACAGGAGCCCCCCTCCATAAGGGAGAGGCAGCAAATAATGTTAAGCTTATTGACTTAATATTTTCATAGAGCAGCTATCTTGATCAACCAGTTAATTAAGATGTTTAGGCTCAAATTATTTTGGGATTAGTGTGATCACGCCATAGTTAAGTCTAGTCAGATCTAGTTCACCAGTTTCATACTGTCATACAGTATAAAAAAAGCCATAAAGTCCTTTTTTTTATACTCCCTAAAGGTTCATTAAAGTATAAAAGAAAAGCCATCAGGGCCCCTTCAGCATAGAACCCAAACACTGCTTCCTTAATCTCACTTTCAGAGAAAGAGTTTCTAACAGCTTGTTCTCTGCACTGGTTAGTGGTCACCTTACCCTCATCTAGGTTGACCACTATCTTCTCCTTATAAGGAAAAAGGTTCTTGTTATCTTTGGATTCTATCACAGGGCCATCAAGAACTCTTTTCTATCTCCTACCTCTTATAAGGAAATAAGAAGTATTTCTACCTCCTTGGATATCCCTATCTCTCGATTTTTGCTTGGCTTTTATCTCGTCGATCATCCATATACCTTCTATTTCTAGCAAAATGACACTCCCCACCATTTGTCCCTTCACTTAACTAAGAAGATTTCAGAGAATATCAATAAGGTCTTGTTTGTTTTTCCTAATCTCAGAATTCATCTCAGAATTCACAGTAAGGCTCAAACCTTTGGCCTTTTATTCCTCAGCATCATTATCTTATATTGCCAAGTATCTAAAGGGTTTTCAGAATCACAAGAGGTTCCCTTGATTTAACCAGCTTTTGTAAATCTTCCCTACTCAGGGGCCATTTTTAAACCTAAAAAAAACTGATTTCGTCTTGTTTTCCAAACCAACATTCCGAACAGGGTAAAAGCTCTTGAAGCAGCCAGCACACTGCCAGGGGGGTATTTTCATTCAAATACTAAAACAACTTAATATATAGTTTCCATAATTGGCAGTTTGGCACATCATATATGTTTGCCCAAGTACTAGACCTCTAGGGTTCATATAACCAACTTGTGGAGTTACATTGTCTACAGTTGATGAAGTCCAGGGATCAATGAAATCGCCATCACCAGTCCAGGTTCGAAGCCTGATACAGCTTTCTTAAGAGCAAAATTAAGAGGACACCCCTCTCCCCCAGTCGAATATTTTTTAGAAGAGTTATTATATTCCACTATCCCCAATAATAACTGAAGAAAAAGGTTTTGTAGTCAGACTAAGCAGCCCAGGCTATGAACCATCTAGTTTAACACAGTTTAGTTTTGGCCGGCAACTATTCATAAATAGCAAAAAAAAAACCAGAGCAAACTCGTGATCCTAAATGCCCAAAGGTGTGTTGCTTGTGGCAAGGGAAAAGCAGGATAACAATTCCTGGAATCAAGCTACTACCTGCTCAGTTCCATCCTTGTATATTAAACCAAAGACCACAAACATTCAGACCAGAAAACCCTATAATATTAGCATCCTTTAGGTGTTTAGGAAGGGTGCATCAAAATCACATCCGTTGATTGGCCTCAAAATACTAATACTTCAAGCTAAGTTTTTACAAATTGACTGTAGCAGAAGATATCACTGCTGTACAATACGCCCACCCCCAGAACTGATAAAAGCAGCCAAGAAATCCACAATTGTAACTAGGCACCAAATGCGGGTTTTGTGATTGACCACTCGTGCGTAGATGATAGATGATTTATTTAACAGATTGTATTGTACATATATTAGAGGGGCCAATCACATGTCAGTTACAGGTTAACTATATATATAGCAAACAGAGCAGCACAAAGCATAGTTACCTGTAGCCTTGATTAGATATTTGAAGATCTCGGTGGGCATGTAGCAGCACATCCAATGTTTGTTTTTCCTGCTGTCGAGCTCCGCGATGCCTCGCAGCATTTTGTCCATGGCAGGAGGGGCAGGAGGGGCCTTTGACGACAAGGTCATCATCCGCAACCTCCCCCTGTGTTTGGCAGAGCCGGCCCAAGCATGGCTTGAGCGCCTGCCAAACGGGAAGATCCGAAGCTGGGCAGATTGGAGGAGTACCTTCGTCGGGGAACTTCCAGGGCACGTGCGCCCGCCCGGGCAAGGTTTGGGGCCTCAAGAAATGTCGACAGAAGCCCGGGGAGACCCTGTGAGAGTACCTACGCCGCTTCTCCCGGCATTACAACAACCTCCCCGATGCCACCGACACCGACGCTGTGGCGGACCACTCTGAAATTATTCCAAGTTAAGTGCCCCTGGACCGCTACTCAAGCAGTCAGGCACTTAATCCGGAATAAGCTGGTGCGCCGTCGGATTAAACCCGATTAACCACGTACTTTCTTGATCGAAACAACAAGCGCGCCCACACGAAGGTGAGTTCCAGAAATTACAACATTCCACAAATTCATCATACATAAATAGTATCATAAAGTTATTACAAACCAAGTTTGAATTTCAAATCAGAGTATAAAAGTTCATTGCAATGGAATTTTAAACTAGCGACGAAACATAGTAACACCATGATGAAGCCAGCCATGGTACTACTCCTCCCGTTCCTCGGCAGAGGACGGAACCCACTCGACGTGCCATCCAGGGGGAACCTGGGTAGGCCAAGTGATGGCATCGACTGCCACATCCATCACAGTACCTGAAATAATAGCCACAAGTAAGGCTGAGTATACTAATACTCAGCAAGGCTTACCCGTCGGTGAAAACTACATCACCGACTTCTAGACATGAGAGGCTTTTGGCTTGGTGGGTTTGTTTTGCCAAAAAGCAACTAAGAGTGGATCCTTTACTTTCATTGATTTAGCATCCAAATTCTAGTAGAGTTTAACCATTCCTAGAATTAGCATCCTCTCTAAGCATACAAGTGTGCAATACAACTTGGGTGCATACAACAAGTTCACATCATCCTTATAGTTCCACTTGTTACTCAATGCAGCACAGGGGGTCAGCAGTCTCATTAACCGCGAGAAGCGGACAGTTCGAACCGAATTTTGCTACCCTGGCCAGGGGAAACCCAGACCCACGATAATGCTTGCTATAAAAGGCACAAGCACTTCCCAACCTTTCCCATCAATCCACAATTCGGCGCCGGGTCCACTCCCTTAGGATAAAGGTTTACTGCTTCACTCACAGCATCACGCATATATCCACAAGTGTACGGCATGGGAAACAAAGTTTCCAAGGAGAGATGGCTATCGGTCCTAGCTGCTTCAATCTGGTACCGGGCTTACCCGATTCCCATATGTCGGCATGCATGTGGTACGTTCAAAAACTTGACTCACGCAGTACCACACGTTTCGACCTTAATCCAATTATCATACACGGACGGGAGATCTACAAATACCGATCCCGCCCGTCAGTCCTTATGATTCCAATATAAGGTAAAGACAAGCAACTCCTATATCTCGCGAGTGACAGGAAATCACTCGACTTGTAACGGTCCTAAAAGCATTGCACTATCGACCTTATCATACAAGTATTGCAAGACGAATTATGCAACTAAGGTATTCAATCAACTCCTTGAAATGTTAAATACACAAACATAGATAATTCATAGTTGCATAAACTTTAAAAAAGTTAGGTTATGCCTCCGGGGCTTGCCTTCCTGAGCTAGCTGACTGTCAGGAGCTCCGGGTTGCTTATGTCGACGCTGGCACCTCCCTCGGGGTTCTCCTCTTCGTCGACGGGGATGAGGTGGTACGTACCGTCTGCGAGAGCGCCTTCTACATGAGATGCACAACTTTTAGGTGGCTGCCTAAGTGATCTAAATACAAGGTCTTGAAGGCCAAATTCACCTAGACATGCTAGTGTACCACTTTCTACTTCACAAAATTAGAGGAGGGGTGTGGAATTTTATCGTATCTGCGATGGTGATTGTGGTAGACATATAAAATAATCCAATTTTATTACTTTGAAGCTAGGGTGCTGTTCTGAAATTTAGATTTCACATGCTCCCATATTTGATTATTTAACCAAAGTGATCTATTTCTTTTTATATCTCAATTCTAACCTAGTTTCTTCCTCATTTTTATTTCTCTGTTTCTGTTCATCCTTTTATCTGCAAACTTTATGACAGCTTACTGGAGTATAGGAGTTAGGCTCACTCCAAAATTTAGCTAAAACTGAGTTACACAGAATTTATTAAAAATAGTATAAACTGCTACTTAAAGAAACAAGGTAAATTCATATAAAATTGAAAATTACTTCCAAATCAGATAATTTTTCTACCAGAGCTAGTCATGAAGTGGTAAGGAGGGCTCTGACCAAGTGGTGGCTCAAAATAATCCTTGGACAGTCCTCAATAATTTCTTATCCGAAAAACACACATCTATTTATTTGTTAGTCTAGACAGTGAAAAAATTAAATTTAGCATTTTTACCACATGTGTAAACAAGTTCTTAGGCCCTCTGGGAAAAATGGTGATTTTTGGGCTGCAATGGATTATTTTTAATAGTTGTAGGACTAAACTAAGACAGAAATCACAAAATAAATCGTAACTGAAGCTACAGTCCATATTTTTAGGTCTCCTTTGGACACAAGGTGTCTAATGTCACTACAAACAACATATCCAAAGCTGAGCCCTAGCGGAGCTCAGGATTTGAAATGGTGCATAAGTTTCTAAATTCACAGTTTGAATTTTAATTCAAAAACGGTTCACCAAAAGTATATAAATGCTGACATGAGATTGGAGCTTACAATCTCATGAGTCCCAGGGAGTATTTTTGTGCATTTTTCTGATTTTTGTACAATTTTTTAGCAGATTTACAAGATTTCGGGAAAATGAGTTAAACCTTAAGAATCTTTTTACGCCGCGACCCTTGAATCTTTTAAAAAACTTCGTGAACAGGTCCTGCCTTTTTCACTGGGAACCCTGTAAAAAGGAAGACGATGAACTTAAGTCCTCGCTTGTCGACGGCGTTGCGCCGGCCAAACGACGGCGGGAGGAGGTCGGAGAAGTGGGGGAAAAGGACCAGTGGCTCACCACGAGTCGAATGGTGGCGGTTGGGAGGCCAGAGGAGGCTCGGAGGTCGCCGGCGACGTGCGGTGGCGGTGCGGTCGCTGCGGGCTCAATTCCGGCGAGGTTGAAGGCTGTCACCGGGGTTGGAGGAGTCCGTGAGCACCAGTGGGACTCGGTGAAGCAATTGGGATGCTCGGTTGACCCCGGGGAGGGCTCGAAGTGGGTGCTCGACGTGCGGGTGCTCCGGCGGCCGGAAATGCGGATTTGGGGGAAAATCCGATTTCTCGCCGGAGAGTTGGGGATAGCTCGAGAGAAGTGGGGGAATTGGAAGCTAGGGAAGTGGTCTAGCTCTGTGCGCGAGGGATTTGGGAATGGTGGAGGGACGAGGACGAATTTTGCTCGGGACTCAAGCTCGGTCCGCGCGGCTGGAGGTTGAAGACGACGTGCTCGAGCGCGGGGAGAAGAAAGTGGCTGAGTGCGAGCTGAGAGGAGGGGTGCGGGTGCTCGGTGGAGTGCTTGGGCACGCTAGAGAGCAATGAGTTGCCTCAGGAGCGCGCGCGAGGGGATATGGTGACGGGACGCGCCATTGATGCGCTCCCGAGCTCGAACAGAGCGCACGGCTCGAATGGGCATGGGGGATTGTCATGTGAGGGAGTGAGATACGCTGCAGAGAAGACTTGGCGCGTAACGGGGGAGAGAATCCGCCGCGGCTCTGCTCTGCGCGGCGCGCGCGCGCGATGGCCAACGGCGGCGCTCCGCCCGCCATGGTGGCCTGACCGGGCGGCGAGGCAATGCGGCGCTACAGCGCGTGACGCGACCGTACGAGAGGCCGGACAACCGCGCGAGGACAAGAGCCAGCTGCCGCCACGGCTCGGCCGGCCTGGCGCGGCCTCCGCCGTACGACGGCCACGTGGCGGCCGGACTCCGGCCAGGAGCAGAGCGCCGCCAGGGGTCTGTCGGGCGCCCCGTGGAGCTCCTTTGCCCTTTCGAATTTTCTCCAAAATTTGAACTGAACTTTGAAAAGTGTTAAAATAAAAGTTGGAGTTTGAGATGTGGGACACAACTTTCTTTTGGTGTGAACTTGAAATTTCAAATTTTTCAAGCTCAAACAAGCCAATTTCAAACATGTGTTCAGAACTGTTTTTTCGAGTTTTTGAGGGGCTAAACTGCAAATTCTGAAAAAAGTTCCCAACAGTGACTAGGCCTTATTTATGATGACAAACAACTTTTATTTTTTGAGATTTTCAAGTTTAGTACAAAATTCTTGAGATTTCAGTTAGGTGTCAAAAAGAACTTTGTTTTGAATTTCAATTTGAATTTTGGGTCAATTTTTGAGTTCTAACACCATGTGTCTCCTTTTAACCTGTTTTAAGGGTGCTTTCAATGTATTGACATCAGGGATGTCACAGCCTACCCTCCTTAAAAAGAATCTCGCCCCGAGATTCGACTGTGCTTAGGAACAAGGTGGGAAAAAGGTACCTTGGTCTAAGAAAGGATGTCGGGGAAATTCTTCTCAAGATAGTCCTCGGTTTCCCACGTGGCTTCATCTTCGGAGTGATGACTCCACTGAATTTTGTACATTTTAACTCCTCTTCTTCGGGTTTGTCTCTCTTTCTCATCGAGGATCTTGATGGGATGCTCATCGTATGAAAGATCCGGTTCAACTGAGAGTTCTTCTTGCTCAACAACCTCGGTCGGAACACGAAGACATTTCTTGAGTTGAGAGACATGGAATACATCGTACACGGCGGAGAGCTTCTCAGGAAGCTTCACACGATACGCTACTGGTCCACATTGTTGAGTGATTTCATTTGGGCCAATGTAGCGAGGTGTAAGTTTTCCTTTTAATCCAAACCTTTGCACACCCTTGGTCGGGGAGACCTTGAGATACATGTGATCGCCGACTTTGAACTGAAGTGGCTTCCGCCTTTGATCAAGGTAACTCTTTTGCCATGATTGTGCGGTTCTCAAATTTTCACGGATGATCCTAACCTTTTCTTCCGCTTCCTTCACAAGGTCAGGGCCATATGTATACCTCTCGCCTACCTGGGACCAACACAACGGTGTCCGACATCTTCTACCATACAAGGCTTCGAAAGGTGACATTTTAAGACTTCCTTGGTAGCTGTTGTTATAGGAGAATTCAGCCAGGGATAAGTACTTCTCCCAATTCCTCCCATAATGGATAACACAAGCTCGAAGCATATCTTCAAGTATTTGATTTACCCTTTCCGTCTGCCCATCGGTTTGAGGGTGATATGCTGAACTACGGATCAGTTTTGTGCCTAGGGATAGTTGCGATTGTTCCCAAAAGCATGCCACAAATTGAGCACCACGATCTGGTATTATCGTCTTGGGTACCCCATGTAGACAAACGATCCGTTCCAAATAAATCTCAGCGTACTTCTTAGCGGCATAAGTGGTATTGACCGGAATAAAATGTGCGGTCTTAGTGAGACGGTCCACAATTACCCAAATGGAGTCATGCCCCTGAGGGGTTCTGGGAAGTCCAACAATGAAGTCCATGCTTATATCTTCCCACTTCCATGAGGGAATAGGTAGAGGCTGAAGAGTGCCTGCTGCCTTCAAGTGGCTAGCCTTCACCCGCTGACACGTGTCACATTCCGACACATACGTGGCAATCTCTCGCTTCATCCTAGTCCACCAAAAGTTTTGCTTCAGATCTTGGTACATTTTGGTGCTACCGGGATGGATAGAAAATTTGGAGAGATGAGCTTCATCCATAATTTTCCTTTGGAGTTCAGAGTTCTTGGGCACCACTATCCGGTGTCCAAACCACATCACTCCCTGCCCATCTAGCCGGAAACATTTATATTTTTCCTTCACCTTCTCTTTTGCTAATTTCCTTTTGAGAATTTTAATCATTGCATCATTTAATTGGGCCTCAACAATCTGATCGTGCAAGGTTGGTTCATCGGAGATATGGTTGAAACGCCCATGAGGTACAATCTCCAAATTCAGCTTTGCCATTTCATGGCACAAGATGTCAGCGTAGGACTCCACGGAAAGGCAGTGACAGTGAGCCTTGCGGCTTAGTGCATCAGCAACTACATTCGCCATCCCGGGGTGACAATGTACACTAAGGTTATAGTCCTTTGCTAACTCCAACCATCTTCGCTGCCTCATGTTCAAGTGTGCTTGAGTGAAAACATACTTGAGGCTCTTGTGGTCGGTATATACGTTGCATGGAACACCCATCAGATAGTGCCTCCATATCTTGAGAGCATGAATAACCGCTGCTAACTCAAGATCATGCGTAGGGTAATTTTGCTCATGAGGCCGGAGTGCTCGAGAAGCATAAGCAATGACTCGGTTCTCTTGCATAAGAACGCAACCAAGTCCGGTGCCCGAAGCATCACAATATACATCATAAGGCTTGGTGCCGTCGGGTTGAGCTAAAACTGGGGCTGAAGTCAAATGTTTTCTCAAAGTGTGGAAAGCTTCTTCACATTTGTTACTCCACTCAAATTTGACTCCTTTCTTTAAGAGTTCGGTCATAGGCTTAGCAATCTGAGAGAAATCTGGAACGAAGCGGCGGTAGTAACCAGCTAAACCCAGAAAACTCCGAATCTCATGGACAGAGATAGGTGGTTGCCAATCCATCACCTCTTGCACTTTGGTTGTATCCACGGATATACCATCCTTGGAAACTGTGTGACCCAAGAATTTCACACTTTCTAGCCAAAATTCACATTTAGAGAATTTGGCATAGAGTTGATGATCTCTCAACCTTTGAAGAACAATGCGAAGGTGCTCGGCATGCTCTTCCTCATTCTTGGAATATATGAGGATGTCATCAATAAAGACCACAACAAACTTGTCAAGCTCGGACATGAAACCGAATTCATAAGATACATGAAGTAGGCTGGGGCATTCGTGAGCCCAAATGACATGACCAAGAATTCATAAAGTCCATAGCGAGTGGAAAAGGCAGTCTTTGGAATGTCAAAAAGGTCGGATTTTTATTTGGTGATAGCCAGAGCGAAGATCAATCTTGAAAACACTCTGGCGCCAGCTAGTTGGTCAAAAAGGACATCAATGCGGGGGAGTGGATACTTATTCTTAATGGTCACCGCATTGAGAGGCCGGTAATCAATACACAACCTCAAAGAATGATCCTTCTTGTTCACAAAGATAACTGGGCAACCCCAAGGCGACACATTAGGACGAATGAAACCCTTGTCTAGCAGTTCTTGAAGTTGAATTTTTTAATTCAGCCAATTCATTGGGTGGCATTCTATAAGGTCTCTTTGATATAGGCACCGTGCCATGTTGGAGTTCAATCACAAATTCAATTTCCCTATCCCGCGGCATCCTAGGTAAGTCATCCGGAAAAACATCGGCATACTCACATACTACCGGAATGTCCTTTAGTTTTGTTTCTACCATTGCGTAAGCACAAAGCATTGGCACAATTCCGTTGCGGTAGATATAGTGCACTACGGCCATGTGTAGGTGAGTTTATTTCCACAACTCTTTCAGCAACATCTAGGACAACCTTGTGTTGAGTCATCCAATTTGCCCCCAAAACAATATCAATCCCTTCCAACCCAAGCAGAATTAAGTCAGTGGGAAACACTTTACTACCCAGCTTGATTGGTACTTTTCGAGCGACTTGGTTGGATGCTATTTTACCTCCCGCTGTTGATATCACATATGCTGATTTGGTATGATCAGATTTTAATCCACATTTTGCATGAAATCTTGTGCTTATAAAGCTATGTGTTGCCCCAGAATCAAACAATATCACAGCAGGTTGATTGTGGATAGGAAAAGTACCAGTCATATCCGGTGCTTCCTCAGGTAGGTCGGCCAAGGTGGTGTAGTTAAGCCTGCCTTGCCTGACTTGCACACGTTGCTGCTTGCCCTTATTTTGCTGATTTCCCGGGCGCTGATTCTGCGGCTTGTTTTGTGGGTAGTCCTTGATGAAGTGACTATTGCTGCCACACTTGAAGCACTGGTAGCCAGCACCAGGACAGGATGGCTGCTGCACGTTCTGCCTCAGCGCCTGCTGCTGTGGTGGTGGAGGGAGACGGGGCGCACCCTGCTATGGTGGCCTAGCAACCCAACGTCCTCCCAGAGGTGCCCTTGGCTGCCCCTGTGGTGCAGCCGGGGGAACCAGGCGGAACCTTTGAGGCTGTCCACCCGAAGGTCCAGCGGGAGCTTTCCTCTTCTTCTCAGCCTTGTGTACCACGTTGGCGTCTTCCTGGGCGATGGCGATGTTCACAAGCTCGCCATAAGTGGCAACTCGGGTGGTGGTCCGTTGTACCTTGAGCTTGGTGTTGAGGCCACGTCGGAACCTCTCCATTTTCTTCACGTCAGAGTCGGCGTGATGACCCGCATATGGGCACAGACCATTGAAGGCCTGGGCATACTGAAGCACCGTGTGGGTACCCTGGGTCAGCGCCAGAAACTCAGTCAATTTCCGCTCTACCAAGCCGGCAGGAATATGGTGAGCTTTGAAAGCAGCCTTGAACTCTTCCCACTCAATCACGTGACCCTCCTGCTGCAGGGCCAAGTAATTCTCCCACCATTGGAGAGCTGTGCCGCGGAGCTGCTGCGCCGCGAAGACCACCTTGCGGTTGGGAGTGCAAGGCGTGGCCAAAATAGAGAACTTGGATTCGATGGCTCGAATCCACGCGTCAGCCTCCAAGGGCTCCTCGGTTTTAGAGAACACCGGCGGGTGTGTAGCCAAGAAGTCCTCATACCGAGCCACTTGAGGTTGAGGGGCCCGTGGTCCTCCCTGTTTTTGCATCTGCTGCTGCATCATTTGTTGCTGATGCTGCAGGTTCCGGAGAATCTCCGTTTGAGTAGCATACAATTGTTGCCACGTCGGAAGTTGCTGCGGTGGCGGAGGTGGTGGCGGCTGTTGCTGCCCTTCTGGCCCCTGCTGGTTAGCATTGGAGCCGCTAGCATCGTGACCGCTGCGAGTGATGGCCATCTGCAGTAGGTAGTTGTATTAGCCACATTTCATAAGCTTGCATGATGACAAGATAGAACGTGGCAATATAATGAAGTTTACTGCGTAAAGACGACATATCATAAGCAGTTCGGAAGAAAAATCATATCTCCTAGTAGAAAGCAAGTCAGATGCTCCAATTCGGTCAGTAGCTCGAAAATTTTATGCTCTACAACTTTCATGTTTGGCTCAGAGCCAAATTCGGGCTGGAACTAAGCCGAAAAATTCCAATTTTTAGCTCTCTGTGTTTGCTGTTTTACGGTAGGCCAAGCTGTAGTGTTTTGGTTGCCATTTTTATTTCGCTTAACCAATGGGGTTCAAATTTGGTGAGCATTTCATGTGATAAATTCCAAACAACTTTGTAGTTCACATCACAGCCCAGAAATGAATGGAAAACCCATTAATAATTAAAACACGGTTAGCTGCAGAATGTTTTCAGCGCAACCTTACAACCTTCATCAAGTTTTGGGCTCACATACCCACATCAAATGAAATTACATTGTCTCAAAAGATTAGAGGGGAGCTCAACTCCATCTAGCCTATTACATCATGAAGCCAAAATTTAGGCTATGCGGAGGAGTAATCTCGCTACTGCAGCTTCTAGAAATCATCTAGGTTGTTAGCGGTAGCCTCGCTGCCCATAGGAGACGGTGGAGCTGGAAGGGGCGGCATGTCATCCTCGGTGTCCATGTCGGAATCGGGGGCCTCTCCTTCCCCATGCTCTCCACCCTGCTCAAGAAGGTGCTGAGCATCATGGGCGGCTAGCATGGCATTGGCATGCTCCAAAACACTATGCACATTCTCAAGCTCATCCCTTGTTTGGACTAGCTCGCTGTGGACATTGTTGTGCGCAATGTGGAGGTCAGACAATTGCCTCTCCAAATCTGCAATCATGGCGTCTCTGGTGCTCACCTCTATGGACAAAGAGGTCCTCTCTACCCCAATGTCACGGGCACGGACAGCCATATCCATGGCAAGGTTGAGCACCTCACTCTGCGACCGTCCTAAAAGTGCCTGCAAACGGTGATAAGCTCGGATCCACCTCATCATAAGTGCAGCTGCAGCAACGGGGTTCTCCGCCATCCTCAAAGGGGAGCTAAGATAGCGCCTCATCCAATGGGCATCGTCCGGCTGGGCCGGTGGAAACAGCCCAAGCAGTTGATGCTGTACCAGGTCTTGGTTCTGAGCGCAAAAGGAACTGATGCCATTCAGGACAGCTAACTCACAAGTAGTCTCCATGTGCTGACCATGAACTTCCACACTCTAAGTGGGGGAGCTGGGACACGGTGGGTGGCGGTGCACCACCAAACGCACACGGGAGCGGGTCACACCTCGGGCTCGGATGACGGTTCTCTCATATTGTGGCGGGGTTGGGTAATCCAGTGTTTGCAAAACAGACCAAAGGATACTAGGAAAACCCTCCCATCCAAAACAGTCCGAGAAGGAAATGTCGTTGGGGTAGCTGGCAAGGTCAGCGTGAGCGTCCATTCTGAACAAAAAGGTCAAGGGTGAGAACCGGTTAGCGCCAAGGAAAATAAAAACAGATTCTGGACAGTGTAGTAAAAATTATAAAACTCAACCTCTACGAACCCCAAAAATTCTCAAAATTGGCCAGAACATAGCTTAAGTAATTTCAAACAGGTTTCATGCTGAAGGTTTGAGCAGAAACTGTCGTTAAGAAGGCGTAAAAATTCAATTTTTAACTTACTGTTCCCAGAAATTTCCAGCAGATAGGGGGTTACCATTTTAAGCATAACTCTAGTTCTACTGAACCAATTTCGTTGAAATTTCTACAGCATAAACTAGATAACATTTATGACAACTTTCATATTGAACACTTTTTCGTTTGACAACGTTTTCAGGTTCGAATTAATGGTGCAAGCAGACGGTTTTCGGCAAAGGTTCGGCACAAATTCCGGTTGTTACTCAAATTTTGATGGCGGGTAGTTCAACGGTCGTGCATTAAGGTTCAATATAATTTCAGTGAATTGCAATGCATGAGCAGCCTATTCGTTCTCACCAACACACATGCCAATAAACTTTTGGCCTACGAAGTTAGTGCCGGTGGCTAGGCAATATTCGTCTCTCCCTGTATTAACTAGCCGAACTTTTCTAGCCGTTCATCTTACGGGATCGTGGTTAGTGTATCTGCAGAAAATTCCATTCCAGAACATGTATAATCAACCTTTCGTGCCAGCACTAACGAAAGCGTCTCCATACATTACCACCCACTATAGAGGTGGCACCCGAACGTTCAACATTGAACGGGCAATGCTTCATATGTCACCAAGGCAACATATTGACAATTTCATACGCTCATGAAATAGCGTATTGACTTTGTGCCGCCATCATATTTGCATATGATGCCGTGGTACACTACAGCAATCGCCGTACCTTGCGCCCACCATGCTATTCTAGTTTCATACGCCATCATAGCGTATTGACTATGTGCCGCCACTATATTTTCATATAGTGCCGTGGTACATTACAGCAATCGCCGTACCTTGCGCCCACCATTGCGTAAAGTAAATGACAGAATGAAATGTGCTGGAAGTCAGCATAATATATAATTAGCCACCTATCATATCATGATCCCTTAACCCACATAGGCTTCACGCTCTATACATAATCCTTAGCGGTCCTATGGATAGCATTCCATCGCAAGTACGCGGCGGAAGAAAATATGGTATATTGCTCTCTCTGGTGCGCATGTTTCGGCTCTGATGCCAGCTGTGGCGGACCACTCCGAAATTATTCCAAGTTAAGTGCCCCTGGACCGCTACTCAAGCAGTCAGGCACTTAATCCGGAATAAGCTGTAGCACCGTCGGATTAAACCCGATTAACCACGTACTTTCTTTATCGAAACAACACGCGCGCCCACACGAAGGTGAGTTCCAGAAATTACAATATTCCACAAATTCATCATACATAAATAGTATCATAAAGTTATTACAAACCAAGTTTGAATTTCAAATCAGAGTATAAAAGTTCATTGCAGCGGAATTTTAAACTAGCGACGAAACGTAGTAACACCATGATGAAGCCAGCCATGGTACTACTCCTCCCGTTCCTCGGCAGAGGACGGAACCCACTCGACGTGCCATCCAGGGGGAACCAGGGTAGGCTAAGTGATGGCATCGACTGCCACATCCATCACAGTACCTGAAATAATAGCCACAAGCAAGGCTGAGTATACTAATACTCAGCAAGGCTTACCCGTCGGGTGAAAACTACATCACCGACTTCTAGACATGAGAGGCTTTTGGCTGGTGGGTTTGTTTTGCCAAAAAGCAACTAAGAGTGGATCCTTACTTTCATGATTTTAGCATCCAAATTCTAGTAGAGTTAACCATTCTAGATTAGCATCCTCTCTAAGCATACAAGTGGTGCAATACAACTTGGTGCATACAACAAGTTCATCATCCTTATAGTTCCACTTGTTACTCAATGCAGCACAGGGGTCAAGCAGTCTCATTAACCGCGAGAAGCGGACAGTTCGAACCGAATTTTGCTACCTGGCCAGGGGAAACCCAACACACACGGATAATGCTTGCTATAAAAGGCACAAGCACTTGCCAACCTTTCCCATCAATCCACAATTCGGCGCCGGGTCCACTCCCTTAGGATAAAGGTTTACTGCTTCACTCACAGCATCACGCATATATCCACAAGTGTACGGCATGGGAAACAAAGTTTCCAAGGAGAGATGGCTATCGGTCCTAGCTGCTTCAATCTGGTACCGGGCTTACCGATTCCCATATGTCGGCATGCATGTGGTACGTTCAAAAACTTGACTCACGCAGTACCACACGTTTCGACCTTAATCCAATTATCATACACGGACGGGAGATCTACAAATACCATCCCGCCCGTCAGTCCTTATGATTCCAACATAAGTAAAGACAAGCAACTCCTATATCTCGCGAGTGACAGGAAATCACTCGACTTGTAACGGTCCTAAAGCATTGCACTATCGACCTTATCATACAATTATTGCAAGACATAGGTACTAGAATTATGCAACTAAGGTATTCAATCAACTCCTTGAAACGTAAATGCACAAACATAGATAATTCATAGTTGCTTAAACTTTAAAAAAAGTTAGGTTATGCTCCGGGGCTTGCCTTCCTGAGCTAGCTGACTGTCAGGCTCCGGGTTGCTGATGTCGACGCTGGCACCTCCCTCGGGGTTCTCCTCTTCGTCGACGGGGATGAGGTGGTACATACCGTCTGCGAGAGCGCCTTCTACATGAGATGCACAACTTTTAGGTGGCTGCCTAAGTGATCTAAATACAAGGTCTTGAAGGCCATATTCACCTAGACATGCTAGTGTACCACTTTCTACTTCACAAAATTAGAGGAGGGTGTGGAATTTTATCGTATCTGCGATGGTGATTGTGTACATATATAAAATAATCTAATTTTATTACTTTGAAGCTAGGGTGCTGTTCTGAAATTTAGATTTCACATGCTCCATATTTAATTATTTAACCAAAGTGATCTATTTCTTTTTATATCTCAATTCTAACCTAGTTTCTTCTCATTTTTATTTCTCTGTTTCTGTTCATCCTTTTTATCTGCAAACTTTATGACAGCTACTGGAGTATAGGAGTTAGGCTCACTCCAAAATTTAGCTAAAACTGAGTTACACAGAATTTATTAAAAATAGTATAAACTGCTACTTAAAGAAACAAGGTAAATTCATATAAAATTGAAATTACTTCCAAATCAGATAATTTTTCTACCAGAGCTAGTCATGAGTGTAAGGAGGGCTCTGACCAAGTGGTGGCTCAAAATAATCCTTGGACAGTCCTCAATAATTTTTTATCCAAAAACACACATCTATTTATTTGTTAGTCTATACAGGGCAAAAGTTAAGTTTAGCATTTTTACGACATTTTTAAACAAGTTCTTAGGCCTCTGGAGAAAAATGGTGATTTTTGGCTGCATGGATTATATTTAATAATTGTAGGACTAAACTAAGACATAAATCACAAAATAAATCGTAACTGAAGCTACAGTCCATATTTTTAGGTCTCCTTTGGACACAAGGTGTCTAATGCCACTACAAACAACATATCCAAAGCTCAGCCCTAGCGGAGCTCAGGATTTGAAATGGTGCACAAGTTTCTAAATTCACAGTTTGAATTTTAATTCAAAAACGGTTCACCAAAAGTATATACATGCTAATATGAGATTGGACCTTACAATCTCATGAGTCCAGGGAGTATTTTTGTGCATTTTACTGATTTTTGTATGATTTTTAGCAGATTTTACAAGATTTCGGGAAAATGAGTTAAACCTTAAGAATCTTTTAAAAACTTCGCGAACAGTGTAACACCCAGATTTCCAAGAAATCCGAATGCTTTCATATGTGTGCCCAGGATGTCCACAGAACACATATAGATTACAAATATTGAATCACAGAGAACACAATGCTCGAATAAAATAGTTTACAACAGAGTTTATCACAAGACATAGTCTTAAACAAATAACACAGCGGAAGTCTTAATATTATTAAACGTCTTAACTAGGTAGAGCCTCAAGTCCACAGGGACACCGACTGGTTGAACACAGCTAGAAGTACGGCAGATCCTCCGGAAACTCAGCAAGCGACTGATCATTCACTGCTCCATCTGTTACCCATCCGGGATTTTGTTGAATAGTTGCAAGTGTAAGTAAACCATCTTACTTAACAAGTATAACACGGGTTATGCAAGAACAAAAGGCTTGACACGGTTATACTGCATTAGCACTTTTAGTTGTTACATTTTATTATCATCCAAATTACTACAAATGAGTAGAACCCAGGTATAAACCCATTATTAAGGTTTAAGTGATTATAGAACAAACCAACATCAACCACTAATATCATCTTCTAATAAAAAAGGATCCAGGCCGCTCGTAACCGTGAGCACGGCTATCATGATAGATCAACACTCTGCAGAGGTTTCGCCCTTTACCCACCGGTCACATAAATCCAAAAGAATTTATGTTACGAGGACTTTCACAAAACACCCTAACAAGCACAGTAGCCGTTTTGGTTCAACATAGGCAGCATAACCCGAGGCATCGAGATTGACGTACGCTCAGGGCGCAACGTGAGGGGGTCAATGGCGTCCAGAGCGAGAGCGCAATCATCGCAACGTGTGAAGCTGCCGTACATCGGGCGCTTACATCACGGGACTTTGCCTAACGGGGCATAGCCAACGGATAAAACCGTCCTCGATGGATCAAACTATACTCTCACCCATGCTCCCCACTTACGCCTTTCGGTAACCACTGGCGAGCTAGAGACGTACAAGCTAGTTATCCAAGACCAGAGCCATAATAGTTCCAACGGCGGCGAACAGGTTCCTGGGTTGCCGTTTTAAGAACCGGACCTTATGGAGAGACATTGGAACAAAGCACGAAGCACATGCTCTAATTCCCTAGATCAAACCTTATAGAGACACTAGAACAAAGCACACAGCACATGCTCTAGTTCCCTGAACCATGTTGCTAAAAAGCATCTTTTAACCATCATTGAAGTGAACCATTAATTCAATAATGACATTAAAATAAATGTTGGTTGCAGCGCGTAGCAAATACTAACCATAATGCATATAACCCGGGTAATCAAGGAATAAGGTAAAGACTAGGAATATCCTTAGTGTTTAACAATATTAGACACATGCATATGATTTGTATGATTAAATAGTGTATAGGTAACAAGGATGGTCCGTGTTATACTTGCCTTCCTCAACGACTTGCTGCTGCTGCACCTGCTCCTTGTACCCTTGATCGTTGCCAAACTCGAACAGCTCGTCAACTACTCACATCGATCACCACACAAGCATCCACACATACATGCAAACAAGATATTTAATTAGAACAGTGCACCAAACATAACCAAAAGATGAAAAGAAGGCTTTAGAGATATTGTACGCTTCACTACGAAACATGAGCGTGAAAATCACTCAAATCGGAGTTAAAACGGAGAAACTACGCTTAAAACGAGCTCTAGGGGTTGCTGGTAAAGGTTTTAGGCTTCCAGGGGTGTTTTTGAAAGAAACCAGGGACCTAAAACATAATTTCGTATAAAAACTCGAGGGCTAATGAGTAAAAACGTCACTCAGGATGGCGGGCACTATTTTCCAAAAGCGCAGGGGCTAAACCAAAAGAAAAAGGACTAAACTGTAAATACTTTTGAATGGAGGTGGACCGCGGGTTGATTTTCAAAACTGCAGGGGCTCTTTTGCAAAACAGGCATGACGGCGGCTGAAAGCTGACGTCGGCTGACGTCACCGTGGACCGGACCATAGACCGGCCTTGAACCGCGGTTCATGGGTTCACGGCGAACCGGCTCAGTTTAGATCGGCTTTTGAATCTAGCCGTCGGATTTGAATCGAGCGGCGGGGATTAGATCGGGCGCTCAGCTCGCTGGGGACGACGGCTCGCGGCGGCGCGTGCGGCGGCGCATGGCCGGAGTTGGCTCGGCTCGGGGCTATGGTGGACCAAAGCTCGTCGCGGATAGCTCGGAAGAAAGCGGGGAAGATGGGGATTTGATTTTGGGGGTTGTGGACGAGGTTTGGCCGGTGGAGGCGGCTGGCGTCGAGCGGTGGCGGTCGGAGAACTCCGGTGAGGTCGTACCCACGCGAGAAGGCGAGAGAGAGAGGGGTTTTGGGCTTGGCGTGTTCCTCGGCTTACCCTGAAGCTCCACGACTCGACGTTGGCGGCAAAGCGGCGGCGGAACGGTGGTTCGGCGGCGCTAGGGTTCGGCGGCGGCGCTCGGAGCTTGGAGGCGGCTAGGGCTTGCGGCACGGCTCGAGAGGGGGGTTGGCAGCGGCTTAAATAGGGGCGGTGGAGACCCCCTTGGCGTGCGCGCCAAGCCGAGGAGGCGTGCTCGGGGTGGACTTGCGGCGGCGCGGATCGGGAAGGAGCTCTGCTCGCCTACGGCTGGAGGAAGAAGGAGCAACTGACGAGCGGGCCCGGGCTGTCAGCGGCAGCGAGCGGAGGAAACGGGACTGACAGGTGGGACCGGGCTGTCAGCGGCAGCGGAGAGAGAGCGCGCGGAGCGGGCTGGGCTGTGGTGTTGGGCTGGCCGAGCTGCTGCTTGCTGGGCCGCGCGAAGGGGAAAGGAGCTGGGCCGCGGGAGAAAAAGAGAAGAAAGAAAGAGTGGGCCGCGGAAAGAAAAGAAAAGAAGCTGGGCCGCGCGGAAAAAAAAAGAAAGGAGCTGGGCTGCTGGGCTGAAAAGGAGAAGGAAAAAGAGAGAAAAGAAAAGGTTTTTCTTTTATTCAAACACTCATTTGAATTCAAATTCAAATTCAAATTTGAATTCAACAATCAAAAAGAAATGCTCCAGCATGAATGCAACAATAATGTTTCTATTCCTTATATTTTCTTTTATTTTCCTCAAAATTTTATTTTCCCTATATTAATTATGGGCACATTAATATAAAAAAACCATTTAATTACTAAATTTTAAATAAGGCCATTTTTAGGGTGTTACAAACAGGTCCCTGCCTTTTTCACTTGGAATCCTGTAAAAAGGAAGATGATGAACTTAAGTCCTCGCTCCTCGACGGTGTTGCGCCGGCCAAACGACGGCGGGAGGAGGTCGGAGAAGTGGGGGAAAAGGACCAGTGGCTCACCACGAGTCGAATGGTGGCGGTTGGGAGGCCGGAGGAGGCTCGGAGGTCGCCGGCGACGTGCTGTGGCGGTGCGGCCACCGCGGGCTCAATTCCAACGAGGTTGAAGGCTGTCACCGGGGTTGGAGGGGTCCGTGAGCACCAGTGGGACTCGGTGAAGCTATTGGGATGCTCGGTTGACCCCGGGGAGGGCTCGAAGTGGGTGCTCGACGTGCGGGTGCTCCGGCGGCCGGAAATGCTGATTTGAGGGAAAATCCGATTTCTCGCCGGAGAGTTGGGGATAGCTCAAGAGAAGTGGGGGAATTGGAAGCTAGGGAAGTGGTCTAGCTCTGTGCGCGAGGGATTTGGGAATGGTGGAGGGACGAGGACGAATTTTGCTCGAGACTCAAGCTCGGTCCGCGCGGCTGGAGGTTGAAGGCGACGTGCTCGAGCGCGGGGAGAAGAAAGTGGCTGAGTGCGAGCTGAGAGGAGGGGTGCGGGTGCTCGGTGGAGTGCTTGGGCACGCTAGAGAGCAATGAGTTGCCTCGGGAGCGCGCGCGAGGGGAGATGGTGACGGGTCGCGCCATTGATGCACTCCCGAGCTCGAACAGAGCGCACGGCTCAATTGGGCGTGGGGGATTGTCGCGTGAGGGAGTGAGATACGCTGCAGAGAAGACTTGGCACGTAGCGGGGGAGAGAATCCGCCGCGGCTCTGCTCTGCGCGGCGCGCGCGCGATGGCCAACGGCGGCGTTCCGCCCGCCATGATGGCCTGACCGCGCGGCGAGGCAATGCGGCGCTACAGCGTGCGACGCGACCGAACGAGAGGCTGGACAACCGCGCGAGGTCAAGAGCCAGCTGCCGCCGCGGCTCGGCCGGCCTGGCACGGCCTCCGCCGTATGCCGGCCATGTGGTGTCCGCGACTCCGGCCAGGAGCAAGCGCGCCAGGGGTCTGTCGGGCGCCCCGTGGAGCTCCTTTGCCCCTTTCGAATTTTCTCCAAAAATTTTAACTGAACTTTGAAAAGTTTAAAAATAAAGTTGGAGTTTGATATATGGGACACAACTTTCTTTTTGTTGTGAACTTGAAATTTCAAATTTTTCAAGCTCAAACAAGCCAATTTCAAACATGTGTTCAGAACTGTTTTTTGAGTTTTTGAGGCGCTAAACTGCAAATTTTGAAAAAAGTTCCCAACAGTGACTAGGCCTTATTTGTGATGACAAACAACTTTTATTTTTGGAGATTTTCAAGTTTAGTACAAAATTCTTGAGTTTTCAGTTAGGTGTCAAAAAGACCTTTGTTTCGAATTTCAATTTGAATTTTGGGTCAATTTTTTAGTTCTAACACCATGTGTCTCCTTTTAACCTGTTTTAAGGGTGGTTTCAATTTATTGACATCAGGGATGTCACAGACGCCATTGCGGCATTGATGGGGGGCACCACATGTCGGATCCTGGTCAACCGGATCGGGAAGGAGTGCCCGAAGACGGTCAAGGAGGTCCTCGAAATGGCCACTGAAGAAGCGCCTGGGGAAGAAGCCGAGCTGGCCATGTTCCCTGAAGATGGGGTCAAAGGAAGACCCAAGAGGCGCGACGAGCCAGCCGATGAGGCAGGTCCGTCGGACCGTCACGACAAGAAGAAGAAAGAAAGAAATGTGGGTCAAATTCGTTGCTATCGCAGACCCCAAGCCCTCCCGACCCCAAGGACGGGTGACTCAGAGCCAGCGGTGAGACGACCGACCCCAGGGGCGACGACTCACAGAGGGTCAGACCCCTGACTACTTCGAACAGTTACTCGAGGGGCAATGCCCAAACCATGCGACCCCGGTCAAACACAAGTACCGCGAATGCTGCCTCATGAGGAAGTTCCTCATGGGAAGGTTGGATGGTGTAAGCCCGACCCCCCAACCACAGGGGAAGGGCATAGGGACCGACACGTTCCCGAGCCCGACGAGTGCCTCATGATCTTCGGTGGGCCCGAGGCACAGGTGTCGAAACGACGCACCAAGCTGATGGAACGCGATGTGTTCGCGGTCTACCCGTCAGAACAATCCTACCTCCGGTGGTCCGAAGCTTCCATCACCTTCGATCAATCCGAGCACTCGAAGTACGTTCCGCACCCTAGGATGCCACCGCTCGTCGTGGCCCCAATCATCGGCAAGAAGCGCGACTCCAAGGTACTGATGGACGGTTGGAGCAGCCTCAACATCCAGTATGCCAGGCACGCTCGACGCTCTTCGCATCCCATGATCCGACGTCCGGCCAGAGCAGGCCCCCTTCTATGGGGTCGTCCCGGGGAAGGAGGTTGTCCCCTTGGGACAAATCTCCCTTCCAGTCACCTTTGGAGACCGCGACAACTTCCGCACCGAGACACTCTGCTTCGAAGTGGTCGACTTTGATGGCTCCTACCATGCCATCCTGGGGAGGCCATGTTACGCGAAGTTCATGGCTGTCCCGAACTATGTCTATCTCAAGCTCAAGATGCCGGGCCCCAACGACATCATCGTGGTGGGCACGTCACCCCAGGTGGCGTACGAGTGTGAGAAGGAAAGTTGCGCGTTGGCGGAGGCGCTCGGGGCATCCCAGCAGTTGGCCAAGGCCAGGCCGACCATCACCTCCAAAGAACTCGCTGTCTTGCAAGTGGCGATCGACATCGTCGGAGCTTGCTTCGGTTCGCGAAGACCGGGAGGGACGCGCCGCCGAAGGAGACGACGGCCCCGTACGCAAGAAGGTGGCGCTCGAGCCGGAGCCCGAGAGGTAGTTCTAGCCATATAGCGACACCAAGAAGGTGCTGCTCGACCCCCAAGGCTCCGGGAGCAAGACTGTCATGATCTCCTCCACCCTGACGGACAAATAGGAAAGCGCGCTTGTCGACTGCCTCTGGGCGAACATCGGCATGTTCGCTTGGGTCCCGGCACACATGCCAGGAATCCCCGGGAAGTCGCCGAGCATTCCCTGGATATTCTTCAAGGCGCGAAGCCAGTCAAGCAGCCCACGAGACGCTGCAACAAGTTCAAGCGGAAGATCATCATCGAAGAAGTAGCCAAGCTGTTGGACGTGAGGTTCATTAGGGAGGTATGCTATCCGGAGTGGTTGGCAAATCCTGTACTTGTCGAGAGGAAGAATGGGAAGTGGAGGATGTGTATCGATTACACTAGTATCAATAAAGCTTGCAAAAAGTTTCCCGACCATCTTCCTCGCATCGATCAGGTGGTTGACTCCACAGCAGGGTGCGAAGCTCTATGTTTCCTTGACGCTTCCTCTGGGTATCACCAGATTGCGCTCAAAGAATCCGACCAACTGGCCATCTCTTTCGTAACCCCGTTTGGTGTATTTTGTTATACCACAATGGCCTTCGGCCTAAAGAATGCTGGGGCAACGTTCCAGCATTGCATGAACCCATGTTTAGGTGACCTCGTCGAGCGAACCGTCGAGGTCTATGTGGACGACATTGTAGTCAAGTCCAAGCGAGCCAACGGTCTCGTAAAAGACTTAGAAGGGACGTTCGACCATCTGTGGGCGAACCGCGTCAAGCTCAATCCATAGAAGTGCGTGTTTAGGGTCTCCAAAGGCCTCCTTCTGGGATTTGTGGTCTCCGCAAGGGGCATTGAAGCAAATCCCGTGAAGATCACTGCCATCACCAGCATGGGACCTCTTAGCTCTGTGAAGGACGTCCAGATGCTCGCTGGTTGCCTCGCTGACTTAGGCCGGTTCGTATCCCGCCTAGGCGAGCGGGGACTTCCCCTCTACAAGCTTTTGAAGAAAGCAGACCGATTCGAGTGGACCGCGAAGGCCCATCAAGCACTTGAACAGGTCAAGCACATGCTCACTGAGCCACCAGTCCTGGTGCCCCAGCGAGAGGGAGAGCGCCTCTTCCTGTATGTGGCGGCAACTACCCTGGTGGTCAGCGCAGTCCTCATGGTGGAACGCGACGAGGAGGGACACATGCTGAAGGTCCAGAACCTGGTCTACTACATCAGCGAGGTCTTAACTGAGTCCAAGACACGCTACCTCCACATCTAGAAGATAGTCTATGCCATCCTCATCGCTAAGCACAAGCTCAGGCACTACTTCGACGCTCACCCCGTCACCGTCGTCACGGAGCACGCACTGGGTGAAGTAATCAACAACAGGGAGGCGACAGGAAGGATCCCCAAATGGGCCCTCGAGCTCATGGGTTATGACATCACCTACGCTCCAAGATCGGCGATCAAGTTGCAAGTGCTCACTGACTTCATCACCGAATGGATCGAGACCCAGCTCCCCCCAGCCCCGGCCGACCTCGAATACTGGATTCTCGATTTCGACGGAGCCTAGAACCGAGTGGGGTCGGGTGTCGGGGTCGTCTTTGTCTCCCCGATGGAGGTGATGATGCGCTACGCAATACGGCTGCACTTCCCCGCTTCGAACAACATGGCAGAGTACGAAGCTCTGCGCGCCGGACTTCGGATAGCCAAGGAACTTGGCTATCCGAAGGCTGGAGGCCCGCGGTGACTCCCATCTCATGGTGGATCAAGTCAATGGTGATGCCAAGTGCCACCACCTGAAGCTAGCAGTCTACTGCGAAGCAGCACGTAGAGCCCAGGAGAAGTTCCGCGGCTTGGGCTTCATCCACCTACGATGAGAGTACAACAAGGCGCCATATGAGCTGGCAAAGCTCACGTCCTGGCAGGAGCCTGTCCCGTCAGGAGTTTTCGCGGACGATCAGCATCAACCATTGGTAGACTTCGGTGATGAAGTGTCCTCCTCAGGAACCATGCTCGAACAGAGGCTCGGACAAGACGGTGGGCACGACCCGTGAAGGGTAGTGGCCACCATCGCATCCGACCCCGACAAAGGGTCAGGCCCCGATGAAGGACAAGCCACAGAAAGCCTGCTCGAGCCAGGGCTAGAAGGGGATTGGTGCATTCCCTTCTTAAGCTGGCTCATCGATGGGGCTCTCCCTGCCGGACGGATGGAAGCTCGGAACCTTGTCCGAAGGGCCAAGTCCTACAGAGTGATCGTGGGTGACCTTTGCCGCCAAGGCCACAACAGTGTCCTCCAGTGCTGCATCCTCAATGAAGAAGGAAGATCGTTGCTGAAAGACATCCATGGAGGGGTATGCGGCCATCACGCAGCACCACGGTCCTTGGTAGGATTGACCTTTCGGTAGGGGTTTTACTGGCCCACAGCCGTCGCTGACGCCGAGCGAATCGTGCGAACATGCAAAGGCTGTCAATTCTACGCCAAGAGAACCCACCGGCCGGCCCAGGCTCTCCAAACCATACCCATCACTTGGCCGTTCGTGGTCTGGGGGTTGGACATGATCGAGCCGTTACCAAGAGCCCCCGGGGGCTTCACCCACATGTTTGTCGCGGTCGACAAGTTCACAAAGTGGATTGAAGCCCGACCCCTAACAAAGATCACATCGGTACAAGCCGTGAGCTTCTTTCATGACATCGTCCACCGGTTCGGCGTCCCGAACACCATCATCACTGACAATGGCACATAGTTCACTTGGGAAGAAGTTCACCCGCTTCTGCGACGACTATGGAATCGAGGTAGCGTGGGCGGCCGTGGCCCATCCGCGCACAAATGGACAGGTGGAGCGCGCCAACGGCATGGTCTTGCAAGGACTCAAGCCGCGAATCTTCAACTGCTTGGTCAAGCGCATTCACAAGCTCGGTGCCAAGTGGGTAGAGGAGCTTCCCTTAGTCCTGTGGAGTCTACGGAACACAATCACATGCAATAGAACTCAATGATGACCCCTACAAGTACCTCAGACAACACTGGAGCAACTCTAGGGAGCCCAAAGATTTTGGCTAACTATGATTCCCCCGGAAACACTACAACCTCAGATCCAGTAGCACCAGAAATAACAGAAACATCCAATAATGCTGACAAACAAGTTGATGATCTAACAGCCTTCATAGACTTTCATCTCACAAGCTCCACCAGCCCCCATCCTAGCCACTCCACCGAGATTAAACCCAGTCCAGACCTCTGATAGGCTGAGTGAGGTGATCTCAAACCAAAGGAAGAGCACAAGACTGGCCACCAAAGCTAAACTTCACCCAGGCCAAGATAGCATACAACTAGCACAAAGAGTCCTCGCTAACAAATTAGGTAAGTTATCACCTACCAAAACAGCACAGGCTGATAATGAGTTTGATCGTCTGTCACAGCACCTCCCCAATGAATGAATTAAACACCATGCAGACAACTAAACAGACAGCCCATTGTACGAGCTGTCTGTTGAAGCTGTCTTTTTGTGTAAAAAAGACAGCAGCTGTCTGCACGGTTGTACTTGCCCTTACAAGCATGATGACGTCAGCGATCCAGACCCTGGTGGAGAAGGGCAACCAGCCGAAGAGCAGCAAGAAGTCCAAGATCGTGCCGGTTGCAGTGGAGGCATCCACTGAGGTCAGCGGATTGCTGGCATGAGGACAACGTTGGTCCTATATATGGGGCCCGTTTATTTTAGTAGGTCTTCCATGTTACGTAAAAGACTATCGTTCTTGAATTATTATTGTGTTGTAAATTGTAATAGGTAATGGGCCGACAATGTGGCCGTGTGAACTCCAAGGTTTGGTGGCTGTTGGACCGTCAACTTCGTACTGGAGAATCGCCATTTCGTGTCCTGGCTTTGTATTTGGCCTTCGCGCCAAGCCAGAATCTCAGCATGTTTTAGTGAAGAAAGTTGTGCTTATCCTTCTTATGTCACAAAAAATTGTAATATATTGTGTTGGAATGTCATAGGACTCAATGCTGCGGCGTGATGAGCGAGTGTTCGCAACACAGGGCAATGTTCCAGAGCAACAATCGTTTGTCCTCAAGAAACCAAGATTGCACATTGGACGCCGAGGCTTGTCTCAGAGACACTAGGGCAAAACTTTGTTGCTAATTATACTTCTCTGCCAAGTAATGGAACAAGAGGTGTCATTCTCATTAATTGGTGCCTCGGATAGACATTTTATCCTGAGTAATCACTCCACTACTGAGTACACAGTCTCAACCACGGTGCAAGCAGATAATGCTTCATAGACGCTCACGGGGGTATATGGACCCCAAGAAGATCAAGACAAGTTGGTATTCCTCGACGAGCTGAAAGCATTGAAAAGTCAGGTTTCGGATAAATGGCTTGTAATTGGGGATTTCAACCTTATGTATAAAGGTGAAGACGAAAATAATACCAGATTAAACTGATGCCTAATGAATATTTTTTTTCGAACGGACTAAGAAAGCTTATGCTTTCCTGAATTTTTATTAGAAAAAAATAGAATTAACCCAGTTTATAAGGGAAACCGGGCCCGAAAACCAAACAACTCTGGTCTGTAGACCGTACAACTAGGGAGGTAACAATACCATCCCACACAACTATGGTCCATCGACCTTACAACTTCGCTCGGTCGGATTGGGTCATCGACACGGGCCAACTCATCACAACTTACAACTCCACAAGGTCGGATTGGGTCATCGACACGAGCTAACTCAACTCGCTACAACTTAATCGGCCTGTCGGACTGGGGCATCCACACGAGCCACAACTCAACACAATCTCCGCCCGGTCGGATTGGGACGTCGACACGAGCCACCATACCTACCACCACAACTTGAATACTTCTCTTTTTTCTGTTTTAAACAAAAGGTGGAAGAAAGGAAAAGAAGAAATGAGCCCCCCCCCCTTAGTAGCAGCCATCATGCCGCCGGAGTAGCCTGACATCGCCTTCAGGAAGGTCACGACATCGAAGCGCCGCCGATGCCAGCCCAATGAGGATTGGGTTTTCACCCGCCACATCCGGAAATGGAGGCCGGCAACCCAACCCAGACATGAGCCAAGGTCTGTACCCGAGATGCTCGACGTCGCCTTCAGGAAGGACACAGCGCCAAAAGCGTCGTCGACGCCGTCCTAGGAAGGGATGAGTTTTCACCCTCATCATCACCACGGTGTAAAGAAACGACCGGTGCCCCAACCCCACCACCATAGTGATGCTGGTGCGCCCTTGCAAGGTTGCAGCCAACGACGCCACCACGGCGATGTTGGCATACGCCCGAGAAAGCCGCCGTCGGCCACGCCACCACAGCGTCGCCGACACATCTCCACACAGCTGTGATGATGTTGCCGGCAACGACGCCACCGTGGTGGCAAACCGGCTGCCAAGATGTAGACTGAGGCCCGGGGCAGCCAGAGAAGTCGCCAACAACCGCAACCAGCGAGTGCGGCAGTCACGGACACAACGCGACCGGGGCCGTCGCCAGCCATTGTAGCCAAATGAAGCAGCTCCGATCGTTGAAAGCCCTGCCGCCACCGCAGCCATGCATGCGCTAGCCCCTTCCGCCGTCGAACCAGGCACGCTGGTCCCCGCATCCCCAACCGCAAACTGCGAGAGGGAGCTAGGTGGAGTGGTCACCGCCGCCCAAGGGAAACCAGCGGCCCGGCCCGAGATGGAGGACTCGAAGCCACGCCTTGCCGCACCACTGCAGCCAATGCGGGAACCCGTCACCACTGACGCTGGGCACGAGCAGGCCGCGGAAGGCCCCGGCGCCAGGTCACACCGCCACCGCCGAGCCACAGCAAGAGGAGGCCCCGAGGGACCAGATCCGGCGGCCCCCATGGAAGGAAGAGGAGGGAGGAGGAGGTCGCCCCGCCGCCGCCTTCCTTGCGGCCGCGCGGACTTCCGACGGCTGCTCAGGCGATGGCGAGGTTGGGGGGCAACGTTGGAGGGGCGGCGACGCAGGTCCGCCCGAGCCGCCCTGAGGAGAGCGGTCGGGCATCGGTTTCTCTGTCTTGAGTTAGTTTCTCATTTGCCTACGCCTAATGAATAATTTCAAACAAGTTTTGGATGAAACTGAACTCATGGAAGTAGACCTACGAGGCAGGCGATTCACGTGGAGCTATGAACAATACAACTCCACCTTCACTCGGATTGATCGGGCTGTGTTTAGTAGGAGGGGAGAAAAAATATATTTTTTCCTGGGAAGCGTGTTATGTGAGGAGGATGAATAGGAAAGATGAAAAAGAAATTTTTAGGAAGCGTGTTATTTGAGCAGGATGAATAGGAAGTAAAATGTACTTTTTGCAACTGAACACACATGGACAACCTAGATCTTCAGATCTCCCGACCATGGGTTTGGAGTATTGCCACATGTCATCATTCTTGTATGGTTCTCCTTGGCTGGCTTGGCTTCAACCGTCAAACTACCTCTTGCCGTTGAGTCGGACCACCACCCTGTGCTTCGCCTCCACGCGCTCGTACTATGTGCTGACAAGCAAGCGCCCATACTGACGCCGCTGGCAGGCATGATAGGAGTCTCTCATCGATACAAGAAAGCAAATCGAGACCAAGAGTCCCAAGAGAATATCGACTTGTTGGTGCTGGAAGCTTCTTGGAGAGGCAGATCAAGACGGGCCGTGCGGGTGAAGTATATGATTGAAATTGGAGGAAGTTTCATATGATTGAAGCCATGCGTTGGGATTGAGGCCTTGGGGGAGCGCGGGACGGCCCCGTCACGCGCCGCCGCCCGTCGGCATGGTGGTATTATTCGATTATGTGTCAAAACAACTCACCACATCATATGAAAACCAACTCACCACATCATATGAAAACCAAAATGGAATTGGCCTCATGGTGTAGTTTACCCGATTTTGACAGTTGAGTTAATGTATGTTGTCTGATTTTGTAGTTCAAAGACTAAAAACAGGTGAAATTAACAGTTGAAAGGTGAAATATAGGTTTTATCCAAATTTTTTACTACTACAACCATCCACCCAAACAAACGCACTCAGGCAGAATACACTCGTTTCCTAAAGTTCACGGTTTTAAGTAGCGCAGAGCGGATTCGAGGCCGCCCACCAAACATCTTACAGGGTTCAACAAACGATCGAATTAACAGAGGGACCAGCTTAAGAGCATCTAAAGTAACCGCCCGCACTTCACATCTCGTTAGTGGAGGTCCACCATCGATGATGTAGCTACTGAATGAATACCACCTCGTCACATCCGACTGGGATCATCTCCGAGGAGAAGCTCCCGAACTGGATGCTGGTGCAGAAGTTGCGAGGCTCTTCTTTTGCAGGATTCTCATGCTGCTGCGGTTGTCCAGCCCCTCTTGCTTGTCGGCCTTGATAAGAATCCTCCATTTCCTCAGCAGCTTGCCAATTGTACACAGCACCTGCGTCTCCATCCTTTGCCACGTTCTCCCCTGAAAATGAATATCATTATGCGTGTAATCCATAAGTACCATAGAGTAGCAAGCAATACATACACAATTCAAAACTGCATGTTTCTTATTACCAAGCCACCACTAGCTGACTGTCTCAAAGTCAGCGGCACCAACCTGTACATGAAATATCGCTATTTGATACAATTCCTGCCACACCAGCATGTGCCTCTGGGAAACTGACCTTCTAAAGGTTTTATTTTAAATCAATTCCATCTATAGTTCGTTAACAATGGTCCCGCTTCTACAAAGACAAAAAAGAGGCCAACACCGCACAGCAAGACTTGAATTCAAACCAATGATCTTCCAAATCTAAACCTATTCCATCCCCAACTTACTGCTGCAAGCAGCTTAAGCAGCACACAGGAGCCCCCCTCCATAAGGGAGAGGCAGCAAATAATGTTAAGCTTATTGACTTAATATTTTCATAGAGCAGCTATCTTGATCAACCAGTTAATTAAGATGTTTAGGCTCAAATTATTTTGGGATTAGTGTGATCACGCCATAGTTAAGTCTAGTCAGATCTAGTTCACCAGTTTCATACTGTCATACAGTATAAAAAGCCATAAAGTCCTTTTTTTTATACTCCCTAAAGGTTCATTAAAGTATAAAAGAAAAGCCATCAGGGCCCCTTCAGCATAGAACCCAAACACTGCTTCCTTAATCTCACTTTCAGAGAAAGAATTTCTAACAGCTTGTTCTCTGCACTGGTTAGTGGTCACCTTACCCTCATCTAGGTTGAACCACTATCTTCTCCTTATAAGGAAAAAGGTTCTTTTAGAAGTGATTCAGCTTATCTTTGGATTCTATCACAGGGCCATCAAGAACTCTTTTCTATCTCCTACCTCTTATAAGGAAATAAGAAGTATTTCTACCTCCTTGGATATCCCTATCTCTCGATTTTTGCTTGGCTTTTATCTCGTCGATCATCCATATACCTTCTATTTCTAGCAAAATGACACTCCCACCATTTTGTCCCTTCACTTAACTAAGAAGATTTCAGAGAATATCAATAAGGTCTTGTTTGTTTTTCCTAATCTCAGAATTCATCTCAGAATTCACAGTAAGGCTCAAACCTTTGGCCTTTTATTCCTCAGCATCATTATCTTATATTGCCAAGTATCTAAAGGGTTTTCAGAAATCACAAGAGGTTCCCTTGATTTAACCAGCTTTTGTAAATCTTCCCTACTCAGGGGCCATTTTTAAACCTAAAAAAACCTGATTTCGTCTTGTTTTCCAAACCAAAATTCCGAACGGGGTAAAAGCTCTTGAAGCAGCCAGCACACTGCCAGGGGGTATTTTCATTCAAATAGTAAAACAACTTAATATATAGTTTCCATAATTGGCAGTTTGGCACATCATATATGTTTGCCCAAGTACTAGACCTCTAGGGTTCATATAACCAACTTGTGGAGTTACATTGGCTACAGTTGATGAAGTCCAGGGATCAATGAAATCGCCATCACCAGTCCAGGTTCTGATACAGCTTTCTTAAGAGCAAAATTAAGAGGACACCCCTCTCCCCCAGTCGAGTATTTTTTAGAAGAGTTATTATATTCCACTATCCCAATAATAACTGAAGAAAAAGGTTTTGTAGTCAGACTAAGCAGCCCAGGCTATGAACCATCTAGTTTAACACAGTTTAGTTTTGGCCGGCAACTATTCATAAATAGCAAAAAAAACCAGAGCAAACTCTGATACCTAAATGCCCAAAGGTGTGTTGCTTGTGGCAAGGGAAAAAAGCAGGATAGCAATTCCTGGAATCAAGCTACTACCTGCTCAGTTCCATCCTTGTATATTAAACCAAAGACCAGAACATTCAGACCAGAAAACCCTATAATATTAGCATCCTTTAGGTGTTTAGGAAGGGTGCATCAAAATCACATCCGTTGATTGGCCTCAAAATACTAATACTTCAAGCTAAGTTTTTACAAATTGACTGTAGCAGAAGATATCACTGCTGTACAATACGCCCACCCCCAGAACTGATAAAAGCAGCCAAGAATCCACAATTGTAACTAGGCACCAAATGCGGGGTTTGTGATTGACCACTCGTGCGTAGATGATAGATGATTATTTAAACAGATTGTATTGTACATATATTAGAGGGGCCAATCACATGTCAGTTACAGGTTAACTATATATATAGCAAACAGAGCAGCACAAAGCATAGTTACCTGTAGCCTTGATTAGATATTTGAAGATCTCGGTGGGCATGTAGCAGCACATCCAATGTTTGTTTTCCTTGCTGTCGAGCTCCGCGATGCCTCGCAGCATTTTGTCCATGGCACCAACAGCCATCACCCATCCTTATTGTCCATGATATTCGCCTTAGACAAGAAATAAATGACCAATCACCATGGTCGGCAGCCCCAAGGTGGGGTGAGCTGCGTAAAGCCTCCTCAATCTCATGGTCAGGTTTTGTGGATCATCAGTAGTGGTACAGCTGCGGGCAACAACATGGGCTGCTGCAGTGCCTTTGGTTTTGACAAGGATATCAGTGACATCAACTTTGCAGTCTTCTGCAAGTCCTTCCACGAACCAATTGTAATGACATGGTCCAGATGGTGGCACTCCAGTATGGGGCGACACGGACATGCGGCGGAGCATCATCGTCAGAGCAGAGTCACAGGCTGACTGTCGAGGTGGCGCAGGTCCTCTCCAGGTCGAATTTCCATCTCGATGTACTTGATAACCTTGTTGACTGGCGAGTGGTGACGACAGCAATGTCCCTTGCAGGGCGTGGGCCTCCTATGCAGAAAGTTAACGTCTGTAGGCCCTCGACGGCTTGAGCACGCCGGCCACTCACGGAGCCTGGGTTTGTCCTGATCGAGCACGTCACAGAGCAGATGCCTCTCCAGAGATCGAACCCAGCCGGATGGTAGCCCTTGGGCCTCCAGCATGATCACCTTGTCGGTGTTATGATAGATCAGCTGGGTGGCCCGTGTCCGGGATCGGTAGCACGATGTCCCTCACCGGGGCGTGGACGTACAGTACGGTGGAGGGTCCCACCTGCAGGTATCGGAGTCGTAGCGCTGGAGCCTGAACTTCCTAGTGTCGCAGGTGTTCCTGAGGGCGGCGATGACGTACCGGCCCGCCGCCGGAGCAGCGGAAGATGGCGACCTCGTGTCCTGGAAGCCGGCGTCGGCATGCGGGTACGGGAGGCGGTGGAGCGAGGGCCCCCAGCGGGCGAGCCGTTAGACGAGTAGTCATGGTATTTGTCGTTGCCGAGATCCGGGCGGCGGGGTGAGTGATGTGGAGGAGAGAGCTAGGTCGGCGTGCGTGCTGATTACTAATGGGGGATCTTGATGCGCGAGCAGCGGGGCGCCGGGGTGGAGGAAGTTTGGCGGCGGCGGGGCCCGTGAAGTGCGCCACAGGTAGGACAGGCGGCGAGAGGGCGGGTGAGGTAGAGAGTGATGTGGATGGGCTTTGCCCGTTGCGCATATACCCAGGGTGGTGGCGTTGGAGTACGGCGGCGGCGTGATGTTAGGCTTCCATGTCGAGGAGGACCGAGCTTGGGTAGTCGCTGCCCTCTCTCCCTGCTGTGGTAGGGAAAGGAGGAGCCAAGTCAGGGGGTGAAGCCATCACATTGGATGGAGTGATCTCCGCAAGGATCCGATCCGATCTGACCGGAGAACGCCGGAGCGGTGGAACCTAACCTAATGTTAGGACAAGAAAGGTGAAGGGAATGCTGCTTGTTTGGGAGCACTCTGCTCGTACGTTTTTATACGAACATAAGGTAAGGATGAAATAAAAACCTATGTAACAAATCATTAAAAACTTAAAATTAAAACTTTTATTGTGTAGCAAAACTTTACGTTTCATTTTTTAAGTACTTAATATGTAGATGTTTAAGATTTGTTTTTTTGTCTAAAGCATATGGCAGCAATAACCTTCTAAAATTATACTCTCTATTTGTTTGAGTAAGGGCTCATCTTACTTTTGGAGGGTCACATATTTCACTCTCAACTCGAGCAGTGCCCTGCTAAATCACATTTCTCCCCTCTAAATATAAAGTGGGACCCATTT
>JACEFO010002581.1:0-15525 GCA_015342445.1 Digitaria exilis
GGCCAGTTCCAGTTATGGTACCTCCTGTCCCAATACAAGATACAAGGCCATCATATTTGTCCAGCTGTGTCTCTCCAGATTTCAGGCCTGTAGTCTCATAATGAATCTGCATGACATATTCAGACATGAAATGTTAGAGAGTAGTTTTCAACAAAGGGCAACAGCATGGTCTCCGAATACAAAGATATATTATGCTGCACCTTTGGGTTAGCAGGATTTTCGAATTGTTGAAGGATGTATGAGTTGGGTGTCTTTGCTTGAATCTCTTCCGCCTTTTTATAGCTCCATTCATTCCCAGGAGTGGGTCAGTAAGGACCAGTTCAGCAGCAAAAGCCCTCAATATGATTCTCCTCTCCATGCTCATTGAGGCAGGCATGGTAAGAATAAGTTTGTAACCCTTGGTAGCAGCCATAAAGGCCAAACCAATTCCTGTGTTCCCGCTAGTTGCTTCAATCAGCAGAGTCTGGCAACAATTGACATTGAAAAATATTAGTAAAATGATCGTCCGTCCATGATACGGCTCACTCGAAGCCGTGAGTTCCAAAGATCAATCATTCCATAATTCAAAAACTTGAACAAGTCTTTAGAGTTATTACAACCAAATTGAAATGATAAATAAAATAGTTTGAGTTCATGCAGCGGAAATGTAAACGAGATACTAGCGACGACTCTCCATAGTATCGTCACGATGAAGTCAGCCGCGTGACGCTACTCCTCACGATCCTCGGAGATAGAGTGCTCGGCTCCCACTCGATGCTGTAACCAGAGGAAGAGTGAGAGGCCCAAGCCATAGAGGCAGCTACCTCCTGAGGGGACGGTCCTGAAAAATTTTATCCACAGAAGCAAGGCTGAGCTATCTCTACTAGTTATACTCAACAAAGACTTACCCGTCACTGGTGATCACTTACATCAACCGACTCCTTAAGATGAGGAGGTGGTGTGGCTAGTATGGTTCTGAATTTGACCAAAAGCGACTAAAGCTGATTGTAAGACTAATTTCTTCATACTTGATTTTAATTCTTTAACCTATCCATTCTAGGTGAGCCCTAAGCATAAACAATCAAGTTTTTGCAAGACAATTATTTCATACAAAGATTTCATCCTTCCAAGTTTCACGTCATAATATGTCATACATCGGTCAAGCAGTCTCATTAACCCGCGAGAAGCGGACAGTTCGAACCGAATTTACTACCTGGCCAGGAAAACCCAAACATACGGAATGGTTGGAAATGCCAAACACACCCCAATCCTTTTCTCCTCTCTCTGCGAGTGCGCTCCCGAGGTCCACTGCCTCAGCGGTAAAGGTTCACCACTTCACTACAGACTCACGCAACTATCCCCTCATGTGCCCATGGCCGATACACGTTTCCAAAGACAGAGAGCTGTCGGACCTGCTCGCATCAATCGGATACCGGGACTTACCGGTCCCATTAAACCCTGCATATGTGTGGTACGTTCAAACGCTTGACACAAAAGTACCCACATGTTTCCACTTAAAACATCGATAGACGGGTATCTACAATCATCCGTCCATCATCTCTAGTGTTTTCTGATATGAGTAGTCATACAACTCCTATATCTCGCGAGTGTGTCGGAAAACACTCTCGACTTCTATCGTTCTAAGCATAGCGACTATCGAACCTAACATACTAGTGTTCAATCAAAGGAACCTATGATCATGCAATCTAGGGTTTCATTCAACTCCTTGAAACTTAAATGCACAAACATATAATCAAGTAAATTGCGTAAGTAAAGTTAGGTTATGCTCCGGGGCTGCCTTCCGGCTCGAAGCGGTACTCCCTGCTCGGGGCTCGGATCCACGTGCACCACGTTCACCTCGGACTCCTGGGCGATCTCCTCGGCAGCGGGAACTAGCTCGTAGACTCTGTCGGCGAGAACCCGAATCTACACGAATGCATGAATGCTTAAAGTATTGAGATTTAAATAGTTAGGGTCTATTTAAATCTTGGTTAATGAATTGGAAAGGATAAACATTAATTATAAGTGAATATACCCTTTTTCATTTTGAACCTTCTTTGATTTTGATTTTAGGTTTTTTCCCTTTTCTTTTCTTTTCTTTTTCTTTTCTTTTCTTTTTCTTCTCTTTTTCTTTTCTTTTTCTTCTCTTTTCCACTATTAAAATCCTTTTTCCATTATTCAAAAGGTGAACTTAGGAAGATTATTTTTTGGGTGCCATTTGGACCAGAGGCTTGCTCATGCCAAGGCAGGAGCTTAGCCCAAAATTTGGCTCAAGATAATTTTTCTATAATTTATTAAAAATTATTCTTATCTTTTACCTAAATCAAACTAAAATCCTACAAAAATAATTACAAGGTTTTTGTTCACACACCACTTGGCACAGTGACTTGGGGTACCAAGGGTGACCTCTCTGCAGGTTGCATGTGATTTTGATTTATGGTTATTTTTGTGGAATTTCACCATGTTTAAAACTACCAAAATTATTTAGCCATTTTCCAGTGTCCAAAAATTACCATTTTTATTTTTCTAAGGCTTCTAATGTCCTCATTTAGTTTCTGTGTGAAGGAGCTGATTTTTCACTGAGTAATTTATTTTCTGTGATTTATTTGCCAAAAACAGCAGGGTATATGTTTGGAAAATCATAACCCTAAATCCACTGGGAATTTTTGTGCACCCTTTGCGCATTAGGCTAATGATAACCATCCTAATAACATATCCAAAGCTCAGCTCCAGTGCATGTGTAGATTTTGAACTATGATGAAATGTGCTCAAACTGAAATGAATTTATAATTTCAAAATCCTACAGCTCAACTGGGTGAGGTGCAAAGGAAGAAGTTGCCTTCTAGATTCACTGGTCACTACAAAATTGGTTTGGCATTTTTCTGATTTTTCTACGATTTTTCTACGAATTTTTGAAGATCTCAGCGAATTAAACCTAAACAGATTAGAATCTATTTTACGCCGGAACCCTGGAAGTTTTTGAATCTCTTACAACACACAGGCCTGCTCTTTGCGCTCGGCCCCCTGGAAAAGAGGTTGAAGACGCAACGGAGGTCCCTCGAGCTCGCCGGCGTGGTTACGCCGGCCAAGTAACGGCGGCGAGACCGGGCCGGGGAAGTGGGGGAGAAATGCGAGAGGGCTCACCGTGATTCGTTTGAGCTAGGTCTCGAGGTCGGGGATGGCCGGAAACGAGGTCAACGACGGGCGGTGGCGGCTCGGCTTGCTCGTGCGAGCGGCGACCGGCGACGTTGGGGTCGGAGAAGCTCGGAGAAGTGGGTCGGTGAGCACCAGCACGGCAAGAGGAAGCGAATGGTGCCCTCGGTTCGGCTGGAGGAGGAGTAGAGCGCGGCGCTGTGCACGTGCGCGCGGCGGCGGCGGCGAGCTCGGTTAACTCCGGCGAGCTACGCCAGCGGCTCTGGTGGGGAAACGGGTCGGGAACTGGCTCGGGGAGTGGCAGTGGAGGATGGGGAAGCTCGTGAGAGCCCTGGTTTGGCCGGGGAAGCAGCGGGGAGGGCTGTGCACGAGACGAGCTCGGCGGCGCCTCTGCGAGCTCCGGCGAGTGAAAAATCTGGCGTGGAAGGGAGGGGAACTGTTGAGGCTTAAGTAGGCGTGAGAGGGGAGTGGAGGGGTGCTCGGGAAGCACGAGATGGAGACTGAGACAGCTCGTGAGCTGCCGCGGCGCAGGGGCTTGTCGCGGCCGTGTTGGCGCCGTGCGGCGGCGTCAACGCGCGCGCGCAGGCGTGCTGCAGGCGCAGGCGCGCGTTGGGCGAGGCGAGAAGAGACAGGGCGAGGAAAAAGAGCACGCGGGGACGCAAAAGTCGCGCTTTGGAGGCGGACAACGGCGGCGACGGCAAAAACCCGGCGGGTCCGCGGCGGCGACGCGACGGCGAGCGGGGAGTCAGCGCTACAGTGCGTCTCCGACCATGAAAGACGCTTTGCTTTCAGAGGCGTGCACCGTGAGCGTGGACACCCGGCCATGTCACTTTTCGGCTCAGGCGAGGCCGGACGGCGGCAGGCGCTTGCCGGCGGCGAGCGCGGCACGCAGCAGCGCGGCGCTGGCAACCCGTGAGCGCGCCGTGAGCGGTGCAAGGGTCAACTGATTGGCATGGTCAAATTCCAAACTAAATTTTGAACTGACGAAAACGTGTCAAATTAAAAGTTGGAGTTTGGGATGTGGGACACAACTTCGAGCTGGGCCAGGCGCTTCGACCATGCGCTTCGAGTTGGATCGCGAACGCTCGAGCCTTCCGAGCCTCGAAAGGTGACGGAAGTGCCGGCTCTCGGGTGGCTGCCTTTCGAGCTTGGTTGCAGCTCGAGCGTGACGAAATCACCGCTCGAGGGTGAATGCCCTCAGCTTGGCTGCGGAGCCTCGAGCGTGACGGAAATCACCGCTCGAGGGTGAATGCCCCTCGAGCTTGGCTGTGGAGCCTCGAGGGTGACGGAAATCACCGCTCGAGGGTGAATGCCCTCGAGCTTGGCTGCGGAGCCTCGAGGGGTGACGGAAACGCCACTTGAGGGTGAATGCCCCCTCGAGCTAGCCTGCGGAGCCTCGAGGGTGACGGAAAATCACCGCTCGAGGGTCGTCAAGCGGAACGAACGCCGTGGCGAAATTTGTGGTGAAGGGCTGTATTTGTGCTGACGGCATTCAGTACCAAAATCTTGAGATTTGGCTAAGATTTCATTTCAGCTTTTGATTTGAAATGGAAATTTCAAATCCAAGGTTTGGGGTTTGAAATTTGAGATGCTTCCAGGCATTTTTAGGCTATGGTTTGAAAAGGAAAGTTTCTTGGTTTGACTTATTCTCCAACTTTTACATTTGCACTTTTTCAAGTTCTTAGGAATTTTTCAAAATTTTCTTATTACTTCATTTGAATGGTCTTTTGACTCAAATTGATTAATTTTTCCTCATTTTCTTCAATTTCACTTTTGAATTAGCCTGGGTTTAACTTAACCATCATCTTAAGGTTAATTAACACCAGGGGTGTTACAGCCTACCCCCCCTTAAAAAGAATCTCGTCCCGAGATTCGGGAATGCTAGAAAGTGCGGAATGTGCGGTACCTGGTGGGGTGGTGAGAAATCCAGGATAATGGCGATTGAGATATTCCTCGGTCTCCCATGTTGCCTCTTCTTCAGTGTGATGAACCCACTGAATTTTATACATTTTAACCGAGCTCCTTCTCGTGTGCCTTTCCTTTTGGTCAAGGACTTTGAGAGGTTGAGCAACGTAGGTCAGATCGGGCTCAACTTCCACGTCTTCTTGTTCCACGACCTCAGTCGGAACTCGAATACACTTCTTGAGTTGTGAGATATGAAAGACATTGTGCACGGCTGAAAGTTTGTCGGGAAGTCGTAGGCGATAAGCCACGGATCCACATTTCTCAATGATTTCATAAGGTCCGACGTAACGGGGTGCAAGCTTTCCCTTTTACTCCGAACCTTTGGACTCCCCGAGTTGGTGAGACCTTAAGATACACATGATCACCGACTGCGAATTTGAGAGGCATTCTTCGGCGATCGGGCATAACTCTTCTCTGACGAGACTGAGCGGCTTTGAGGTTTTCCCGAATAACCCTGACTTGCTCCTCGGCTTCAATTACCAGGTCGGGTCCGTATATTTCTCGCTCTCCAGGCTGAGACCAACATAACGGAGTTCGACACCTTTTCCCATACAAGACTTCGAAAGGGGCCATTTTCAAGCTTGCTTGGTAACTGTTGCTGTATGAGAACTCGGCGATAGCCAGACATTTATCCCAACTTGCTTCATAGTGAATGACGCAAGCTCTAAGCATGTCTTCAAGGATTTGATTCACCCGCTCGGTTTGCCCATCCGTCTGCGGGTGGTAAGCCGAGCTTCGAATAAGCTTTGTGAGCCGAGAGATGCATGGAGTTGCTCCCAGAACCTTGCCACAAACTGCGGACCTCGGTCCGAAATGATTGTTCTAGGCACCCTGTGCAGACGTACAATTTGGTTGAGATAGATCTCGGCATACTTCTTGACGGCATAAGTGGTGTTGACCGGAATAAAATGAGCGGTCTTTGTGAGCCTGTCCACAATGACCCATATAGAATCGTGCCCTCGTGCGGTCTTGGAAGGCCAACAATGAAATCCATACTGATATCCTCCCATTTCCAAGATGGTATAGACAAAGGTTGAAGAGTTCCAGCCGCCTTTAGATGACTAGCCTTTTAACCTCCTGCAAGTGTCACACTCGGATACAAACCGAGCAATATCCATTTTCATCTTGGTCCACCAAAAAGTTTTCTTCATATCATGGTACATCTTATTGCTGCCAGGGTGAATAGAGAATTTAGAGTGGTGAGCTTCACTCAAAATTTTCTTCCGTAATTCCGGATCCTTAGGCACGACGATACGGTTCCCAAACCATATCATGCCTCGGGCATCCTGACGGAAACAGTTTATACCGTTCCTCCGTTCCTTTGGCCAGCTCTTCCCGAATAATTCCGACCATTTTTATCGTTCTGCTGGGCCAGAAAGATCTCATCGTGCAACGTGGACTCGAGAGATATGTTGTTTAAATAACCGTGCGGAACAATCTCGAGATTGAGTTTCGCCAACTCAATGACATAGAGTGTCGGCATAACGATTCGATGACCCGAAAGACAATGGCAATGGGACTTGCGGCTCAAAGCATCCGCAACCACATTCGCCTTTCCGGGATGATAATGCAAACTCATGTCATAATCTTTTGCCAAACTCCAGCCATCTTCGCTGCCTCATATTCAAGTTAGTCTGAGTGAAGATGTACTTGAGACTTTTGTGGTCGGTATACACGTTGCAAGGAACTCCTATCAGATAGTGCCTCCATATTTTCAGAGCGTGAATCACGGCCGCCCATTCAGGTCGTGAGTGGGATAATTCAGCTCATGGGGACGGAGAGCACGTGAAGCATAAGCAATAACTCGATTTTCTTGCATAAGAACACAACCGAGTCCGGTGCCTGAAGCATCGCAATAGACATCGTAGGTTTGGTGCTATCCGGTTGGGTCAGAACGGGAGCTGAGGTCAACAACTTCCTCATGTGCGGAATGCCTCTTCAAACACTTCTCATCCCACACGAATTTCTGCCCCCTTCTTCAATAGCTCGGTCATTGGCTTGGCAACTCGCGAGAAATCCGGAATAAAACGACGATAATATCCTGCCAAAACCCAGGAAGCTTCGGATTTCGTGGACAGAGGTAGGAGGTTTTCCAGTCCATTACTTGCTGCACTTTCGTAGGATCCACCGAGATACCATCTTAGAAACGGTGTGACCCAAGAACTTCACACTATCCAGCCAAAACTCACACTTGGAGAACTTGGCGTACAATTGTGATCACGGAGTCGTTGAAGAACAATACGGAGATGCTCGGCATGCTCTTCCTCATTCTTGGAATAGACAAGAATATCATCAATGAAAACCACTACGAACTTATCCAGCTCGGCATGAACACCGAATTCATGAGATACATGAAATAAGCAGGAGCATTAGTCAGCCCGAACGACATAACCAAGAATTCATAAAGTCCATAGCGGGTCGAGAAAGCCGTCTTGGGAATATCACAAGGACGAATCTTGATTTGATGATATCCAGAACGAAGATCAATTTTCGAGAATATCTTGGCTCCGGCGAGTTGATCGAACAATACATCAATGCGGGGGAAGAGGGTACTTGTTTTTTATGGTAACCGCATTGAGAGGCCGGTAGTCAATACACATCCTCAACGTGTGATCCTTCTTTTTCGACAAATATGGCAGGACAAACCCAAGGTGATGTACTCAGACGAATGAAACCCTTGTCCAGTAAATCTTGGAGTTGAGTTTTCATCTCTGCCAATTCTGCGGGTGGCATTCTGTAGGGTCTTTTAGAAATTGGGTGCGGTGCCCTGGTTGTAGCTCGATAACGAACTCAATGTCCCGATCCGGTGGCATTCCAGGCAAGTCGTCTGGGAAGACATCGGGGAACTCACAGACAATGGAATGTCTTCAAGCTTGGGCTCAGTCATGACAAAAACACACGAGCTCAAGGAGTTGGGAAGACGGAAGATAGAGTGTGGTAGAATCCATGTGTAGGTGAGTTGATATCAACAATTCTCTTAGCAATGTCTAACACAACCTTGTGCTGTGCCATCCAAATTAGCTCCCAAGATTATATCTATCCCATCCAGTTCTAAAAGAATCAGGTCGGTCAAGATAACTCTACTACCCAGTTTAATTGGCACCTTTCGCGCCACATGATTGAATTTAGGTTTCCTCCTGCGGTGATTATTTTGTAGGCCGCATTTGTAGATAAGCAATTTAACCCACATTCTTAGCACAACTGGGACTTATGAAACTATGAGTGGCACCAGAATCAAAGAGAAATGACTGCAGGTTGGTTATGAATCAGAAATTTACCCGTCATCACTGGTGCCTCCTCGGGAAGGTCGGTCAAGGTGGTGAAGTTGACCCTTCCTTGCTTGACGTGAATTTTCTGCAACTTGCCTGTTTGACTGGTTGCCACTGTTCTGCTGCTTGCCCTGGGGCAGTCCTGATGAAGTGACTGGTCTGCCGCAACGGTAAGAAGAATACCCAGCTCCAGGCTGAGTGGCTGCTGCAGGGTCTTCCTGCTGCTGCACTGCTGTGGTGGGAACAGCGAGAACCACTCTGCTGAGGAGGGTTAAACACCCCAGCGGCCAGACTGCCCTGGTACGTGCTGTCCCTGTGAGGAACAGATACGGAAGCGCTGCGGCTTACCGCACCTGGCAGAGACAACAGGCGCCCTTCTCTCTATGCGGCTCTATGGGTCATAAGTGGCATCCTCTCTGAGCGATAGCCACATTGACCAAGTTCAGCATAAGTGGCAGGCTTTGAGTTTAGCAGCCTCTCCTGCAAACTTGGTGCTGGAGCCCCATACGGTACCTCTCCTTCTTCTTATATCACTGTCAGCATGATGACCAGCGTACTGACAAAGGTTGTTGAAAGCCTGGGCGTACTGGTACACCGTGTGAGTGCCCTGAGTCAAGGTCAGGAAACTCCCTCAACTTCTCTCAACAAGGCCCTTAGGAAGTGTGATGCGCCTTGAATGCATCCTTGAAGTTTCTGCCAAGTAAATACAGTTTCGGCGGGGAGCATGCCACGATTAAGTCTCCCCACCAAACCAAAGCCGGACCGCGAAGCTGCTGTGCGGCGAAAGTGACCTTGCGCTCTTCAGAGCAAGGGGCAGCCAGGATAGCAAACTCGAATCGATAGCCCGAATCCACGCGTCAGCCTCCATGGGCTCAGTAGCTTTAGAGAACACCGGGGTCTGAGTACCCAGAAAGTCCTCAAATCGTGCAACCTGAGCAGCCGGCATTGCGACCATATCTGACGCTGAGCACCGATAGTTCATGTTCTGGGCCAACTGCTGTTGCTGCAATTTGTATCTGCTGCTGCATAGTCCTCATGACCTCGCCGTGCATAGCCATCATCTGCTGCCACAATTTTGGCAGTGGAGGGAGCAGGCCATCGGGTGGCTGCTGCTGAAAGAAGACGCTGGCGGCCGCCTGCTGATTCGGGGCACTGTTTGAGCCTTGATTTGTCCCCGAACCCATCCGGAGTCCAGTCGGGTCAGTAGGTCTACATCTGCATGATGATTGAGTCTCCATTAATGCTCATGATCACAATTGCTCATAAGGGAATACAGGCACGATAAAGAGACAATCCCAATTCTACAAACGAATGTGGCATAAAAAAGCGAAATTTCATAGAATGAGGCAACTTCATTAATCCAAGAACATGGTTCGATGAATCCATTACAACACATGCTGACAACACATTCCAATTAAGATGCTACCCAAATGCGAAGGGAAACAGATACAAAGAGATACAAGAGATTATCCATTCTTCCACTAGCTAAACTCCACGTGACACAGAAAAGCCATGCTGAAGAGTACCTAATCTCTAACTCAACGCTCTAGGAAGTCATCCACGTCGTTCACCGAAGTACGGCTCATGGTGGGGGAAAGTGGTGGCTGAACTGGGGTAACTCCTCGTCGTCCCAGCTCGGCCTTGACGTCATCCTCTGCCTCATCCTCTGCCTCGTCCTCCTCGGGAACCTCCATATGAGCCTCCAACTCGAACCATCTCGGCATTAGCCTCGTGCAAACTCTGCTGTGTCTCTCTCTCAAGTGCATCCGTCCAACAACACCTCCACCTGGTGAGCACAGTGCTCCCTCTCCATGGTAAGCTCCGCAATGCGAGCCTGCAAATCCCGGATCTGAGTATCCTTGGCAGCCATGTCCAAAGAAGTGCAGATTCCCGGCTATGTCCTTATCGCGGGACACTCTCACCATCGCATCGGCAAAGTCGAGCAGAGAATCCTGTGACATCTTGAGTAGCTCTGCCATGCGGATGCTAGCCTTCATCCAGCTAGCAAAGAAAGGCTGGTGCGTTCCGGGGAAACTCCAGGAACAACTGCGGAGAAGCCCAAGTAGCGTGACAACCACTGAGGGTCATCCCTGCGGGCTCTGAAGGCAGGAAACCATACCCAAAGGTGTTATCCCACCAAGTTCTGATGCTGTGAAGTGAACTGGTTCAGCCTGCGAAAGCGCCGCTCCCAAGTGTCCGGAAAGCGGTGGCCATGCACCACAACTCCAGCCTTTAGGCCAGGTCGGGGTGCTCGGGGTGCACCGGTGCCTCATGCGGACACTGCACGGAGTCACACCACGCTTCTCGCATATTCCTCTGGCCAAAGTAAAACGGTCGGGAGACGGGGTTAGCCAACCTCCTTCAGAATCTTCCAAAAGAGGGATCGGAGAAGGCCCCTCCAGCTGAGGCAGTCCTTGGCACCCACCTTCTCGTTCGCAGCCAGCCAAGGTGACTGGGACGACCAATCCCTAGCAATCAAAAATTCAGAGGTGGAGTACGATGCGTCAAAAAGATCTAGGGAAAAACTGGGAGAAAGACAGAGGTAAGAGAACGTGCTTAAGCTTTTAATTAGGGTTTGTTTAGCTTGATTTGATCGGTTTGGTTTGACTCTCTTAAGTTTATCAATTTATCGCGATTTGTAATTAAGATTGCATGCAAGACGCTAAGACGTTCTCCATCTTAAGTCCAACTTGACTCTCGGCGGAGTTAGTCTGCCGGGTGGTAGGCATAGCGCAGTCCTCGTCTTCTCTTGTAGATCTAGTCGGACTCTAAACTCGTAAACCTTTCGTTAGCAGTCAGAGGAAATTTTCGACGAAGTCTTTTAAGATTGGGTTTCATGGAAGAACAACATCGACTCTATTAGACTATGCCACCTAACAAATGCCAACCCTTAACCCTTAGGCTTTCACGTTCTAGTTATCCTTAACGATCTATTCGTTTTCATTCCTTTTTGCTTAGGCGCAAGGAATGGGTTTGGCAGAGGTTTTATTTAGAGGCCATTGGTTAGGGTCTGATGTTTTTCTTTGGATGTATTGACGTCGGCTCTGATACCAGCTGTAGCGATCTCACCCGAGAAATGGGGCCCACTTAAGTTATATTCCACCTTCCATTGGTGCTAATATACAAAAAATGTTTCCAAGTGCGGATTCCGAGAGTCGAGTCAAGCTCGACCAACGGCTACTGAAGATCGTCCGTCCATACGCTCACTCGAAGGTGAGTTCCAAAGATCACATCATTCCACAATTCAAATTACAACAAGTCTTAGAGTTATTACAACCAAATTGAAATGATAAATAAAATAGTTTGAGTTCATGCAGCGGAAATGTAAACGAGATACTAGCGACGATCCATAGTATCGTCACGATGAAGTCAGCCGTGACGCTACTCCTCACGATCCTCGGAGAGGTCGGCTCCCACTCGATGCTGTAACCAGGAGGAAGCTGGGAGGCCCAAGCCATAGAGGCAGCTACCTCCTGAGGGGACGGTCCTGAAAATTTAGCCACAAGCAAGGCTGAGTATACTAGTTATACTCAACAAGACTTAACCGACTGGTGATCACTACATCACCGACTCCTAAGATGAGAGGCTGTTTGGCTAGTGGGGTTCTTTTGCCAAAAGCGACTAAGCTGTTTTCTACTTTCTTTATTTTGATTTTAACTTCTTTAGTCTATCCATTCTAGGTGAGCCTAGCTAAACAATCAAGTTTTGCAATACAATTATTTCATACAAAGATTTCATCCTTCCAAGTTTCACTTCATAATATGTCATACATCGGTCAAGCAGTCTCATTAACCGCGAGAAGCGGACAGTTCGAACCGAATTTACTACCTGGCCAGGGAAAACCCAAACATACGGAATGGTTGGAAATGCCAACACACCCCAATCCTTTCTCCTCTCTCTGCGAGTGGCTCCCGAGTCCCACTGCCTCAGGGTAAAGGTTCACCACTACTGGGACTCACGCAACTACCCTCATGTGCCCATGGGATAACGTTTCCAAGACAGAGAGCTGTCGGACCTGCTCGCATCAATCGGATACCGGGACTTACCGGTCCCATAAACCGTGCATATGTGTGGTACGTTCAAACGCTTGACACAAAAGTACCACATGTTTCCACTTAAAACATCGATAGACGGGTATCTACAATCATCCGTCCATCATCTCTAGTGTTTCTGATATGAGTAGTCATACAACTCCTATATCTCGCGAGTGTCGGAAAACACTCGACTTCTATCGTTCTTAAGCATAGCGACTATCGAACCTAACATACTAGTGTTCAATCAAAGGAACCTATGATCATGCAATCTAGGGTTTCATTCAACTCCTTGAAACTTAAATGCACAAACATATAATCAAGTAAATCGCGTAAGTAAAGTTAGGTTATGCTCCGGGGCTTGCCTTCCGGCTCGAAGCGGTACTCCTGCTCGGGGCTCGGATCCACGTGCACCACGTTCACCTCGGACTCCTGGGCGATCTCCTCGGCAGCGGGGACTAGCTCGTAGACTCCGTCGGCGAGACCCGAATCTACACGAATGCATGAATGCTTAAGTATCGAGATTTAAATAGTTAGGGTTTATTTAAATCTTGGTTAATGAATTGGAAAGGATAAACATTAATTATAAGTGAATATACCCTTTTCATTTTGAACCTTCTTTGATTTTAGAGTTTTAGGTTTTCTTTCTTTTTCTTTTCTTTTCTTTTCTTTTCTTCTTCTTTTTCTTCTTTTTCACTAGTCCTTTTTCATTATTCAAAAGGTGAACTTAGGAAATTATTTTTGGTGCCATTTGACCAGAGGCTTGCTCATGCCAAGGCAGGAGCTTAGCCCAAAATTTGGCTCAAGATAATTTTTCTATAATTTATTAAAATTATTCTTATCTTTTCCTAAATCAAACTAAAATCCTACAAAAATAATTACAAGGTTTTGTTCACACCACTTGGCACAGTGACTTAGGGTACCAAGGGTGACCTCTCTGCAAGTTTGCATGTGATTTTGATTTATGGTTATTTTTGTGGAATTTCACCATGTTTAAACTACCAAAAATATTTAGCCATTTTCCAGTGTCCAAAAATTACCATTTTATTTTTCTAAGGTTTCTAATGTCTTGATTTAGTTTCTGTGTGAAGGAGATGATTTTTCACTGAGTAATTTATTTTCTGTGATTTATTTGCCAAAACAGCAGGGTATATGTTTGGAAAATCATAACCCTAAATCCACTGGGAATTTTTGTGCACCCTTTGCGCATTAGGCTAATGATAACCATCCTAAAACATATCCAAAGCTCAGCTCCAGTGCATGTGTAGATTTTGAACTATGATGAAATGTGCTCAAACTGATTTGAATTTATATTTCAAAATCTACAGCTCAACTGAGTGAGGTGCAAAGGAAGAAGTTGGCCTTCTAGATTCACTGGTCACTACAAAATTGGTTTGGCATTTTTCTGATTTTTCTACGATTTTCTACGAATTTTTGAAGATCTCAGCGAATTAAACCTAAAATATAGAATCTATTTTACGCGAGGAACCCTGGAAGTTTTGAATCTATTACAAACAAGTCCCTGCATTTTGCGCTCGCCCCCTGGAAAGAGGTTGAAGACACAACGAGGTCCTCGAGTTCGCCGGCGTGGTTACGCCGGCCAAACGGCGGCGAGACGGGCCGGGGAAGTGGGGGAAATGGAGAGGGCTCACCGTGATTCGTTTGAGCTAGGTCTCGAGGTCGGGGATGGCCGGAAACAGGTCAACGACGGCGGTGGCGGCTCGGCTTGCTCCGGCGAGCGCGACCGGCGACGTTGGGTCGGAGAAGCCCGGAGAAGGGGTCGGTGAGCACCAGCACGGCACGAGGAAGCGAATGGTGCCCTCGGTTCGGCTGGAGGAGGAGTAGAGCGGGCTGTGCACGTGCGCGGGGCGGCGGCGGAGAGCTCGGTTAACTCCGGCGAGCTACGCCAGCGGCTCTGGTGGGGGAAACGGGTCGGGAATGGCTCGGGGAGTGGCAGTGGAGGATGGGGAAGCTCGTGAGAGCCTTGTTTGGCGGAAGCAGCGGGAGGCTGTGCAACGAGAGCGAGCTCGGCTGGGCCTCTCGAGCTCTGGCGGTGTTTTTCCGGCGTGAGGTGAGGGGACTTGTTGAGGGCTTTAGTAGGCGTGAGAAAACGGGAGTGGAGGGTGCTCGGAAGCACAGATGGAGACTGAGACGTCGTGAGCTCGCCGCGGCGGCAGGGGCTTGGTCGCGCCGTTGTTGGCGCCGTAGCGCGGCGTAAACCCGCGCGGCAGCGTGCTGCAGTCGGCTAAGGCGCCTTGGCGAGCGGGACAGAGACAGGCAGGACAAAGAGCCGCGGGAACGGCAAGTCGCGCTTTGGGACCGGCGGCAACGCCGGACGACGCAAACCCGGCGGTCCGCGGCGGCGTACGCGGGCGATCGGGGAGCAGCGCTAAGTTCCGTCTCCGACCATTGAGCTTGTCAGAGGCGTGCACGTGAGCGGGACACCGGCCATGTCACTTGTCGGCTCAGGCGAGGCCGGACGGCGGCAGGCGCTTGCCGGCGGCGAGCGCGGCACGCGCGGGCGCGGCGCTGGCAACCCGTGAGCGCGCCGTGAGCGGTGCAAGGGTCAACTGATTGGCATGGCTCAAATTCCAAAAAAAAATGAACTTCGAAACGTGTCAAATTAAAGTTGGAGTTTGGGATGTGGGACACAACTTTCGAGCTTGGGCCAGGCGCGACCATTGCGCTTCGAGCTTGGATCGCAAGCTCGAGCCTTCCGAGCCTCGAGCGTGACGGAAACGCCGCTCGAGGGTGAATGCCCCCTTCGAGCTTGGCTGCGGAGCCTCGAGCGTGACGGAAACACCGCTCGAGGGTGAATGCCCCTCGAGCTTGGCTGCGGAGCCTCGAGCGTGACGGAAATCACCGCTCGAGGGTGAATGCCCCTCGAGCTTGGCTGAGGTTCCATTTCAGCTTTTGAATTGAATTGAAAAATTCAAATTCCAAAGTTAGGGTCTGAAATTTGAGATACTTCCAAACATTTTTAGGCTATGGTTTCAAAAGGGAAGATGCTTGGTTTGGTCTCTCCTTCAAATTTTGCATTGGCCAAAAATTCAAGTTCTTATATAAAATTTAAAGGTTTTTGTTTTGCCTCTTTTTGGGGTGTTTTTAATTTCTTATCGATTCCTTTT
>JACEFO010002583.1:600000-861118 GCA_015342445.1 Digitaria exilis
ACGGTGGTTCGATGAGCTAGTCAAACAGTAGGACATGAGTGCAGCAGGAAACCACAAAGATCATTACTTATATACTGATGATATTGATATATATGTGCAGAGATCTCAATGTCGTCCTATATATATATACTATGTAGCAAATTAATTACTTATCTCTTCATATTGATGGATCGGAATTCCCATCTCTAATACAAAATCACCAATAGGCTTAAATTCTCTTTACCCAGGAGAGGTAGTACATGCCACCAATACTGTGAGTAACTGAGTATCATGGGCGCAAAGCTGTAAATCCAATTGAAATGCCCACTTTTCTAGAATAACATGGCAGCAGATTGGCAACTGAACACTACCAATATATCGGATGGAAGTTGTCGGGCTTGTAACCAGATCCTCGAATCTTTCCTCGAAAGCAGGTGATGACAGAAGCATGCATCTCTTCCAAAAGGAAAAAGAAGCATGCATCTGGTATTTGTCCCCCCAAACGTGGTGCAAGCAAAGAGTTCAGTACTAGTTCTGGAGAGATGATACTCTATTTTGGACTTTGTTTATCACTATAAGAAGATGCCTGGAATCACCTTTCTCATGTGCAAACAACAGACCGTTGCTAATATCTAGACTGATCGATACTATGAAATTTCGCAAATCTCTGAATGCAGGGCTATCTGAGGCAGGCCTCCCCCAGGGAGTTGGGATCTTGGGATCATGCCTGAAGCAAGCTGTGTATACCACGTGATGCGTTGGGTCGCGAACTTATGATGCTTCCTTAACTTAGTATCACCGCACGATTTGAGGTGCAAGCTGGGATAAACTAATCATCACAGTAGCTAATTTGGGGTGTATGATTGGTTGCCACATAGTACAGGCACAGCTAACACCACGTAGCAGGTTTGCTAGTGCTTAACAGTACTTAACCTCTTCCCTTAATGAATCAGAAGGGCCGGTGAGGAGAAACTAAATGAGCTGGCCTAATCTTATTGTCCATTGCACATAAAATTGTTGTATAGAATACAATTGTTGACGAAACATGATTCTTTTATCAAGGCCCAATGATTCGACAACATTCAGCCTAGTTTCTTGTAAGCTTATATATTCCGAATTCAAATTTGAAAAGGGCTGTGACAGCCCTAAACTCTGAACAACTGGAATGGAAGGGTGCGATAATGTCCCGAAACAATTTTCTACCGAATAAGACAAGCCCTCGGAAATTTACCCCTAAGCCTCAAGAAGTTTCTTCGGCCCGAGTCAAATATGCAAACTAGAACATGCATACGGTTAACTGTTAGTTCCATGTAGTTGGAGGCATGCATGCTGGTGACTAGAAAATTCAAGTCGGGTGACACTGACAGACGCGTGGCATATGAAGGTGTGAGCAGAGAATTGAAGTGCCATGCCATGAAATTTCAAGGAAAGTTTTAGTCAACAGTTGATGTCCCTATCGTGAGGTAGATCACAACTGCAGAAGCGAACAAAGGAGTGAAGGACGACGAAAAGGCTAGTAAGAAAACGACATCCTTGCTTGCTAGGTGTCCCCACTCCCCAGCTAGCCTCGCCGCCCCCCAAGTCGATCCCATGTCAAGGCAGCCGAGCGTGCGTGCGCGCTCGTGGCTGCCGTCCCTATCGCCTCCGGTGAGACTTTTTCTCGATCCGACCCGTCGGTATGTACGCGTCGCGCGGCATGCAGGAGGGCCAGATCGACTGATTTGCGGCGCGGGTTCGTTTCGTTCCTCCCCGCCTAGGGCCCCGTTTCCCACCATATACGGCGGCGGCGCCACCGGATCGGACTGACAGAACCCCAAATTAAACCCTAGTCCCTACTCCCTAGTGGACTAGCGAGCGGACGGCGGGTCACCGCCCGAGCCAAATCCCCCGCCAAACCCAAGCAATTAATCCGTCGCCGATTACCAAAATCAAATCAAGCGCACGGAGGAGAGGGAGAGGGAGAGAGAGAGCGGGGGAATGGATGAAGAAAACTCACGATGATCTCGGCGATGACGCGGGGCTGCCGGAGCGGGCGGAGGAGGTAGGCGAGGCCGCGGGTGACGACGACGACGAGGCAGATCTGGAGGATGGCGACCGGCAGCGCGAAGTCGAGCGGGTTCTCCCCCTGGAACGCCCCCTGCGATGTCGCCTTCATCAGCGCCGGGCACTTGGTCGCGTTCGCCGCCATCGCCGATTCGCCGCGCGCCGCCGCGATCGAGCCTCCGCCGCCGCTTGCGTGGTGGAGTGGCCTAGCTAGCTAGCCGGCGGCGCGTGCTCGAATGGATGGATAGAGACGACGAAGGGAAATCGGGGAGGCCAACAAGTAGTAGTAGTAGTGAGTTGGGAGAGGCTCGAATTCGAAACGATGGAGTCGAGAAATGGGAGATATGGAGGCAAGTCTGCTGGTGTGGATGATGCGGCGGCCGCGTGGTGGGCTTTATATAGGCGGCGGGTCGTCTCGGCTCGGTTCGGCACACGAATCTCTCTCTCTCTCTCTTCTCTGTCGAGTCTCTCTCTTCTCTCACTGGATATAGGAGGAATCTCCCTTTTGTGTTCTTGTCTCTCGTGGGGGGTAGCTAGGAGTAACATTTTTCCAAACACGAGTTAGAGCGACGGACTTTAAATTTTGCGATTAGTTTAGTCCAATAATGCACCAGCGTTGACATTATTGGATGTAATATATAATATAGATCGTGTGTGTGTGTATACGCTGTACCACGGTCTTCTTGTTCAACGGTTGCAGATGGAGGGGCGACGGGTGCCGTGCCGACGACGTGCACACGTACACGTACGTAGCAAAATCGATCGGACGGTACGTCTTCGGTTTGTGTGCACCGATCTATACTATGCTATGCATACTGAGAAACAAACTACAAATGGCCTGCCCTAAAAAAGCTGTAATGACCACCCCCAATCCTCTTGCTAATTAGTAGTAATTAATTATTTGCTCCATTCTGTCATAGTTTTTTTTTTAGAAAACTGTATGGGAAGAAGTTGATGACAACGACAGGTGAAGAAACTAATGATGATGAACTGTTCTTTTCGAAAAAAAATTATATATTTTTCAGCGGAAAATTAAAGATGATGATCTGCTTTGCCCAAAAAAATAAAAAGATGATGAGCTGCTGCCTTTGATACAGTGATGGGCGTATCTGCTTCATTGTCCTAGCTGTTGCATGCTCTATCATCACGATCTCGCCCCCGTCCAAGGTTTGACCTCGCGGGAAATAATGAGCAAACAACGAAATAATGGAGTCCGATCCCGTAATAATTCCTAGTTTTTTATGCCAAATATAATAACTAACGCCGTAACACGCAAGGAGGGCAATATATAAGTGCGCAACTGTGCCGCGGTAGAAGGAGACCTGCGTATAACTTAGGAGTATTATGGACAATAACAGCTACCTAGCTAGCTAGCTTATCATCGTCAACAAGTAAGCTCTAGCCTGACAGGCAGGAGAGAGAGAGGATGTCTTCGTATGCATGCACGCGTTGTATTGTACATGACGCGTCAGAGCTGACGCGCGTCCATCGCGGTACTCTACCAACAAGTTGCGCGCGCATATTTGAAACCAATGCAAGCGCGTGCCCACCTCCTCCCCACTGGACCGTGGAATTCAATGGGGCTGATCTCGCAACTATAGCACCTCATGTCCTCATCTGTCACGATCTAATAATTAGCATAAACACTTATGTAAAAGAAACACTACCTTATTCTTAGTTACTCCCTCCGTCTTAAATTATAAGTCGTTTGACTTATTTGACCTCAACTTTGACCACTCGTTTTATTAAAAAAAATTGTGCAAATATAGTCAGATTTAAGTCATTCTTGAAATTCTTTTATTACTAAAGCTAACCATAACAAAAAAAATGATATCTTGCAAAAAAAAATTGAATAAGACTAATGGTCAAAGTTGGGGTAAAAAAAATTAAACAACTTATAATTTGGGACGAAGGGTACATATCTAAACGTCATATATCTAAGAGCGGAGGTGAGTAATTAGTAGTATAAGCACAAGGGAGGGAGTCGATCATCCCATCAATAGTAGTCAAGAGATAATAGGAAGTCTCTAGGTTTCGGGCGGCGACTGATTGGTTGTGTATGTGTGTGCGTAGTGTGTACACGACTAACCTCGGCGCGTACGACGTCAATGGCGCAAGTTCATTTATTTTGACTTGAGTTTAGAGTTTGCCCGCCAGTTTAAATTTAGACTTGTTGAGCCTCGCCACTTGATTACCTACCGTATTTAACGTTGGCGTCGGTGTACTTGAAATCTTTTTCTTCCCGGAACGGGTGTACTTGAAACCTTTTTCTTCCTGGCATGGCTGTACTTGAAATCTTGGATACTAATACTGGCAGCGGGAACCTTTGCAGGCAGCAGAAGGAGAGAGGACTCACAAGTTATATTAGAATTAGACTCTTGTCTCATTGGCTATCAAGAGCTGACTCGCCCAATAAGGTTCATTATTGTTTGCATTATATGCTTATGCATGACCGCCCAGAACATTATTTGGCAGCACCCCGGCTAGCTGTTCTGAGCAATTAACAATGAGGCTCTCTGTTAAGTGTTAACGTTAACGTTAAAATCCCTGTGGCTACCCCAGGTCAACGGCACCTACATGTAACACGTGTTCTAACCTTGCTCGATCGGCATCAATCAGGGAAAAATAATGAGAAGAATATGTATGTGTTATACCACCTTAAATCCACGTGCTCCTAAATCATACTATGTCCTTCTGAAAGTAGTCGTAATAGTTTTTAAGGAAAAATAGTACATGCCCACATAAAAAAGGAAAAAATTAAACTAATAACACATATATAGCAAAGGGATCAACTTTCAAACCTACTGGCAGGAGGCCGTAGCAATGAACAGAGACGACAGGGCAAAATAAACGAGAGTGCCGCGTCTCTATAAAATATTTAAAATGTGTGTGGTGGTCAGCACGTTCGTGGAAACAATATCTAAAATGTTTTAAATAAATTTAGAATCTCTAGTTCCACCGAGTCTCGGTATGGATGATGAATTCTCTGGTAGTTCAGCAAGTGCATGAGAAATTTGTAAAACTGCGAATCCAGAGGATGCAACTCCATTGCGCAAGGAAAAGAAGAGGGCTGTCTATATATGCCGATGTGCAGTGACATTTTACATGCGAATTTACCTTTTCTTTTTCTTCACGTGTTTAGAGGCAACCAAACACGAGTATTTTTGGAATTTGCTTACAGAAGTATCGAGTTGTACAACTATTTGTGAAAAGTGATCATTTCTTTATACGTACAATAATACAGGTAACTGCAATTTTCAATATTGATTGAATATAATGGTGCAAGGTTAATTTGCATCGTACCTGCTTCATTGCTTCGACGATGCATGCAGAAGGAAAGGAACAAACAAAGCCCCACATGTACACACGCCGCCACCCCCGGCATTGCACGGTCCTTTTCTTTGTCGCCGTACGTGCATGCTCAGGCCGTGTCGCTCGCCGGCGACGGCGACCACGGCACCGGCACCACCATGGCGGACCTCCCCATCTCCGCCTCGTCGAGCACGTCCTCCTCCGTCGCCGTCGGCGGTCTCGCCTCCGGGTCGAACCTCCTGCTCTTCGGATTCGTCGCCGGGTCGTACCTCTTGACCACCAGCACCGACGCCGACGTCCTCAACTCCGGCGACACCAGGTAGCTCCCCACGGGGCCGAGCTCGTCGGCGTTATCCACCAGCGGCGGCGCCGGCGGCATCCTCCCCACGACGAACACGCTGGATTTGGCCAGCGCGGCGATGGCCTCCACCACCTCCTCCTTGGTGGTGCACGCCACCCGTTCGTCGAAATGCACCGATCCATCCTTCATGACGACGACCTTGGACTTGAACCTCTCGATCGCCACTTCATCTTCTTCGTCGTCTTCGGCGGCATCCTCGCCGGAGTTGTGCCGCCTGAACCTCACCAGCGTGACAGCGACGCCCGGGTGCTCCGCCATGCGCGTGGCGTAGGCGAGCGCCTCACGGTCGTCGGCGCCGCCGAAGAAGAGCACGGCGACGGTGAACGACACGTTCTGGGCGGCCACGTGGGCGGCGCCGCCGAGGCCACGGTCGACGAGGATGGCGACGGAGCATGGTGCCTCCCGGAGCACGCGCTTGTTCATGGCGTGATACGCCGAGCCGAGCGAGTGGAACGTGATACCGTCGTGGTTGAGCACCTTGTGGTACGGCATGACGACGATGGCGGCGCGCTTGGAGACGGCGCTGTCGATGACGTCGCGGTGGATGGTGTCGAGGTCGGAGATCGCCGTCATGGCGCGCACTCGCACCGAGCTCAGCTGCTGGAACGCCTCGAACGCCACCACCATCTGATTGTTATCATTACCTTCCCTGTTGAAGAAAGGCAGGCCGTTGCGGCGGGCGCGGTGGACCATGGTGATCGCCGAGGACCTCTCCGAGAGCTCCACGAGATGCATAGCGTACATGGTCAGCTTCCCCCGCCGCGTGCCGCGCGACGCCTCCACGAGGTTGAGCAGCGTCGGGATGCTGCGGTTCGAGTGGAAGCAAGCAAGCACTCGGAGCTCGCCGCCGGCGTCGTCTCCGGCCATGCACTCGACGGTGCGGCGCTTGTACGGCACCGACGGCCTCGCCGGCTTGTAGATGGCCATGACGAGGGGGGTCGTGATGAAGGTGGTGAAGAGCGCCATGAGCACCATGATGGCGAACGCCTCGTCGTTGAGGACCTTTCGTTCTCGGCCAATGTTGAGGACGACAAGCTCCACTAACCCCTTGGTGTTCATAAGGAAGCCGAGCGTGACGGCCTCCCTGACGGGGATCTTGACGAGCAACGCCGTGGCGACCGCGCCGCCGATCTTGCCGACGCAAGCGTTGGCGATGACGAGCACGAGCAAGCCCCATGATCTTGCTCCACTAATGGTGGCCACGTTGGTCTTGAGGCCACTGGAGACGAAGTAGAGAGGGAGGAAGATCCCCGACACGAGATCCTCCACTTTATCGATGAGCATTCCGGCGAAGGGACCGTCCTTGGGGACGACGACGCCGACGACGAACCCGCCGAAGAGCGCGTGGATGCCGATGACGTCGGTGACGAAGCCGGCGGCGAGGACGATGGCGAGGGTGGCACAGACGTGGACCTCCCTGATTGGCTCCCCGTCGCGGCACCGGCGAGCCATCCACGTCAGCACCGGCCGGACGAGCATGAACGCGCCGGCGACGAAGCCGGCGGCGGCGAGGAGGACCCAGAGCGAGATGATCGGCGATGAGGTGGACCCGGACAGCGCGACGGCGAGCGCGAGGAGGATCCAGGCCATGACGTCGTCGACGGCGGCGGCGGAGAGCGCCATGCGTCCGAGGTCGGTGGTGAGGAGCTTGAGCTCGGTGAGGATGCGCGCGAGGACGGGGAAGGCGGTGATGGAGAGCGCGACGCCCATGAAGACGAGGAATGGAGCTCGAGGGGAGTCGCCGGAGATGATGGTGGCGCGGAAGGCGAAGGAGGTGCCGATGCCGAGGGCGAAGGGGAGGGCGATGCCGGAGAGGGAGATGGCGAGGGCTTTCTGGCCGGTGCGGCGGATGGCGGTGAGGTCGAGCTCGAGGCCGACGAGGAAGAGGAAGAAGAGGAGGCCCATGTTGGCTACCGTCTCCAGCACCGTCATGCTCGCCGGCGGGAAGACGGTGTGCAGGAACTTGGTGCTCCGGCCAAGTGCCGACGGGCCGAGTAGGATCCCTCCCTGCAGTGCACACACCACCACCGGCCATTCGTGCATGTCAGTTCATCATTAGAACTTCAGATCAGTAAAAAGAAAACGGCATGCAGACACGCGGTGCATTTTCGGAGGAGAGTATGTACACCATGCATGCATCAGTGGATCTACTTTTCAAGCGATTACGCAAGCATTTTTGTGTGTACTCCGGCTAGTCAAAATAACTGACGGTTTGATTAACAATATATAGTAGCCCCAAACTAAAGGTGTTTGCTAGATTGGTAGGTGTACGTGCAGCTATTAATTACTTTGACAAAGTGAAAACTTAGATTTTCTCCACTAGGCCGGCTATGAGAAAATATTACTATGACAAATCCTGAAATGCCATATTACGCACGGGCTTATGAAAAATAAATCCTCTAAACATTTAAGTAGCATGCATATGCTACTATAATCTTGTATTTCTGTCCAACATATGTCAAATTTGCATATTAGCCCAGTCTTAATGGGTGTTTCATGAGAGTTTTTTATAGACACTAAACTCGCTATCACATTAGCAATTTTGCTGACATAATAAGGTAATTAAGAGCGGGAGTTTCGTGAGATGATAGAGGAGTTTCATCCACTTAACACAGCTGGCACAATATATATAGTGCATGAAATTGTGCACCTTAACCAGCTAGAAACGGAGTGTATGGACACATCCAAAACTAAAGGCCTAACAGAAGGGTTAGTATATAGTAGGTAGCTGGAGAGGGACCATCATGTCTTCATGGAATGCCTAACGATCATACAGATAGAGAGGCATGCAGCTGCCGGTGCACGCACGGTGGCCGGAGGTGTACGTACGATGATCTCGGCGATGACACGTGGCTGCCGGAGCGGTCGGATGAGGTAGGCGAGGCCACGGGTGACGACGATGACGAGGCAGATCTGCAGGATGAGCAGCGGCAGCGCGTAGTCCAGCGGGCTCTCCCCCTGGAACGCCCCGTGCGACGTCACCTTCGCCGCCATTGCTGATCCTTGTTCTTGCTTGTTCAGAACCTCGCTAGCTAGCTCCCTGACTTGACTTTTGAGCTCTCTCACCTTCTGACCGGCTGCCCTGAGTACGGTACGGTACAAGTCCGTACGCACGGCGTGTTTATATAGAGGTCAGATGCATTGGCGGGCGATGGCGACCTCTCTCTGTCGCCTAGCCAATGGTACTATAGTAGCGATGGCCTGAATGCCTGATTGGGTACTACAACACTTAACTTTGAAAGTGCTCCAGCAAATTCTAAACATATAGAATTTACGATTTAGTTAGTTTGTACTAAACATTATATATTTCGTCATTATATAAAATCTATGAATCGGTTAGTTTGTCCTCAACCCTGTACTTGCTTTTTTAAAAGGAAGTGTATATATCAACTAGGTAGCAACAATTTCTGAGGCATGGCGACAGCTACTATTTTCCAATATGTAGATGACAACTCTGTGTATTTCCTGTGAGATGTAATTATGTAATTGCGCAACGAATCAGGCGGGGCCGTAAAAAATAGCATCGTGATATCTAGTCGTATATAGTTACAATAATCACTTGTGGTTATTACTAATAATACTATAAATAACTAATGTTCTTCTAGGAAAAGCAAAATTAGTAACGGTGGCAGCATGGCATCTTACACATAAGGGCCTCTCTATGTAAAAGTTATCCATATATATACACATATTAGATCGGTCCAGAATCCGTTTCATTTTATTACTTAATTATCTATGCAATTTCTTTGTTGTTTGATTCTACATGCAACTTTGTGGTAATTTAAATATTTGGACGAACAAATAAACCTTGATTATTAGTAGAATTTCGAATGTGTTTTTTTAAAAAAAAATTAAAAACCACTTGCAACACATAGAGACACCCGGCTATATACATACTTTGGTAAAGGAAGACTTTCTCCACTGCCCCCTCCCTCTAGCAAGAAGCACTAGCCATGTTGGCTGGTGTAATCATTTCGTTTGTCAAGGGAAAACAACTTTCAATTAATTCATAATAACTAAATTAGGCAGCAAGGCAGTAGTGCTAACAATGCATGTAAGTTAGCCTTTCTCCCTAATTTATATGGAAAATCTAGAGAAAACATTTTTTAGGAAATGGAATATTCTCCAACCGCATACAGCTACTACCAGAAACGTAGGACACTCGGCAAAATATGATGATAATTTTGCCGTGTGGTCGTGGCACATAGCAAATTGCCTGGCTCTTGTAGTGATTCAAGCTGATATTTACTGAAAATTTTACATTAATAAAAATAATATATACACCATTGAAGGAATATATACGAAATAGCGTATATTGCTTTGTTGGAAAAAAAAATATCCAAAGCTATGACCTCCGATGCTTTGCTTGCCGCATGGATAACCCCTTTTGATCCTCACGCTATAGAAAGGACAAAAATTGCATCCAATATGCTCCCTTGAAAACAGTCTGCATGAAAATTAATTTATAAAATAAAACTTATTAACATGTATCACTTATATTGGATCAAAATATGATGATAATTTTGCATGTTTCTGAGTCCAGTACTTAGTTTAGTGCAAGAGACAACAAATAATAATTCAATGCATTCTTCAAAGACCAAAAAAAAATTGAACCAAAATAGTTGGCTTATCTTTCTGATTATCTTGGAGCATCTCCAGCAGATTACGTACTCATCATTCATTACAAAAATACTTTCTTTTGCCCTTACCAATAGCTATTTCTTTGGTTTTGGTAATCACTGTTGCAGCAGGCTACCAAAAACCTTTTAGGTAAAAGAACAAATCACATAATACATATAAGTAAGGCGGAGGTGAATTTTGGTAACTACCAAAAGATTTTTGGTATTGGTAATGGCGTTAAGTAATCTGCTGGAGATGCTCCATGGATGCACTTGAAGAGTTTACATGAATTTGTTTCTACTACCTGCAAAGGACATCACATGGCTGCAAAGTAACTTGCTGTGCCACTTCATAAGGGAGTAAATTATATGATGAGTTGTTCCATAAGCTTATTCATCCTATCTAGTCAGTGCAATGGTGTCAGCTGGATGGTTGGAGACTACCGATTTGTGTTCTGGTGGCTGCTTAATTTGATAAATGGATGGACAAATTATAAACCAATAATATATAGCAGAGAGCTGGCTTCTTCTTTTTTGTCTTAATATACTACCATATGAGCACTATACAATGTATTTTTTTATTCTTCCAATGTATGACTCTCTAAAACTAAATTCAAAATTTTGTTTATAAACTGCAAGTAGAGCAATATATAAGCGCTTAAACTCAAACCTCATGAGCTGTGAGCAGCTTATCATAGTGGCACACATGGAATAAAAGATCCGATAAAAATAGTCTATGTCAAATTTAATTTATAAAACAGTCGCATCCAATACGCTCCAATAGGGGGCCAAAATCGCATCCAATGCCCTCCCCAAAAAAACAGTCTACGCAAAATTTAATCTATAAAATAAAAATTATCAATGTGTATAACTTTTTATATTGAATACAAATATCTTGATAGTTTTGACTCCACTGTTTTTTTTTGTGCAAGAGACAGTAAATAATAACTCAATATGTTCTTGAAAGATAAACAGAATAATTGAACCAAAATTTCTGATTATCTTAGGGCATGTACAACGGTGAGACAGCAGCTGTCATTATACTACCACAAAAGCAAAACTAGCTGACATGTACAACAATAAATGAGGAGAGAGACGCGAGCTGTCGTCTCGCGAGACGACGGTCGTGGCCCGTGCTCCGAGAAGACGCCGATGCATTGTACAGTTCGTCTTCTCCCGATGACGATGCAAGCCAATCTGGTGTGGGCATGCTCCTCGTCACCGAACTGCCTACGCTGACCCACCTGCTTCTCGCCGCCGGATGCCTGCGTCGACCCACCTGCTCCATGACGCCGGCACCGAGCCACCAAGCGACGCGCCTCATGCCAAGCTGCTTGCTCCGTCCGGCCGCCGGGAGTCCAAGAGAGAGTCGAGATGAGAGAGAGATGAGATCTCCAGAGGTGGACGCCATCCAGCGCCCTGTCGTGGTGCGTCGGTCACCAGACGTTGCGCAGACCTGCCTAGCTGCTTGCTCCCGCCGGCCGCCGGGAGTCCACGAGCACGAGAGATCAGACCTCCAGAGATGGTCAGATGGGGATAAACATGACAGAAGCTGTCGGGCGATGAGGCAGTCTGGTCTAGTCACGGGACTGATTTTTTTCCCTTGCACGTTTAGGGCACAATCCTTTCCAAGAGGGCTTGAAATAAATCATGAAAACAAATTTAGATTCTTGTGTGAACTATCCTGTGAAAGCCTTTGCTGAATCATCTGAGCAGTGGTGATTATGATATATTGTATATATGGTTCACTAAGAGACTTATGAGAATTATTTGAATGTATCATGCCTTCTTCTATGTAAGCATCAATATGGCTACAAAGATCAAATTATACAAGATCATCATGTTTTACGTGCCACAAAATAAATTAATAATCTTGCAGACAGCTAAAAAGACAACAGTTGTCTAAACTGTTGTACAAGCTGTCTATGGAGCCGTCTGTGTATGCTAAAAAGATAGCAGCTGTCTAAACTGTTGTACTTGCCCTTATTATGCACTTGAAGAGTTGACATCTGAATTGGTTACTACTGCTGCAAAGGACACCGCATTCATCACAGGGAACATGGATTCCTCCGTTGATTCGTTGCCGTAAAGTAACTTGGCCATTTCATAAGGGAGTAAATTATATGATTTGTTCTATGAGCTTATTCAACCTATCTAGTCAGTGCAATGGCGACCGATTTGTGTTCTGGTGGCTGCCTTGATAAATGGACGGACAAATTATAAAGCAATAGCAGAGAGTTGGCTTCTTCTTTTGTCTTAATATACTACATATGTGCATTATTATACATTGTATAATTGTATTTTTATTCTTCCGATGTATGACTTTGTAAAACTAAATTCAAAAGTTTGTTTATAAACTGCAAGTAGTTCAATTTATAACCGCACAAACTCAAACCTCATGAGCTGTGAGCAGCTTATCATCGTGACACACATGGATTAAAATATCGGATAAAAACACCACATGAATAAACATCAACTCTCATACGTTCGGAGTTTGAAGACTTCATTGGAGGTGCATGTTGCTTTCACGTTTCATTTGCCATCTTATGCCAGTATTTTAGCACTTCAACTTCTATGCATCAAGACTATGTTTTGTACGTGGTGCAGAGTCCAATCTACTCTAGCAATCAACCAGCTCAAACATGATAGTGCATCTCTTTGCGTTGTGCGCACAAATTTGACTTGCCAACATTTGACTCGCGACAAGAGGCTGTACACAATTAACAGAAAAACATCAGGACCAACTGTTGACGACAAAAAATGGCTCAAAGCCAATCAGGCTGGGACAGCCGGTCTAGACCGCCTGCACAAGCGGTTAGACCGGCTGGCCCTGTAGCCGGTCTGGCAATTGTGCCAGGCGGTCTGACCGCTTGTCACAGGCGGTCGGACCGCCTGTCCCCGAGTCCGAGTAGAATTAGGTTTTTTACACGTTTTAGACTTGTACAAGGACTCTCTTGCGGGGCAAGACCTCCCCACCCTATAAATATAAAGGGCCGTGGCCGATTGAGGAGGACCCAATCGAACAAACTATTCCTTTACTTTTTATCTCTAAACCCCAGCTTTTCCAACCCTTTGCTTTCCTTCTTCGTCTCCGCGACGGTTTAGGACGTTCTAAGTGGCCTTGCCGACCTTAGAACAACCCTAGGTTCGCAGCCTCCGACGGGGTCCCTCCCGAGGTTGTGATCGTAGGTTTTCGCAGCGCATCTGCTACAGGCGGTCTGACCGGCCGTTGCAGGCGGTCTGACCGGCTGCTCTCAGGAGCTCTGACGAGGAGAACTCGACGACTGCGCGATCTAGCGCTTTTCGTGTGTTGACCCAAAAGCGCGTCAACACCAACTTATATTAGCTAGCTAGACTTGTCCAAGAGAATCTTGCCATGAATCAAAGTGCCTATCATGTAGAGATTATTTCAGCGGACACAAAATAGTAAGGCTTTGGGCAAAGAAGAACCAAATATACTTGTGTCTAACTTCCATTTTGGTGGTGGGGACACCAGTAAAATGTGACACAAGGTTACCTCCAATCAAATACCTTCCATATGCACCAAATTTGTTATAGCGCTGGAGTTCATATTACTGTAGCAAAGTAGCTATCGAGCTTAAACCTACATCAATTTTTGTATGGCAAACAAAATTTCAAATAAACCACAGACCTAGATATATGCACATAATAAGTGCAGAAGGTTCATTTTTTTCTTCAGATCGATAAGGATCCAAATTTATTAATTATATAGAACGTCCAAAATTATTAATACTACATCAGGCATCATTAGCATGCGGGAGAGGGGCACATGCTCATTAGCTGGAGTTTGCTTGTGGTCAACTTATCTATCCATGTTATATTGTACGTCACCCGCAATTATGTGGTTGCATTTGCACCCTCCATCTTTTGTCGATTTTAATTGTGCATATATATCTTGCTTATATAGAGGCTAGCTAGGAGTGTTTTCAAGAACTTGCATCATCTCGATGTAGTGCTCTTGAAATACAATAAAGCTAGTATTAGAAGTACAATACATATTCGTCTTGTCTAGTTAATCCTCTAAACATGCATACCTTACAGACTCACAAGACAAAACAAAAGAAAAAAAAAGGACTTGAACAAAATTTGGTGGTTAGATTTTGTTGATGATAAGGATGGACTGAACTGCAAATTGCAATCTATAACTGCCTTGCTAGTTTGTTTATATGCTTCACGTTCCTAATAAAGTTGATCAGCCCAGTCTGACTTTGGAAAAACCAAAGAAACAAAACTGAACAACCGAACGACAGATCTATATGAGCAGCTGGAAGGTTATCTGAGCTGGGTCAGAGCAGCCGTGGTCAACTTATACACCGATATATATAACAAGTAACACATGTGTACATTATTATATTTTTTTAAAGAATGCTCATTATTAATTAAATTCTATTTCCTCTCTTTTATCACCTTTTTTTTCAGAAATTCTAGAATGTGAAAACTTATCATTTATTGATGATGACAAAGCTACTACCGTAGAGTTCTGAAGAAAAACACTGTTGCGGTCTCTACTAGTCGGTCCGTACAGCTGCGTATATACTCCATACACATCCGTATCCTAGACATAACACATTCATAGTGACGTGGAAACGCTCGCTAGTCGTCGTAAACTTGTGTCTGTGTGCGTACGGCATTGTTAGACCTTTTTATTTTTGGCGCTTAGGATGGCGGCGACGCCCTCCTCTGACTTTGCTAGCCTTCTCGAATCCGACGTGTCTTCTGACTTTCGGACAAGGCTATCCCATCAGCAGACGTCAGATTATTAGGTATCCTGGATTATTGATGCTTGATATATAGAAAGATCTGGGTACTTGTTGAGTTCAAAAAACGCTTCAAAAAAAGAAAAAAAACAGAGTACTTTTTAGCAAAAAAAAAAAACAGAGAGTACTTGATGAGTAGCTTATTTGCTTGATGAGCTTTGATCCATAATTCCATATAGTTTATCAAACACCTTATCTGTCTTAGATGTCGATGTGTCAACGTCCAATGGATCTCGATTTCAGCATGTCACTAGCTTCTGCGCTTGACCTTTTCACAGTCATCACACGTGGCCAGTTTTAATTTTTTTTACAGGTAATCAGATGATCCTCGCAACAAATCAACCGTACATGTGGACTGCAAAAAGAATATACCTATCCATAAGTAATTAACCGCTGTTATCATAATCTGCTGCCGTGTTCTGACTTTGCAACATCTTGTGCATAGGCCGTTACATCATCATGGTACCTTCTTTTTCTGGTCGAGAAGCTACCCACTCTTTTCTATTGGCTGTCTGCCTGTCCTTCTGTGTTGCTTAATTTGTTGCTTGATTCATCAAGGAAACAAACAGCCGATTGAATAAAGAACATATCTGTTGGATAATCTGCAGATTTGCTCATGTATCATGCATCCTTATTAGTGCGTGTGGCTAATAAAAATCAAGATGTCTGGTTCTGAGTACAGTTTTCACATATAAACATTTTTTTTATAACGAGACCTGTAATATTTTGCAGATAAGCATATGACGTAGATCACTACAAAAACAATTAGCACACACACCTTTTGCGTTTTGTGCATGTTTATGACTCAGGGCATACGGTACTAAAGTCTTGATCGTTTGGCCGGGCATTATGGTCGGTCGTTTAAGTTCCATGCACCTGGCATCTGACCTTCAAAAAAATAAAGTGCCATGCATCTCTACTACTGCGCTCTCTTTTTTTTCCTTTAAGAAAAAAGGATTAGTCTCCGGCGTCTGCGAATCTCTACTATTAGCTATCAAGTTTTGACAGTACGGTTAGTGATTGTGACCTGCTGCTTATGTTAACCAGAGCTTAATATTTCTCATGCGTGCCTACAGCCTCTGCTTGACTCCGGAGCTGCTGATGGCTACTGACAGAGAGCCAGAGGGAAAGAAGGAGAGAGGAAACTGAAAAATGTCAACGAACGTAGGCATCAAAGTCTGAACCTATATACACGAGCAAGGCACACCTCACCATTTTTCTAGAACGGACAAAGCACATCCATCCATCTCACTTTGAATTCAACTACGATGTCCTTATTTGCAGTTTTTCACAACTCAGTGTCTGCAAGGCTTTTCACTCTGAACTCAACTCTCGCTCTTACTGCTTGTCGGCTCTGCCATGGACTGGTCGCATGTGTCCAGTGCTTCTTGTTTCTTCTGACGACAGATCGTCAGTTAGAGCTTTAGTTTTGCTAACCCATGACTTGTTTTCTGATGATTTGCAGTGATCATTCTACTGAACTTCTCACCAGATACTGATACAGAGTTACTTCGTCCATTCTGGGCCCGTCGGCCTCTTCCGTCAGATAAATTGGCGTCCTCGTCAGAATATTCAGAGTTCAGAGTCCTCTTCTTCCTGCTAGCTGATAAGTGATAAGAGTTCAGAGTCTTCGGGAGCTCAGCTGATGGCCATTTGCTCTTTCTGGTGTACACCCAGAGGAAATCCAAGCTTTTGCTTTCAGTGTCTGTGCCCTTAATGTGCAAATTTGTCTAAACCAGCCAGTGGTCAATCGGGAGTTTTGGCGACACCACGTCTCGACTACGACGCCGATGGCCACTTGCTCTGGCTGTCGGCTGCGAGGAGAAAGCTGAACAAGTCATCGAACGTATCCATCAGTCTGAACTCTGAAAATACGCATCCATGTCTCGCACCGATCTGAACTCAGCTGTGCTTGTTTGCTGTTTGCACAGTTCCCTGCGCACGTTATTCAACGAATCAACAATTCAACATTGTTTGGTTGGTTCTGTCATGCCCTGCAGATTCGGTCTCTTTCTATGAATTAGGCGTACACTGACTCTTCTTCCGTCTACTTGTACCTGTTGCTGCAATGGTTCAGTGTCAAACTAGGTCAAAAGACGACCATCACAATCTCTGCAGGTTTCAGGCTTCCATAAACAGACGATCAGCTGTGCCTAAATGTAGCAGTGCTCTCTCCTTTCTGAAGTAGATTAACCAATGGATCCAGTTGCGAATGCATACGACAGTCGGCAATCTAGAGTTCATAAAAAAAATGGTTGAGAATATACAGTGCATACTTGGAACATTCTAGAAGGTTTTGGAAGACAGAGAACTTTGTCATGTATGAGGATCAAAATCATAACAAAGTATAGGAAGCTTCTGGAATATTAGAGAGTTTGCATTAGCCACCATGCTTCATGGCAAGTATAGAAGACCCTAGAATTAGATATTTTGGATAGGATAGAAATATCAAGAAGTAGATAAGGATGAGAGAAATCTCTGAGTTAGATATTTGTTAGGAAGTGTGTGGAAGATGGACACATAGCAAAACCATATGAGCCATGAAGTCCTATAAATAAAGGTGCCCTCCACTCCTCATGTGAGCATGACATAGAAGCCATGACAAGGGTGTCATGTGAGTCATAGGTGAGGACATGACAAGGTTGGCATGGTACGTGTAAGTGTTATGTTAGGGTAGCCACATAAAGAGTGAAGAGTCCTCTCGTGTTGTATCAAGTTAAGGTGTGAATAAAGTGTTTGAGTTCCTTCGTAGAGAGTTGGTCTCCCATATCGGTGCTAAGATGTCCACAAAGTTAGAAGTGTGGGTAAGAATCTACAGAAGGGATTGGTGTCAAAGTTAGGGTACCAAATTTCTCAATAAAAATACTGAAGAAAAATTGCGCGCTAATGCATATACCAAGTAATGAAGAAAAAATCCATAAAAAAGATAATGAAGAAAAAAGCGCATCTTCCTGATGAGGGTTTATTCAGCTCAAATAAATCTTTGTTCTGTTGTTCATATGTGAATCACTTGTTCACATGTGAATCACCGAATGATTTGGTACACCAACAAACACATGCTCGTGATGAAATTACAAGAAGAAAAAAATGGCAGTGGAGGATTAATCCAACACTGATGCCCCTCAAAGTCAATGAACCAATCCAACACCGACAGCCCACCATGATCAGCCTCTCGACGTGAAATCAAGCTCGCGGCTGCTCGTAGGGCGACAGGGCGTGCGTCGCATGGACATGCCCATCCCTGCCCTGTCCTTTCTACGGTAGGGAGGGGAGCCAAGCGAAAGGTAGGGCTGAACCAAGGGATTGAAGAAGCATACAAATTCCGGCAGAGATGGCAGCGGCGGTGGACAGAGGTCGATGGACGGGACGAGCCGACCAAAACCAGGGGTCCGTGTGCAAAATTCCGTGACCTATGTGTAAATATTCGGATCACGACTATTAATCACGATCCAAATTAGGGATGTATGTGTATAGTACCGGGTCCTATCTGTAAATGTTCGGGTCGTGATTATTAAACGCGATCCAAAATAGGGGGTTATCTGTAAATAGCTAGCGTCATTTTGAAAATATCTCAGTCCGCGACATTGTTGCTCGGCGCGGCGGCAAGATCGTGCCGCCGCCGCCGCCGGTGTCCGTGAGCCCCGCGCTGCGCCGCCACGCATCCCTTTCTCTCGGTGTAGAATTCACGCGCCAATCGACCGTTTCCAGACCCCCTTGCGCGCCGCTGCTAACGGCCCTGCCCCCGCCGGGAGATGATATGCTTGCTGCCCCCAAGGCCGGCGCGTCGAGAGGCACGCAGCGACCAGAGACGGCAAGACGCCATTGTTTTGTCGCCGATGAAGCTATACGAACGGCGATACGGGATGATTTCATCGCACGGTGAATTGATGATATTTGCTCGTCATTCGGAAGCTCAAACTGTCTTGTCCTGATCATTGATCAGGTCTGGTACTCTGGTATCTTGCTGCATACTTGGATGAAATGTTTGTTCGATAAACTACTCGCCATGTACCAGGGCTTGTGTGCAAACATGAGTCCGGGGTTCAGACTCTAGAGGTGAGTGTAACGAGATTCAGCAGAAGTTTCTCAAATATTCAGACTTTTTTTAATGTTAATATTCAGACTTTCAGAGTTGAGGATACGAGGCTATGAGATAGCATTAAAAAAATGAATGGTATGCATGTTTTCAACATTCAGGTGGTTTTAGTTTTGGATTAGAAGAGGTGGAGCTGCCAAAGAATACCCATACGCAAATAGGATGACTTTTTTCTGATGATGAGAAGACGCACAGGCAACCAAACAAACTTTCAGGTTTGACAGTGCCCGATTTCCATAGTACAATAACTGACGAAGAAAAAGATAACAAATGGTGTCGGCGAATTATGCTGACAACGTTCTCGAGGGGGTGCCCCGAGAGAAGGGTTTAGGGAGAAGTCGTCGAGAATCTAGAGCCGAAGGTGACAAGAGACGATTTAGACAGGTTCGGGTCGCCGGAGCGTAATACCCTACGTCATGTATGGTGTATCTTGTATTGATGAGATTGTTTTGGAGGGGGTCCCTGCCTCCCCTTATATAGTTCGGAGGGCAGGGTTACATGGGGACCGTATAGGACTAGGAGACTTTTACAAGTTAATCTCTAATTTCCTGATACAGTCTATCCAAACCGACTAGGACTAATCCTTGTCTTGTGCGTCAAGTCTTGTACGTGGGCCGGCCCATAGGATGGGCCGCCAGGGTTGTTTAGTCCGTCAGGACTCTACACCCACAAGCCTCCGAGCACCTTATCTCCTGAAGAACAGCCTTGTTGAAAGTACAGAGTTCTTTGAGGTCCTCCAGAGTTCTTTTGAAATCCGCCAGGGTTCTTTGAGACCCACAGGGTTCTTTGCTCTTGGAAATTGCAACCATGTTGTTCAATATGTAATGATGTGCTCATAAATCTTCTCGAAGTTCGGATTGGTGCGCACCGACTAGGTGCGCCCAATTGGGCAGCCCCCGAGCCTCGTTTATCTTTGAAGAAGAAATTCGAGGCTCTTTCGAAGTCCGAACCAAAAGAGAATCAATTTCCGAAGAAACCCGAATTCTTTTAGAATTCCTCATAAATTTATCAATTGAAGCCGAAAGTTCTCAGAAAAATATTTCCTGAAAATATATCCACAGCCCCCGAGCCTAAATTTGAACGAATTCAAATATAGGATCAAGAAAGGACCAAAATTGAAAATTACCGAAGTAACGCTTCGAAAAGCCAATATAAACCGTCCGCGACCCTTTGTATCCGCACGCCTTTTGCGAAACAGATCTAGGGTTTGCAACAGTTCCCTTGCTAGCAATCCAAAGATCGCGCAAAATCTTCCGCATCCTCCCCCAACCTAGACCCAATCCACACCAAGTCTCAAAAGACCCCAATGGCCGGTGGTGAAGGATCCAGCCGAAGCAAAGGCGCGAAGAGGAAGGCGGAAGCTATGAAGGAAGTCATGACGACCGAAAAGGCAGCGTCCGCGGGAGACATGCCTATCATCGAAGATCCAATCAGTGACTGGCCAACCAGTAATCTTAAGGAGAAGCATATCAAGACCCTGGAAGCAGATGGGTTCCTAGCGACCCAAGAAATCTCTCGGTGGAGATGCGCATACGGGCACGAGTATCCCACTGAGGAAACCGAAGAGCTGACGGTATGGAAAGCTTTTTACGAAGTTGGGTTCGGTCTTCCAACTTGCGATTTCTTCCGCCGGGTCTTGCAATTTTATGGAATTGAGCTATGTCACTTGAACCCCAATTCCATTTTGAATCTGTCGATCTATATCCATTTGTGCGAAGCATTTCTTGGAATAGATCCGCATTTTGCGTTGTTCCGCCACCTGTTCAGAGTAAAGACCTCAAGCGGACCGTTACAGGTGGTAGGAAAGGTAGTAATCCAGTTCCGTCAGGGCACGAGGCCAGTGTACTTGGAGTATACAACCAAGGAGAGCCTAAAGGACTGGCAGAAGGAGTGGTTCTACGCTTGGAACCACCAGCCACAACTACCTAGCCGCTCAGGGAATCCTCCAGTAATGAAGCCATTCTGGAGTGAAACTATTGGAGTTAATCAAGCAATGCAGATCCCTGAGCTGCTTAGTATGATCAGAGATTTGAAATCACAAGGGCTGACAGGAGCCATGGTGTATCGTTCATTCCTGCTGAGGAGAATCCAACCATGCAAACAACGCTGCAATCCAGAGAAAAGGATTAATCAACTCGTGAAGAAGTTTCTGGTGGTCAACGATGAACAACTTCCAGAGATAATGGAAGTTTCTGCAATCACCATGACACCTGAGGTAAGATCCATATCTGAAAGCAATATATTGCCCGATTGTTGAAAATATATTATGAACTAATGTCTTGATCATCACAGTATGAAGCCCGGCGTTCACTTTATGTGAGTCTACCGCCCCTGGACCCAACCAACACCGAAGAAGCAGCGTTGTTGGCGCGCTGTGTGGATCCATGGGTAAGAGATCAAGTGCGCCAACACAAACAATCTGCAACTGAAGAATCTGACGAGCCAGCTACTCATGTTGAATAACAGACGTCAGAAGGAACCCATGCCAAGACAGAGGCAACCTCCAAGGGAGGTGAAAGATCCAAGAGGCCAGCACCAACAGAGGTACAAGCACCTGTGCCCAAGAGAGCACGTACTCTGCCCAAGCCCCGAACCAGGACCATCCCAGAGGAAAGGGCAAAGGTATCCCCACAACCCAAGACATCATCTTCAGTGGGGATAGCTATTGGAGAAATCGGAACCAGCATGCCGCAGCAAGGCAGCTCTGCTCGGCAACCACTATCAGATGAAGAAATCCTGCACAACATCTTCAATCCTGTCTCCGCGCCATTCATAAGGACAACGCCAATGGTTGAAGAACCCTGTCCAGCTGGACCGTCGGCGCCAGAGCAGGAAGTTGAAGAAGAGTTCACCTTGGGGGAGCCAGAGATCCCCATGCGGCCTTCCACTATGTAAGTATCTGGTCGAGCAGTACGGAATGTACCTTCGTAATATACTGTTGTGACTAACAAAGTTATTGTTTCAGAGTGGAAGAAATGCCATCAACCAGGGAAGAACCCTCAGTCGTCCATACAGCCATAGAGCCAGAGGCCACAGTGCCCGAAAAACCCAGGGCGATGCCAGAAACAACCCTGCCGGCGGTTCAAACGGCTGTGCCATCAGACTTGCCAGTACCAGGAGGAGCACAAGTTGAAGAAACAGTTGCTGAGGTGCTGGCAAACATTGAACATCTGGTCACACAAGCGGTGATTGAAGAATCAGAACTAGAACGCCGTGACCAGAACTCGGCGGAGCCCCCGAGCGTCACAGAAACAACCCAGACCAGGGCAGAAGCAGAGTGCTCAAGGGGTAAACAAGCTGAAGCATCAACCCAAGAGCAAATTATTGAAGAAGTCCCCAGAGTACCCAGGGGTACTGGTGCCGAAGAAGAGATCAGTAGCTTCCGCATCGGGAGCTACGATCCAATGCTCAATCCAAATCCGCAAAGCTTCGAGTACATCTTGGACGCGGAGGAGGATGAGCAGCATATTGACAGGGGATTGTACCACGCCGAGAGGGCAGTAGCCTACTTCAAGGTCCGTGAAACAACCCTATTCTTGTAGTGCTGTTGGAGCATATCTCATGATAACTATTTTGCAGGCTGTCGGCGAGGCATCAAGGAAGAAAACAGAATATCTCCACAACATCTCCTTGATGCACGCCAAGGCGGACCGTCTCCAAAAGGAGCTGGAGCGTGAACGCGAAGACCGCAAACTCCAGGAGGCGGAAGACGCCGACATGATCCGATCCTTACATCTGCAAACCAAGGAGTTGGTCGCGGAGAAGGAGGACATGAAGAAGAAGCTTGCAGCAGCGAAAGCAGAGCTCAAAGGTACTCTGTCACTACCAGAATCTTGTAACGAAATATCCTTTGTCATCGTTGAATAACAACTCTGTCATTGTCTTGTGTGAGCAGGGGTGCAACAGCAGCTAACAACAACCCAGAGCAAGATGACGGATTGGTCCAACTTGGCCAACCGTCACGAAGAAGCGTTGAGAACTCTCTCTGCCGAACATGATGGTATCAAAGAAGAACTCAGAGTAGCGGTCCAACAACGCAAGGATGCTGACGCGCAGTTAATTCAAGTCATTGAGCAGCAAAAGAAGCTTGCCAAGGACCTTGAAGATGCTCGCGAAGAGAAGAATCAGCTATCCAGGGAACTCGTCCAAGCGCAGAAACATCTTGCAGACAAGAAGGTGCTGGACGAGAAGCTTGAGCAGGCAACCAGGAGGATGTCAGAGCTGGAAGAGTCCTTGCGGCTGATGAAGAAGTCAGACGACGACCTGGTCGAAGCCTTGAACCGGATATCACTGCTAGAGAAGGCAGCAAACCCGGTGGTGAAAGCCTTAGTCCCGGAAGACCCTGCATCGCCGCTATCTTTCCTGGAGCGTCTGAAGGCCATGCCACGACAGCTGAAGGCTTACATCAAGAGATCATCAAAAGCTTGTCTTGTGCATGTCCTTGTTGTAATTAGGTCCAGGTACCCTGAAGTAGATATAGGCAAACTCGTAGAAGGCGCGGAGCCGAATTGTACTGAAGCCGCCTTCAGGGACCTGAAGCAAGAGGCCGAGCCAGTTGCTGAAGCAATTGCTCAGAGCCTTAGATTGTAAATGGAACAAATATTATTGTAATATAAGTATAATGTAATGAAATATAATATTTCCATGCTTTTGAAGAAAAAACCAAGAATTTCTAAGAATTCCTGGGTTGTCTCTGTGTCAATGACCAGAACTTAGTCAAAATATACATGGCGTAAATTTTAACTGTTGAAAAGCAGCCCTGTTAAGGACCCGAAGGAACCCAGGGAGATTTCTTATAGCAGAAGCTATCCTTTAGAGTGTACCCCGGGAGGATACTTGGGAATTAACTGTATGTGGTTTGCCAAAGCAAGAACCCAGTAAGACCCACGGAGCGGCAGCTTTAAGCTGGAAATTATCGTAGAGTAACGAAATTGAAGGAACAGATCCGTTCTTGGCCCTGAAGGAACCCGGATAGACCTCATTTATGGGCTCCGAATGCATGAAGAGAAAATTGTCCGGGTCTAAAAAGAACACGGAAGTTTTTAATGATGTCACGAAGACAAAATAAACAACCCAGTAAAGGGAGCTTTAGTAAATATATCTCGTTGCCGAAACAACGGTACAAAAGAACATATGATGCCGAAGCAACTAGTTCATGTATTGCCGGAGCAATGTTTACGGAAGAACTCTGGATGCCGAAGCAATTGGGTCTTGCGATGCCGAAGCATTGTTGCAGTGAAGGAGCTACGCGTAGAATTTGCGTAGATGTTCTATGTTCCAAGGATTTGGTAATTCCACACCATCTTCTGTTTGAAGTCTGTAGGTTCCTGACTTGAGGACCTTGGAAATAATGAATGGACCATCCCAAGGTGAAGTAAGCTTGGAATGACCGACTGTATTCTGGATTCGACGTAACACCAAGTCTCCAATCTGGAATGATCTTGTCTTCACATTTTTCTCATGGAATCTGCGGAGTCCCTGAAGATACGCAGCGTTGTGTAACAAAGCTATCAGTCGTACTTCTTCAGCCGTATCAACCTCCAGCATCCGTTGTTCGTCCGCCATGACTTCTTGGAATTCCTCAACGCGAGGAGCGCCATGCAAAACATCAACGGGTAGGACGGCCTCAGATCCATACACCAGGAAGAAGGGAGATTGCCCTGTAGCCTTACTGGGTTGAGATCGTAGGCCCCAGACAACTGGAAAGAGTTCTTTCATCCACCGGCCTTCTGCTTTCTTCAGAGTTCGTTCCATGCGAGCCTTAAGTCCATCGAGGAGCATGCCATTGGCTCTTTCAACTTGTCCATTGGCACGAGGATGAGCAACAGAGGCATAGGATACCTCGATGCTGCGATCTTCACAGTAGTCCCAGAACTTGTTGCGTGTAAAGGTAGTACCCAAATCTGTGATGATTTGGTGTGGTATCCCGAAGCAAAGAATCAACTCTTGGAGAAATTGGACTGCTTTCTCAGAGGTTGGTTTGACAACCGGAAAGACTTCTATCCACTTTGAGAATTTATCGATGGCGACAAAACAGTATTCAAATCCACCTGGCGCCCTGGGTAATCTCCCAATCATATCAAGCCCCCAGCATGCGAATGGCCATGACGGAGGTATCAATTTGATCTTGTGAGCAGGCTGATGTGAATGATGAGCGAAATATTGACAACCCTTGCAGTGACGAACAATTTCCTCAGCGTCGTGTAGAGCTGTAGGCCAGTAGAACCCGGCACGGAACGCTTTGCCCACGATAGTGCGGGAAGCTGCATGATTGCCACATTCTCCTGCTTGAATTTCCTCCAAGATGTTGACTCCTTGTTGTGAGACGCATTTCATCAATGCGCCAGAGCGTGCACCACGTCGGTACAATGTGTCTCCAATTATAATATAGGACTTGCTGCGACGAACTATTTGCTGAGCTTCTGCCTTCTCGGCAGGGAGTCTGTCGTGCAAGATGTAGTCTATAATTGGAGTGCTCCAAGTAGCGTCAATGAACATAACCTCAAGGGCTGAGGTTGTTTCATCAGAAGTTGCCGCTGCAGAAATTGATGGCTTGGAGAGTTCATTGACGAACACCCCACTAGGCACCTCTGCTCTGGAAGAACCCAGCTATGATAGGACATCTGCAGCGACATTATAATCTCGCTCGACATGATGAAATTCAATGCCGAGAAAGTGTTTTTCCAACTTGCGAACTTCTTCACAGTACGCATCCATGTCTTCATGGTTTCGATTCCAGTCCTTGTTGACTTGTTTGATGACCAACATTGAATCCCCATACACCACCAGACGCTTGATACTGAGGGTAACGGCCATCTTCAATCCGTGAAGAAGTACTTCGTATTCTGCAGCGTTGTTGGTAACAGCGAACTGAATCTGCAGAACATACTTGAGTTGATCTCCTCGAGGTGAAATCAACAGAACTCCAGCGCCTCCACCTTCCAGCTTGAGTGACCCATCGAAATACATGATCCAATGCTCAAGCTTGGTGGTGACGACTGGAAGATTGTGCTCGGTCCATTCCGATATGAAATCAGTAAGGACTTGAGACTTCATGGCCGTGCGAGAACGGAACTCGATGCTGTATGTTCCGAGCTCAACGGCCCACTTGGCGATACGCCCTGTAGCGTCTTGATTATGGAGAATTTCACCAATAGGATAACCAGTAACCACGATGATCTTGTAGGTGTCGAAGTAGTGCCGCAATTTCCTGGATGTCACTAAGACAGCATATAGGATTTTTTGAACTTGAGGGTACCTGGATTTGGAGTCCGAGAGGACTTCGCTCACAAAGTACACAGGTCGTTGAATCTTCTGAAGATGACCCTCCTCATCACGTTCAACAACAATGGCGGCGCTGACGACGTTAGTGGTTGCTGAAATATAGAGCAAGAGATCTTCGCCCGGGAGCGGTGCAGTGAGCACAGGTGGTGTAGTCAGGAACAACTTGAGCTTGTCGAAGGCGACTTGAGCTTCCTGGGTCCACTGGAATCTGTCTTGCTTCTTGAGTAGCTTGAAAAACTCAGTCCCGCGTTTCCCCAGTTTGGAGATAAAGCGGTTGAGTGCAGCCATGCAGCCCGTAAGCTTCATGACATCCTTGACGGTGCGTGGTGGCTCCATGTTCATGATAGTTGCTATCTTCTCTGGATTAGCCTCGATGCCGCGTTCGCTGATGATGAACCCAAGGAGCTTTCCGGATGGAACGCCAAAAACACACTTGGCGGGATTAAGCTTCCACCGCCATTTGCGTAAGTTATCGAACGTCTCGGTGAGATCAGCGATGAGATCCTTGAGATTTCTTGTCTTGACTACCACATCATCAACGTAGGCTTCAACATTTCAGTGAAGTTGGTCTTGAAGACAACCCTGTATCGCCCGCTGATATGTGGCCCATGTATTTTTCAAGCCAAAAGGCATGGTTGTGTAACAATACGCGCCATATGGCGTGATGAATGAAGTTTTAATCTGATCCTCTTCTTTCAGCGATATTTGGTGATATCCTGAGTAACAATCGAGGAAACAGAGTAGGGTGCACCCGGCGGTGCTATCGATGACTTGATCAATGCGAGGAAGCCCGAAGGGATCCTTCTTGCAATGTTTGTTGAGATCAGTATAATCAACGCACATTCTCCATTCATTTGAATTCTTTTTTCTTACAAGAACCGGATTGGCTAACCAATTCGGATAGAAGACTTCTTTGATGAAGCCGGCTGCTAATAGCTTAGCTAGCTCTTTCTTGATAGCTTCCTGACGCTCTGTGGCGAATCTTCGGAGGCGCTGCTTTTTGGGCTTTGCGCTCTCGTTGAGGTCTAGCTTATGCTCAATCAACTCTCTGGGGACTCCAGGCATGTCAGAAGGCTTTGTAGCAAAGATGTCAGCCTAGGCTCGCAGGAAGTCGACGAGCGCGCTTTCCTATGCAGGAGTAAGGGAGGAGCCAATTACTGTTGTCTTCGTTGGATCTCCTGTTTGGAGATCAACTGTCTTCGTTGCGACCTTCTCCACAGGATTGATAGCTCGTGTCTTCTTCTGCGTCGGGGCATCGCCGTCTTCTTCGACGACGGTGGCGGCCAGGGGGTGGAGCTCTTGGCGATCTATGGTGGACGCGGCTCTGACGGCGTACTCCACTGCCTCTTTGTCGCAGAGGTAGGAGCGCTTGATATCACCGCGAAGGGAGAGAACGCCGTGAGGCCCTGGCATCTTCAACACCAGGTAGGTGTAGTGGGGGATGGCCATGAACTTGGCCAACGCTGGTCGCCCGAGGATGGCGTGGTATGACGTTTCGAGTTCTGCAACTTCGAACTTGATGAACTCTGTACGGTAGTTGGATGCAGTACCATACGTGACGGGCAAGGTAATTTGCCCGAGGGGGATGGCAGCCTTCCCAGGCACGATACCGTAAAAGGGAGTATCTGCCGGCTGCAGCGTGCTTGTGTCAAGGCCCATGGACTTCAGCATCTTGGCGAAGATGAGGTTGAGCCCGCTGCCCCCATCAATCAGGACCTTGGTGAGCCTGCTATTCGCCACCACGGTCTCTAGGACGAGAGGATATCGTCCAGGAGAGGTGATCTCCGCCCATTGGTCCTCTCTGGACCAGGTGATGGTGGTGTCTGACCACCGTAGGGGTGTAACCACCGCTGGTTCTGCTGCGTAGGCCTCGTGCCGCGCATTCTTGCGATTGCGCGAGGTGTCGCTGACTGCCATGCCTCCGAAGATGACGTTGACAGTGTTGGTGATGTCTGGGAAACCGCTGTCTCCCTTGTCGTGCTTGTCGTCTCCGTCCCCATCCGACTTCTGCCTCTTGTTGGGCGTGCTGAACGTCTCCCGAAGGAGCGTGCACTCGCCCATGGTGTGCTTGCTATCGGGGTGGTAGGGGCAGCGCTTCTTGAGAAGTTTGTTGAATTCTTCCCTTCTTTGCTGCGGAGACTTGGCGGCGCGAACGGTCTGGACGGTTGCGACCGTGTTGTTTGGTCGCTTCCGTGGGTTGTTACCGTTACGCTGGAAGGAGTCGTGCGGCTGATCCCTGTTGTCTTCCTGATTCTTACGACCAGGGTTGTGGGGTCGTTTGCCGTAGCGCTCCTGTTCTTGATCATCGGTGTCCATCCAGTTGGACACCAGTGCGCGGAATTCCTCGAGGTCACGAGGACGGTTTTGACCGAAATCACGGAAGAGGCTGCGGTCGGTCATCCCTTCTTGAAAGTAGTCGATGACTTCTGAATCGGGGATGGGAACGCAGGATGCCTTGATGGCGAAGAATCGCCTATTGTAGTCGCGCAGGGACTCGTCTGGCTTCTGTTTGCACGCGTGGAGTTCATATTTGCTGCCAAGGCGCTCGAAAGAACCCTGGTAGTTGGAGACGAAAGCCTTCTTCAGCGTGTGCCAGCTGTCGATGGAGTCTGGATGAAGGGACTCAAGCCAGGTGAGAGGACCTTGCTCCATCACAACTGGGAAGTAGAGCATCTTGGAGATGTCGTCGCCCCCCGATGCTTCAATTGCAGAAGAGTATCTGCGCAGCCAGATGTTTGGGTCTTGCTTCCCGTCGAAATTGGAGATGCCTGGCGGCTTGAACTTTCGCGGGAAGGAGCTGACGCGGATGGCGCGTGTGTAACATGGCAGAGCATCGGGGTTGGGGGCGTCGCATCTTCCCACAGAATCCGCGATTTGGGAGGTAGCTCTCCCCTCTCGGATCCGGATGATGTCATTACGGGCATCGTTTGGTGTAACGTGAGAGCGAGCCGGACGGGGTTCTTCACGGCGCTGGGACCTGGGGGGTTCCTCGCGAGGACGGCGGGGTTCTTAACGAGGCCTGGCCATGTCCTTTGTTCGTCCTGCGGAGCTACCGTAGTGGCTGCTCTGACGCCTAGCTGACGGTGCTTGGTGGCGCGAAGAACTCTTGCTTTTGGAGGCGGAGTGGCCTCCGTCCAGGCGATCAACCATGACCGCTGCGGCTTCTAGGCGGGCTTTGGCGAGGTTGATCTCAGGGGTAGTTTGGAACCCCTCAAAGACGCTGACCCCGAACATGATGTTGGCCACAGGGGAGTTGAAGATGCTTTCCTTGTCAAACTCAGAGTTGAGGTTTTTCCTCTGAATGAAGCGACGTCGGAGGGCACGGTTGCGGTTGCGCTCAAAACGGAGTTCTCGGTCCGCATCGGTCTCTCCTTCCTCAGTTGGAGCGTCGTCGGAGACAACTTCCTCGTCGCTGTGGTCATTGAGGATCATGCAGGACTGGCGACCGGGGTTGTTAGGCCCAGTTTTTCTGTTACTCATGGCATCAGGGAGTTCTCTGCCTTCTTGGAAGGGGAGCAGAGGTAGAATGTCCCGTACCGTGGAGGGTACGTTTGCTTCGAGGAGAGCCACCTCGGGATCCATGTTAGGCCAATGAACGATAACCCCCGAGGGAGTTGAGGTCATGACAAGATCCGAGGTTGCTTGGCGAGATTGTAGAACCTTCTTCTTCAGGTGCTTCTGGTAGATCGCGGCTGAGTTCGTTAGTCCGAAGGGGAACTGAGGCGCGCACGATCCACGCGGTGAAGTCTTCGTCCCGCGGGAGCTGGAACCAGGGTTCCTGGGTGCCCGCGGGGTTGCTGTCACGGTCCTAATCGTTGAACCCTGGCGGGAGTCGGAGGTGATCCGGAGTCCGCCAGGGAGTCGTGGACACGTGGCTTGATCCTGTCGCTTGACAGGGGTCGAGTTGGCGTGGTTGGCCCGGGCTTGGATCTGCTTCGGGCGCCATGTACTCCTCCGAGTAGGATACGATCCAGAGATCGTGTCGGAATTTGAAGTTTTTTGGGATCCTCGCGGAGTGGTTTGCGCACGCGGCAAAGCTGGTGCAGCCACCACGTCGCACAGTTGGTGTTGGAGCTCGCCTTCCTGGTTTGCGATGCAAAGCCAGGAGCCGAAGACGAAGGAGGCGCCTGCCTCGAACTTGGTGACGATGGAGGCGCTAAACGAAACCATCGACTCTTTAATGAAGACTCGACGAGTTGGTCCCCACGGACGGCGCCAAAGTGTCGGCGAATTATGCTGACAACGTTCTCGAGGGGGTGCCCCGAGAGAAGGGTTTAGGGAGAAGTCGTCGAGAATCTAGAGCCGAAGGTGACAAGAGACGATTTAGACAGGTTCGGGTCGCCGGAGCGTAATACCCTACGTCCTGTATAGTGTATCTTGTATTGATGAGATTGTTTTGGAGGGGGTCCCTGCCTCCTCTTATATAGTTCGGAGGGCAGAGTTACATGGGGACCGTATAGGACTAGGAGACTTTTACAAGTTAATCTCTAATTTCCTGATACAGTCTATCCAAACCGACTAGGACTAATCCTTGTCTTGTGCGTCAAGTCTTGTACGTGGGCCGGCCCATAGGATGGGCCGCCAGGGTTGTTTAGTCCGTCAGGACTCTACACCCACAGATGGTGTCTCAACGCACCAACAGATGTCAACACAAGCTACATGTTTTAAGCGAATGACAATTCGTGATAATGAAACGGTGTTACATTTTCTGCATATCTTTCCTCACTGGTCTATCAAACCGTGCTCCCACACGGGCTATTTAAAATTAGTTAATAATTAAAATTATCTATCTCCCATTCTCTTTAATCTATGAAATATTCTAACATAATACTATGAAGATATATATATTCATCACTATCTAATTGTAATAGGTTTAGTTATGAACAATTTTTTTCATGGCACTTTCATATGCATTTGATATGTATTTAGTTCAACACTTTTGAGCTATGTGAGCAACATGAAAATTTACATTCCTATTTTTTCCCTCATACATGAAATGGTGGCACACATTATGGCTAGTATTTTTATATAAACAATAATATTGATAATATATAAATAAATATAAAAATATTAATTTAGATTTATATAGGTGACTTTAGGATTTTATTATAATTATATAATTTAGATTCAAATTTAGGATTCCTTTAACTTTTAATAATGTAAATACGAATTAGAGGGTTATTTGATATTATTTTTATAATGACATAGGTGAGTAATACATGAAGATTAGGGATTAATTTAGACCATAGTCATAGATGCTTGACGGCAGATTGATTTGGGAAGCATGATTGGGAGAAGCCTGGCATCCGGCAACTTGAGTTGGGAAACCTAGCAGCTTGGCATCGCTTATCTCACGTAAATGATTGCCGGCTCAATTGATAGAATATATATTTGGTTGTTAGTTGTATCAACTAACAGATACACCCTCCATATCTTTTTAGATGTCGTATTCCTCTCAGCTACACAGACCAGGGAGACTTTTAAACATCTCAATCTTCTCTCTCTCCCGAGTAAATTCTCCTCAGTTCACTTCAGCCTCATTAATTTTGTATGCCTTCATGCAAATTCTAGGTCTGCTTGCTCCGTTGCATGTAAATCCAACGCGCATGTTGATTAGTAAATTCTCTGCACAGCCACCGAGGAGTACATGCAACATGAATAGTGCGACATGTATTTCCGATGATTTGAAAAAAAAATATGATCCTTAAAAAACCCGGAGGCAGTATTTTAGAGTAGTATTAGGGTGTAGGATACTTGATGTCAATCATAGAGGTAGTTTAGATATATACATAGGGGTTAAATAAAAATACATCTAGGATCCTAGGTGAGTGTTTTGTTTTTTTTTTAGAGATTTTCTAGGATTTCTCTATTTTTTTAGGCTATCCACATAGAATCCTAGGTGTCACCACCTTTCAAAAGGAGCCTCTGATTAGTAATAGTAAGATTTTTCAAGCAAACAAAATGTTTAGTTGATGAACTGTCTCTGAATAAAACTCATATAAGGCAGACTCCTCTATTTGATTTAGATTTAGAACACGGTGTCTATCCCCAAAGGTAAAGTTGAGATGTATGGAACGATTCCACATTTGAACAGTCAAAGGAAACACAACAAAAAGAAAAAAATAAAGGAAAAGAAAAAGAAAGAACCCACCGGACAGTGGGAAAAGGTAAAACAAAAACAAAAGAGAACTATCGGAAAGCAACAGATGAGGATATGATGGGTTCTCCAGGGGCTAGAATAATAGCCTTTCGTGAATCGTCATCAACAAAACGGGAAAACCAGCGAACGGGCATTGCAGCTTCAGATGATGGAATCGAAGGAACGACCACCTGCCTGAGAAGTCGAAGCCGCCGTCGTGGCGTGGAAAAAAATAACGATCTGGATGGGATATTAAGGAGTGTCACGAGGAAAGGATACCTGTGTTTAACGGAAAAATAGGATATTTAGGTGGGTGATTTTAAATATATTACTTAGTTAGATTTGTTAGAGTATTAGATGTGATTGGTCCATCTAGGATCCTAGGTGGATGTTTTATTTTTTTTAGAGAATTTCTAGGATTTCTCTATTTTTTTAGGCTATCTACTTATGATCCTAGGTGGCAACGCGTGGAGGCCTAAAAGGAGCCTCCAATTAGTAATAGTAAGATGCTGATATCTTCAGTTGTGGCCACTTTTTTGTTGAGATTTTGGTTCTTCTGGTCAGGCTTGGCTTGGTATAGCAGCAAACATAGTTGTAGGTGACTCTGAGTTGTATTTGTATAGAAGTGAATAGAGGGAATTTTAGCAATTTAGTGATGGCATGCAAGTGAAGTTTGTACGGATGTTGTCTAAGAAAACTTGGGTAAGATATTCAGAGAACTCATCAGTTAAGGCACAGATCGTCCGTTAGAGGCTAGAGATTTTTGCTAACTAGTGACATGTTTCTGACTTGCAGTGATCCTTGTTGAATAAAAAGAACTCCTGGAAATAGCTTTGCTATTTAAGAAACCCTGCAGTTGCATTGTCTGAATGACTGAATCTCTGAGATCGGTAAGTTTCCAGGAATTGTTCGGTTGCGTATTGGGACCTATTTTTAAGATGTCACTCGATCTCTAATTCTGTATCCTTGGATGAACCAACTGCCAGTACTTTGCTGGATGATTTGATCAGATACTAATCCTTGTTTCACGTGCATCTTCTATCGTCTATACTTCTGATTACCTTCAGTTTGCAGAAGGGCGACAGTGCATCAGGTTCAGAGTTTTGTTGAGTGGAGTTTCCTCGAACATTCAGAGCTGCAGCACATCAACAAGATGCGCCGGGGGGGGGGGGGGGGCATATGTAATTCCAGGATCTTTGTCAAACCGGAGGGAATTTAAGCTTTTGGTTTCAGTGTCCGTGTCCTTGATGCAACCGGTGGTCGGGTGTTTTGGTGTCACGCATATTTTAGTTCTCATCTACGATGCCCATGGCTAGTGGCACTTGTCCTGGCTGTCGACTTCATGGAGATGAAGAAGTCATCCAAAGCAGCCATCAAAGTCTGGATATAGACAGCAATCTGCCAATCTCTACTATATTTTGTGCTTGTTTGCTGTGTGCACAGCTCCCTGCGCACCTATTCAGCTTGTTTACTCAACGGGTACCAGGCAGGTGCCAGACTGAGTTCGACTTCAGACTACAGCGTCAGGTGTAGAGGTTCTAATGAAGTTACTCAAACATTCTTCTCATGGTTGGCATGAGAGGATGGTCATCATTGAGGTAGTTCTACTTTGGATTAGAGGTGCAGTTCAGCTGGAGTTCCTAAAAAATTCTCATACGCAAATGCCTTGCCTTTCTTTTGGTGCAAGCGTGAGTTCCAGACTTTCAGTACTTAGTTATTGATGATCAGAAGATATGCGAAATTCAGACAACCAAGAGAACCTTCAGTTTTGTCTGTGCCAAATTACCAGAGTACAACAACCAATGAACGAAAGATAACAAATGTATCTCATCGCAGCGACAGATGCCACAAACAAGCTGCATATGCTCTGAGCGAATGACAAATGTAAGTGACGCATGAAAGACATGGTGATACATTCATTTTTGCATATCTTCATCAGGCTGATATCCTTAGTTCTGGCCTCTTCTGTTGTTCAAATTTTGGTTTTGCTGGTCAGTCATTACCTGGTGCAGCAGCAAACACAGTTGCAGACGACTCTGTAAAATTGAAATAGGAAAATGTTAGCAAACGAGGGTGATATTTTGAATAGAAATCTAGCTGAGGGAATGTTAGTGATGGCAAGTGAAGTTTGTACAGATAATTTCAGCGAAGACTTTTATAAGATATTGAGATAACTCATCAGGAATGAGTGATGCGTGCATCAGTATAGCACTAGAAACTCTGGCGCGGCTTTGCCGCGCCCTGTCCATGTGAGCCGGTGTTTGCCCACCTTCTGATGGAAACAATAAAGTTTCATATAGATTTTTTTAGCATAAGTTTCATATAAATTGATAAATAAGAGGTAAACAATAGGTCTGGCCTGAGCAAAGCTAATTGCTTCGATAGTATTGAATTCATGTTCAATGTCCAACGGTAGGAGAGACCGGAGACACTGGTAACAGATATTGGATTGAACCTTGAATATGAAATGATCCATTAACACCAAAAATTATATATGTATATTAAAAGCAAAGCAATGAACAAAGGAAGATATAGAGCAAATAACAACACATATTAGTCCTCATCATTAGCTTGTGCTTCTAGCTGACGATTAGTAGTAGTGCAAGTTGAGGTGCCAAGTTAGGCATGAATAATCAAGCAGAATCACGTGTGATAACATGAGATATGCCATAATTATAGAAACTTGGTGATCAATGTTCATGTGTTTGCTCTTTATGCTTCACTGAGATGTTCGATGTTTGTCAGCAACATATGAAGCTATTGCAGGTCCAGGAGCTTGTTTATCAATGCTTTGCCAATCTATGATGGCAATGGGGATCCACATGCTTATTTCAGTGTTCAGAACAACAAAAGTGTTAGAGAGCAAAACGTTTATTCGATCTTGCTCTTACTAAATTCTCCCTCCATCCCAAAAATGTCCTAACTTAATCCTTTTTATGTATTATAGTTTTTTTTTGGATGGAGGAGTTATTATGAGAATAATAAGTTGAAAGCCTAATCACACCACTCTACTAATCATGATTCATATTGACTATATGTGTACTGGTAGAAGTAGAAGCTAATATAAATTAGTGGCAGAAGCTCAAACCGGCATGTTCGGAACCATACTGTAACGGACTCCAAATCACTGGTGGAAGATTGAGGGCATCATCAATTCATCATGCATGTTTAGTTTTACAGTACCACAGGCTCATGCTGGCGTGCTTTGTTTTAAGCATTTCCAGAAGCGTCGTAGTTGCGACAGCACGTTATTTTCCCCCATACGCACGGACAGAGGAAAGAATTGCAGACATTTCTACAGGGGAAGGTCGGTGCTCATGACATTTGCGCCATGGTTCGCAGCACGGGGCTGGAAGAAGGCCGCACGAAAAAACAGAGGTTGAAAGCAGCGATTTAACAGGAAGTTTAGCCTGACCGTGCGCGTGCATCTCGGCTAGCTGATAGCGAACACACGCATTGCAGAAGTGTAGAGGCGTAACCGCCGCAGATGTCGCAGATGAGCTCGCAGGAGGCAGAAGTGTAGAGCACTGCCAGAGCAGTGGCCGCAGGAGGCAGTGAATGAACGCAGCAGGGGTAGTGAGCTGCAGGGGGATCTATCTTCTGGATGCATCTCAACTTCCTCCAGGGCAGGTTGCGCTCGCCCGCTCCCAGCCTGGGCGCTCGTCTGGGCTCACCTGCTTCTCCGCGCCGCCGGAAGCGCCCGCCACCGAAGAGGGGAGAGGGTACCTGGACCGCGGCCGTGGGAGAGGCGACGCCGGCTGCCGCTGATGCCAATGCGGCCCGCGCTGGCCCCGACTGCGCGCTCGCCTGGAACACCGCCACTCTACCGCGCCATCCCGGTTGCCGGGCCTCCGCCGCCGCCGCTTATCCGCGCCGTCACGAACCGTCGCAGACCTGCCACCGGAGAGGAGAAAGGGGAGCTGGACTGCGGGTTCTATTCCGTTAAAACGTGAGGGCTTCTTTGTAAAACAGCCGAGAAATGCACGATCTAGGGCGTCCGCGTGCGCGATCCGACGGCCGGTTTTTTAGGACGACGTGGCGCGACGCGAGAGGTTTTCACCGTGCACGTTTCGTTCTTTAGAGATTGTATATACATAAGTGATTGCAGTAAGTAGTCATTGTACGGTTGCAGAAAGACATGGTAGTGTGATAAATTTGAGAAGATTATGACTTATGATATTTAGCTAATATATTATGCCTTCCTGCGTACTGTCTATCCAAAATAGTTGGAAACAGATCCTGGAACTAAAACCAGTTCAGAAGATAGTTTGATCTGAGCAATGATACACTGTGGTTTTAACACAATTTCTTTTTGTTGGATCAGGGATTCAAGCCACAATAGGAGTTCTGTTACATGGATCTACAAAGAGCTAACTTCTCCAACTTCAATTTATGACAGTCATCTACTATCCTTTAATAAAATAAAATAAACTACTTTAAAATGCTTTCCACAATGTGCATGGATACTAATGGGGACACTGATGGCAAACTGTATCAGAATCCATCGGATTTCATGCATTTTACTCTATAAGAAACATTACTTACTTCCTGAAAAGAAATCCCAATGCAAAGACAGGCTATTGTTTGAGGACACAAGGTCTTTTTTTTTTCAATCATGACCATTCAGACAATCGACTTGCTAGGCATGCACCTTGTTTTCACATGACACTACTGAACTCTAGGAATAGCAGTCTGAAAAAGAGCCTACAAAGTTATCAGCAGGATGTCAGTACATAACAGTGACCCATTCTAGCATTTTGACACTAGCATGATCTTAAGTGTGGTATTCAATGCACACATTATATATATTGCTGAAACAATGTATGTGCTACGGCCAGCTGATTCTTATCGGACTGTCAATGTATCATTTAATCTCTGATGAACTGTCATTTTGTACAAATTTCAGATCGTAGCAAAGCAGTGTATTATTTTTGTTTCCACTCTCATACCTTGAACTGTTATGAGCAGGCTGTTGGATATTTCTCATATGCCAAATTACGTTGCTGCAAGATTTATTACTAATATAATTGTCACAATGCAAACCTTTCACAAAACCATTCTAGACATTCAAACACACTATCCTGATAAAAACTTTTAAAAATAGCAGCTTGTTTCTGTTTTCGTTGCAGCAGCTTCTTCCATTTTCTCATAATCAGAAGCATTTTACTTTTGCAGTTTCTCTAACAGAATTACAGAGATGCTAGTGCCTACTGCTGCAAATAATGAAACCAAGCAAAATTTGTGAGGAAATCAAACTCTTACCTCCAAGAAACAGTCATATATGGTACCACATTTCAGGTCTTCCTTTCCTGCTTGAAATCCCAGAGCTGCAGCCTCGGCTCTGCATTGACCGCCACCGGAGGAGCAGCAGTGCCACTTCCAAGAAAGAACGGCAGTCCAGAGGCATCAGCCGGAGCAGCGGCGAACCTCTGCAGAAGGCACGCCTGCTGAGATGGCGGCCACAGCGGCGCAGCGACGGTGACATTATTATTGGACTGAAGTGTGCCCCGGTCGAAGCCAACCGCGGGGTTCGTCTGCTCCTGGAAGAAGGCGAACTGGGGCATCATCTCGAACGCCATGGCCGGCGCGGCATGCGAGGTCGGAAGCTCCGCGGCGTAGTAGGCGAGCGTCGGCTGCTGCTGCTGCTGGTGCATTGGCTTGCTGTCGTTGCCGGAGCAGTGAAGGAGCTCGGCGAAAGCGCCGCCGCCTCCGGCGGCGTTGCCGTTGTAGCCGGCGTGGTTTGCTTGGTGAGTGGCGGCGTTGTCGGCGGGGGCGTTGGCAAGCGATAGGACGTAGCTCTTGCTGGTGTCGGAGGTGCTGACCTCGGCGTCGTCTCCGGCGGGGGCCTGCGGGGAGGACGACGGGGCGCCGGCAGCGAGGGGGAAGGAGCAATCCAGCGACGGGAGCCCATCGATGGCGGCGCCGGCGGCGCGGATGAGCCACTCGATGGCCTTGCTGGGCTGGTCGACGCCAAGGCGGTCTTGAATGTCGTAGAACTGGATGGCCGTGGGCACGGAGAGCCGGACGCGCCGGTCGCGGAGGCCCCTCGCCGTCACGACCTTACTGTGCCGGTCCTTGCCGCCGGTCGCCGCGCGCGCCACCCGGCACGTCCGCCACGCCGCCGCCGCCGAGCCGCCGTCGAGCGCGGCGCGTGGGCGCTTGCAGGCGGTGCGCTCCATGGTTAATTCCTTCATGCCTCACTCACTCATCCCCCAATTCTCAATGTGTGGCTCTGCCTGCTCAACCTGCAGGTGGAATTCAGAAAAGGTTGAGACTTTCGTACCAATCTAGCAAACAGAACCGATCGGTTTTTCTTTGGAGGGGAAGTAATGCAAATCTGGCAAAAGATCTTTGATTTAAAACAGCAAATTGTTGCACAATGATTGCCTAGAATTGGAGCGGTGCAGAAAATCTTGACAGAAATAATAGTGTCCTCGAACTCAACAGCCAATTTGCTCATCTGTCGCTGATGAAGTGATGAGTGATTGGAATTTTTTTTTATCAACATGAGTGATTGGAATTAGTGAAAAGGTAACAGTTTTGTAAAAATGGAATCTACTGAAAGCAGCTGGAATCTGGATGTTCTTGAATGAATTCACAACGAGGCCCCTTTTCCAGCTGTTTGTTACCTTTACCGTAACCATTGGTAGGAAAAAAAAAGGAATGCAAAAAGACAAAGATTCCGCTCCAATAAACATCTCATCGTCAAATCTGGCAAGACGAAGAGATTATCGGTAAAGCTTAAGCAGAGTTGTTGGGCAAACACTCTTGACTGAAAGAGCTAGAACCTCTAACTAGTAACTACTCCTGCTCTATACATGCTACTAGTCTACAACCAACCAAACAAACCAAATCTAGAAACTAAAATCAGTCAAAATTTCCAAGGAACGAAATAGAAGCAAATATACAATTACTGCTCACTAAGAATACTGATGAAGTATTCAGGAGGGGAATGCCAGCTAACGGCTCTAGCAACCAAGAACTCCCAAGACAGTTTGCAGACGAGACGACATCATAAATCCAATCTAGGTCTCTGAGGAAATGCAGCAGGAAGCAAGGTTTGTAGGGGAATGGAACCGAAATCTGAAAATCGATCGATGTGGTTTTACAAGCTCGTTACATACCAAGGACGAAATCACTGGCGAAAACAGAAACAGAATCGGAGTCTCGCAGAAGAGGAATGGAGCATGGGGCGGGTGGAAGCGAGCTCACCGGAAGCTGAAGTCTGAAGCCTGAAGGGGATCGATCGATTTGGCCAGCAAGCGAGCGGAGGGCCCTCTCAAAACCTAGAGGGGGAAGAGGAGGGGGAGCTACAGGTAAAAACCAGCCGAGCCGAGGACTGAAACTGTGACTGAGGAGCAGGTGAGCTCAGCACCTGACCAGCCTGCAGTAGCTGGGCCTCCTCCTCGCTGGCTCTGCTTATCCGCCAGAGCAGACCAAACCACTGCACCGCTTGACAGTACGCAGCTGGGAGTGAGAGTGTGAGAGTATATAGAGAGAGGCGCGTTTTGCAAAAGGGACCTCGGACTTTTTTCACGCGTCGGTGCTGCGACGCCCTGCACAGTAGCATGCAGGGGGTTGACCGCAAAACAAAACTCAACATCTTGGAACTCCATTCCTCCGTGCCATGTCTAGGAGAATGCATAATTACGTACTGCACGTATAGTGACATTTTTTTTTGTCAAAACGTATGGTAATAATATGAAGGAATTTTATGTAACGCGCCCATGCAGGATTTGATTGCCCTGTGGGGTTGGAGAATGCATGCCTGCAAAGGATTGACGCCTTGTTTAGTTCGTGAAGTTGACGCACAGATAAACGTGTTCTTTAGATGGGACAAGGTTATCAGTGTGCAAAGTTGGAGAACTAAACAAGGCCTGCATCTGTCAACTGTTGAACGACTACGATCGTTTCGCCCTGGGTCCCTGTCTGCAGTAGCGCCGTACTGTCGTCCGCTGTGCCTCGTCGTCTACAGGTGTGAGGTGTCCAAGCAGCAATGAACCGAGCCGTGTTTACGAGATTGTGCTGAGTTGGATGGTGACTCAGGTTGGTTGGATCTGTAACTCGACTGATCCAACAGTAACGTGTCAGGACGGTCAACGTGAACAGTTGGGTACGGATCCCGTTTTGAATTGGTGTCGGGGAAAGGAAATCAGGAAGGGCGGGCGTGCGTGCCCGTTTCCCTTACTTTTTACAGTTATATAGTGTGATCCCCCCCCCCCTCCCCACCCCCTGTTGACAGAATAACAGCACTCGTTTCTTCGTTTTTTGCTGGTTCATTCTCATGGTTTGCTTCGTCAAGTTGAGACTGATGATGGTCATCGATCGGTGCGTGCGTGTTGGCCTCGTGCTATCTGCCGGCAACTGTAAATTTCAGGCAAGTGCGCGCGCGCTTCCCGATGTGCGTCCCCCCGATCATTCCTCTTTCCGAAAGGGCAGGGCAGAGGCAGATCCGGAAGTGCGTTGGGAGCACTGCGTCCATGGCCGATCGAGAGGTGCCAAAGGCAGGCAGGCTGCAGCGGCAATGGCGAGGCCCCTCCCTCTGCATCGATCTGCATCAACTGCATGGTGCGTGTGTGTGCCCTAGTCGACGGTGGTACGGGGATGTGTGTTAAGTACTTTTTAGTTTCTATTTATCCTCCTCATATAACATACTTTTCAAAAATCTTCTTTTCTATATTTCTTATTCATCCTCTCACATAACACGTATTGCAGGTACTTTTTCTCTCCAGCGTATGAACACAGCCATGGTTAAATAAAGTATGACGGCCGACCAGGTGCACAGCTCGCACGGCATCATCCGGCCGCGCACGCCCCGGCGCCGGCGGTGTAAACAAAGGGGAAGGCCACCTCGGTTGGCGCGCGGGTAGGCAGAGGGACGCTTGTCCACCTCCCACTGGTCCCTCCCATGTCCACGTGTCGACCACTCGGGGGACCAGCACTCATAGCTGGGCTGAGATTATTATAGCCCATGACCTGGGGAAGAGAGAGCCCAGCATTCAGGCCTGGAGCAATTTCCTCCGGTCCGGGCCATGTAGGCCCACTTACGGAGAGGCCTAAACAACAGAGCCCACCTCCACTACTTCGTCCTCCACCTCCACTCCCTCGTGCTCTGCCCTCTCGCCGCCGCCGCCGCGCGCCGCCGTGCCGTTCCCGCGCGCTCCAGGAGGTGAGATCCGCCGAGCACCCCCCCCCCACCACCCCGAGATGCTTGCTTTACCCTTCTCCGTGGACGTATTTTTGCGTGAGGGATGGGTGGATGCGTTGGTCAGCGAGGGTTTTGGAGCTCCGTGCTCGGCTCGATAGGGTTCTTCTCTCCCTGTCCCGGGGAGAGCTCGCTAGAGATCATTAGCCCCTTCGACGGACGTGCCTATGGAGATTCCAACGCCCGGGTTCGGTGCACGCTGCAGCTAGATTGCTTGGGGTCCCACTCCGAGTCCTGTTGGTCCCGTCGTGCAGTTGGAGTGGATTTCCTCGCATTTTTTGTGCAGTGTCTCGTGGGATCTCCTCTGACGGGGCTTCATTTTACTGGCCTCGTTGCGACTTGCGTGTTCTTTGATGTGCCCCTGTTTTGACGCGGGCGCACTTCTCGCTTGCAGGAAAAGCTCAGGTGCAGAGCAGGGGGGTGGCACGAAATGGCAGCGCTTCTGAGATCAAAGTGCTCGTCAGGTATTTGTCTCCACCCGCTTCTCAGAGTTCCCAGTTGGTTTACAACAACAAATACATATCGCGTAGCATTTGCCTTTAGCTAGTAAAACTGATCCTGTTTAAATTATCTTGGATTTAAAGGAACATACTTCTCTTGTTGGTTTACATGTCCTGTCACTCTTCACAAGATCAGAGTTGCTTTTTATGTGCTCTTCTGCTGATGCTACTGGTACAAGGAAAAAAAAATGTGCCTGATAGTATCACATATCTTTAGCCTTTGAGGAAACAAGGATCATGCCTGCTAGTTTAGCTTTACCAGATATCAGGTCCAAGTTTTGGCAATGTTTTGTTTTGCCTTGTAACCAGTTGTTGCAAGCTGAATAGACATGATCTAATGGTGGTGCATGCTGATCTGGTCCTATCGTTGAAATGCTTACAAAACTAGAGCCACTGATTGTGTGTGGATGCAGCTGATGCCTAGCTATCAGAAAACAGTCTAGTGTCTAGACGTTAGAAAAAACTTTTCTTCTGTTGGAATCGTTATCAATGATATGGATGCTTCTTGATCCAAATTATTGGAATGCTTCTTGATCTATGTAGTTGGACGTACTCTGATGGGAAGCCATGGAAATAATTTGTTTGGAGCCGTCAGCTCATCTGTTGAGGCAGTGACAAGACCTTCTCATTGTGATGCTATCAGCCAGGTGAACTGTTTATCACGCAGAACATTTTATTGACTTTGAACAGATACTCAATTGTTTTCTTTTGAATAAGATGCTGGAAAAGAAGCCAATATATTTGTCTTCTTTGAAGCCGCATGATAACTTGTACTGAAGTATTTAATTTGATTAACGAACAATTGCGTGTCTTCATTTTTCGCATGATATCCATCATCTAGCATGTTGTATGTTTATTAGTGATCTTACTCCATACAGTTGATTAGTTTTATTAATACCTGAGCCTTTTCCATTGCTACTTTTAGCTGTGGCACTAGGACTGCAACTATATCCTTTTACAATCCAAATCCTTATGGAAAACTTTATTCCTTTACAAGTTACTCTTTTAGACATATTTTTCATTAATTGAGACCACCTAAATATTTTGAAGATTTTTTTTTTGGCCATGTGTAAAGCTAACAGGATAAGTTCTTGATTACGAGGTCCTCCTGAAATGCTTGCATATCTCATCACAGATGTTTGGAAAGAAGGAAAAGAAACATTTAATCCATATGGTTCCAATTAACTGCTGGCCAGCAAATCAATGTGCTCTTTCGTTTAATCCATATGGTAGCTTAAACTAACATTCCAAGATTCATTAATGATAAATTCTGTGTCTTTCATTTTCCCCATGATATCCATGAATCCACTATGTTAGTTGGCTGCCTGTAATTTTTCATAGACAATCTATATTATTTTAGATCCTCTCCTTGAGCATGTCCAGTTCAAAGAAATCCGGCTGAAGTACTAAAAGTTCTTTTCTGAATTAAAAAGAATGTTCTCTGTAGTGTGCTATATGGTGTGAAGCATACAAGATAATTTCTGTAATGTCTTGAAATGATTGCATGTCTCAGTGTGGGTATTTCCAAGAGGAAAAAATTGAATTACAACATACGTGTATCCCGTTTCCAGCAAATCAGAACATTCATCCAGATGAGAACCAACCTCAAGGTAGTGGACAATTCTGGAGCGAAGCGGGTCATGTGCATTCAGGCCAAGAGCGGAAAGTATGGAGCAAAGCTTGGTGACACGATCGTCGGATCTGTCAAGGAAGCCCAGCCTCGTGGCAAGGTCAAGAAAGGAGATGTCGTGTATGGAGTGGTCGTTCGTGCCGCCATGAAGAAAGGACGCAGCGATGGCAGCGAGGTCCAGTTCGACGACAACGCGATAGTCCTTGTAAACAACAAGGGCGAGCTGATCGGCACTCGCGTCTTTGGTCCGGTGCCCCATGAGCTCAGGAAGAAGAAGCACCTCAAGATCCTGGCGTTGGCTGAGCACATCGTTTGATATCGCCCTGCGTAGGCATCTCTACCTGATTAGTTCTGCAGAGTGAAACAAATGTGGCGTTTCCCTTATAAGAATGTTTCTAGGGATCTTTTGTTCTATCTTGAATCGTGATATTATCAGTGTATTAGGTCGGGTTGGCCATTTTCATTCTCAATAATGTACTGAGAAAAAGAGAGTTTGAACTATGGCGAGTCCATATGGATCACAATTTGGATCTTCCCTTGCAAATTACTCTATTTTTTATTTTTTTTACTGGTGTTGCTGATTACCAATTTACCATGGTCTGGTATATTGACCTTCCTGTTGAATTGTTGATCCTGAAAGCATGCAGAGATTATCTCTGGCCTGGTCAGAGTTAGGGCCATGCATGGATCCTACAATCAAGCAGAGCCAGTGATAGAGAGAGATGCTCCCTGGTAACGCCGATTAGTTAGGGCCTTGTTTCTCTCCTCATCTCAAGCTCCACCCGACAAAATCCCAGAAACAACGCTGCAGGCTCCATTATTCCCGTAACACAGGAGCTCGCGTTACGTCGTTGCATGTTGGCCGGCGGCGAGCGAGGATGGATGCAGCCGACGCGTCACCACTAGAGGTCTCCCCCCGTGCCGGTAGCTGGCGCCGGTCGCGCCCATGGAGCCGTAGCAGCAGCATCGGGCGTAGCGGCAGCATCAGCAGCAGCAGCAACGGCGGCAGCGGGAGCCTCGAGTACACGAGCCTCCGCGACGTGCTCGAGGAGGAGTCCTCCGCCATCGCCGGCGGCGAGCAGCAACATCAACAGCAGCAGGGGTTCCCGTGGAGCAGCGGGTGGGGGGAGTACTCGTGCCACGACATCCACGACTTCGACGCGTCCAACATCGGGATCCGGAACCAGCTGCTCAAGCACGCCGCGTCGGCGTACCTCCAGTCGGCGGTCGTCGTCGTGAACGCCGACGGACGCGACGGCGGCGAGGGGGGTTACTGCTGCCTCCTGGCTCGGCTATGGCGCCGCTGCGGCGGAGGAGGAGGAGGAGGAGGGGGAGGGGGAAGGCGAGGGAGGGGTGGGCGTGGGCGCGTGCTGATGCGCGCGTGCTCGTGGCAGGGGTGTGTTGATGACCCAGCTGAGTTTGTTGCCCGCGCGGCGAGGCGCCTCGCCGCGTTCGTCGCCGGACGCGTCAACGCCGTCTGGGCATGGTAGAGTCCCGGTCCGTGGCTGCAATGCATCTACGAGGCCACGGCACGGGTCACTTGAGACGCCGGAAATCGCATAGATTCCAGTCGTGTGTAGTAGAATCCCTCCGACGAGCTAGCGCTCGTGATGTCTCCGGTGCATAGGATCATCTTTTGTGTTCGGAACTTGTAAATGGAAACGAAAATGGAATGAATTGAACCAGACCGACTGGCCGTGGCCACCTGGTTCTCCTCCACCGTGGCACCGTAGGCTACGCCGCCAGGAGATTTCAAACGAGGACGACGACTCGTAGGGATACCTACCAACCGCAAGCCTACGCCAGCAGCACGTGCGGGGCCGGCCGCTCCGGGACAAGAATTGCCTTTCCATCGTCGCTGACAGTGGGCCCATATTCCGCAAGCCAGGCCAAGGTGCTCCCACCCGTCATCCCGCCGCGAGGAGGTGTCGGAGCGCACGCACGCGTTTCGAATTCGTTCGAAAATATTACTTCCCTGCCCACCCCAACCAACGGTCGTCTCTTTCCTTTCTCGCCTCCTCCCACCCCCACCCCCCCCCCACCCCCCCCACACACAATCCAATCCAATCCAATTCAATCCGATCCCCTCCTCAACGGATCGCGCATCGTTCGTGGATCGATTCCCCCATTCCCTCCGCCGCCGCTTTCTCCTTTCGCCCTTTTCCCCACCTCGGCTTCAAATTCGAACCCCGCCGCCGCCGCCGCCGCCGTCACGAGAGCATCGTGATCGCCCGCCCGCGCCCCAACCCAGTCGTCCCAGCAGTCACCGCGCACGCAGGGCCGTCCATCCATCCAACCTCGTCGTCGTTTTCGTGGGTTCGAGGGCCCGCCGCACGCCGCGGGATGGAAGAGGAGCCGAGCGGCGGCGGCCGGGGCCGCGATGCGGTGGATCCTCCTGCGATCTCCTCGCCCGTGGTGGCCAGGAAGACGGTGAGGATGTCGGACGCCCGCGACTTCATCATCCCGTCGTCCTACTCCCCCGACAACGGCTGCTTCGACATCGCCGAGGGTACGTATCAGTCCGTCACTCCTCTCTCGTTCCCCGCAGGTGGGGTCTCGATCGGTGCTCAATTTCTTATCGACGTTTGGTTTTCGTTGCGGTGCTTCAGAGGGCTCGGCCGCGGGCTCACCGGTCTCCGCGGTGGCAGCGGCGGTGGCCAAGGTTCTGGATGAGCACGCCAGCGGCACGGTCTCGTCATCCTCGCCCGGCGGCGTCCCGTGCGACGGGGCGCTTCAGGACACGCCGGACTACATCCGGAGGGGCGCCGCGCGGCACCGCGTCGCGCCCCTCGAGCTCTTCTCCGCCGCGTCCGAGCCAGACGTACGCAGCGGCGGCGCCGAAGTGGTGGCCAACGCCACCGCCTGCGCAGGTGGCCCGCGCGAGGGCGAGATCGTTGGAGCAATTGTGCAAGCGCAAGAGGTTATCCACAGCAGCAAGGCATGTCATCAAGGAAATCGTATGCTGTGCTCTGCCTCTTCTCTGTGTGCCTAAACAAAGATCCTCATGTCTCTTGCAGGGCGAATCCGGCCAGCTGAAACAGCAGTACGCTCTGCTCCTGCGGGAGAAGGAGGAATGCAGGAGGCTTCTTGAGGACCTGATGAGGGAGAACGTGCTCAAGACCAGAGAATGCCGTGAAGCACAGGAGTCGCTTCGTGAGCTGCAGATGGAGCTCATGAGGAAGTCAATGCACGTTGGCTCCTTAGGTAAGAGCTTGTTTTATGTTTGGCGTTTAATTGAAGCAGCAAGTTAGGTTCATTCCGTGTACTGGCCGCTCTCGAGGAATTTGATAATTCTGCAAACAAGCAGAATTCCAGTTCACAAAAGTTTGTCATGAAACAAGGATCATGTTATTTGATTAAGAGTGGTTTAGGCTTTCTTGTCCTGTTAGGAGTGCTTTCTGAAATTTTGTTGTTTCTGCAGCCTCTGCGGTTGAAGGGCAAGTGAAGGAGAAGAGTCGATTGTGTCAATTTCTCGACGTACTGAGTGAAAAGTTTAAGGTATTATAATAAACAACACACAATAGATAGCCACCTAAGCTTTGGCTTGAACTTCCTTTCATATGTGGTATGATATTTCTTACAAACATCTACAGGCCTTGAAGTTAGAACACCAGAGTTTACGACAAGAATCACTAGAATACAAAAATTGTGTGCTGGATGCTACCCAAATGTCCAAAACAATTCAGCAATATGGTATGTTTTTCCTATCTACATTCTTCTTTTCCACTTACTAGAAACGATTGTAACGTGACATATTCATTCAAACAGTGAATCAATATGCAACTCTGGAACATGAGTTTAAAGAACTCAAAGAAAAGTTCAGCGAGGAAGCTAAGGAACGGAAGGATTTATACAACAAGCTTATAGAACTCAAAGGTTAGTTATTTATTCTTTTTTCTATGCAAAAAAAATCACTGCAACATACTGTGATGAAAATCTAACAATGGCTTATCATACTGCTTAGGTAACATAAGAGTGTTTTGCCGATGCCGGCCACTCAATGAAGAAGAAATAGCTGAAGGAGTTTCGGCAGCCATTGATTTTGAGTCAGCAAAAGATGGAGAGCTCATTGTTAAAGGCCACGTATCTTCCAAAAAAGTATTCAAATTTGACTCCGTCTTCAGCCCTGAAGAAGACCAAGGTAACTCACTTAATAAATGCAATTAGTCACTTTGCTTTGGATTCTAGCCCATGCTTCTAATAATGTATCTTTTTCAATCTATGTGCAGAAAAAGTGTTTGAGAAAACTGCACCATTTGCAACCTCGGTTTTAGATGGATTCAATGTTTGTATCTTTGCTTACGGACAGACTGGCACTGGTAAAACATTTACCATGGAAGGAAGAGAAGGTGCTCGAGGGGTCAACTACAGGACTCTGGAGGAACTCTTTCGGATAATAAAAGAAAGAGAGGGCATTTTTCTGTACGAGGTTACTGTCAGTGTTTTGGAGGTGTACAATGAACAGATCCATGATCTGCTCCTGACAGGGTCTGAACCAGGCGCAACAACCAAAAGGTATAGTGGTACTCTTGATTTATATTTTTGTATGCCCAATCTAAAATCCTAGTAAGACATAATGATTGGTACGATGATACTCATGAACATGAACTATACTGTTGTATCAATAAAAATCCTAGTATGACATGTAACATTATATTGTAGGCTAGAAGTAAGACAAGCCGCAGAAGGGGTTCACCATGTACCTGGACTTGTTGAGGCACCGGTGACTAACATGGATGAGGCTTGGGAGGTCCTGCAAACTGGAAGCAAAGCGAGAGTTGTTGGTTCCACTAATGCCAATGAACATAGCAGTCGATCGCACTGGTTTGTGGCCAAAGATCTTTCATCCGATTCTGCTCTGTTCTAGATTGTAAATTTGATCCTAAACTCCAAACTAACTTTACATTTCAGCATACACTGTGTAATGGTCAAAGGAAAAAATTTGATCAACGGAGAATGCACAAAGAGCAAATTATGGCTGATTGACCTCGCTGGAAGCGAGCGGGTAGCAAAGACGGATGCGCAAGGAGAAAGGTTGAGAGAAGCACAAAACATTAATAAATCACTCTCTGCGCTTGGTGATGTCATATCTGCTCTTGCAACAAAGACCTCGCACATACCTTTCAGGTATTTAAATTTTATTGTTAATGTAAAATATAGTCTTCAACTGTAACTTATATTGGTGGTTATATGAAACCATAGACATGATTGCTGTTTCAAATTACAGGAATTCGAAGCTAACACACCTGCTGCAAGACTCACTAAGTATGTAGGCTGTTTCTTTATAAGATGGTAGAATCTTTTGCTCTTATCTAGTTATATTAATATAATTCAGTGCTCACAATGCAGGTGGAGATTCCAAGACCTTGATGTTTGTTCAAATCAGCCCTAACGAGAATGATGTAGGTGAAACTCTTTGCTCACTGAACTTTGCAAGCAGAGTGCGAGGAATAGAGCTTGGACAAGCAAGAAAGCAAGTTGATGTTGGAGAATTGTCAAGATACAAACTCATGGTACAGTTGTAGTTTGCCAATATCTGCATGTTATCTAAGCCTTTTTAAAAAACTGTATTCCAACTGTAACACGTTATTGGTTCTGCTAGGTTGGGAGAACCAAGCAGGATAGTAAGAACAAAGATGCTCAGATTAAGACCATGGAAGAAACAATCCAATCACTTGAAGCAAAGAACAAGGCCAAAGACTTGCTCACTGTGAATCTACAAGAGAAGGTACATCAGGCATAGCTTCTGACACCATTTACTTCTTCCTTTCACATCAGCTGTTGAGAGTAGTAATTTGCTGCATATAACAAAACTGGATGTAGTATATGTTTCTATGCTTTACCTATTTGAATGATCATGATACCTTTGACCTATCTTTTTATGCCATACCAAGCTTCCCAACATTAATAATATTAACGGATGCCAACTTGAAACTAGAATGCACATGACTTCTTATTCTTCTGTAAATTTTGTGAAATGGGGTGTTGTAGTTGATGGTTTGTGCATGGGAAGTTTTGAATGAGAATAAAGAATTTATGTATTTAACACTGCTTCTAAACTCTTTCCAGATCAAAGAGCTGGAATCACAGCTGCTAGTTGAAAGAAAGATAGCACGGCAGCATGTGGACAATAAGATCGCACAAGATCATTTGCAGAAGCAGCGCAGCATTAAGGACGAGAGCTACCTGAGAAGCCCAATGGCTGAGAGGAATCTCAACTCCACAGCAGAGAAGCCACGCGCAGCACCCAAAGACTTCGGGATAACGAAGCAGATGTTCTCTGACAGCAACACCGACACTTACAGCTTCAAGCAGCTAATGTCTCTAGGGGAGGAGAAGGAGAACAATCCTGAAGCTGGGCAGCTGCCGACAAAAGCGAGACGAGTCTCATTGTGCAATGGCGGAGAGTACCAGCAACCAATGAACCAGGCCTCTCGCCGTCAATCACTGATACCCCTTCCCCGGAGGAACTCGCTGATGCCGCTGCCCATAGCCAAGCCTGCTGTGGCAGCAGCGCCACCACCGCTTGACAAGATCACGGAACACCTGTCCCCACCCCCGCTGTGCTCTCCTCCAGTTGTCTCCAAAGACAAAGGCAGCCGGAGCAAGAAGATCAACAACATCCTGCGGCGAAGCCTGCAGAAGAAGGTGATCATCAGGCCATCAATGGCAGCGCAGGCAGGGAGGAAAGTCAGTGCCACCACCACCGCACAGGGCACTGACTTTGGCCGCAAGGCGGCGCGGCGGGTACCCATGAGCGGCGGTGCTGGGCAGAGGGTGCAGCAGCACAAGGACAAGGAGCGAGGGTGGAACAACGCGACAAGTCTCAGGAACAACTACTGAAAGTTCAAGGCTGCATCAGCTTTGGGGAACTCTGAAGTCTGAAGAGTGCACTGTAGATTGGTAGGAAGTTTAGGTGTTCATATGGGTTGGTTGAGTTCGTGGGTTCTCGTGTATTGTGAGAGAACTCTGCATTTCTAAGAGGTCGATGTTGCTCGATGTGACTGTCAGACAGATCTGTCTACGAGTTGCAGATGATCACTATCAGTCAGGTTTACATTCCAACTTGCGCGTACACGTAATGATTCTTATGCTGATTCTATCCGTGGAGGATTCCTAAGGCCATGTTCAGATTCCCAACTATTCACTATTCATTCCAACTTTTCACTATTCATTCTAACTTTTCACTATTCTTTCCTCACAAAACACGTTTCCCAACGAATGCTACAGTGTTTTTCTTATGCTACAGTGTTTTTTCCTACAATCTAAACACACCCTAAGTCGCTGTGAGTTTGCCCTACAGGGTTAGGCAAAATTACAGTAGCATTTCAAGATCTCCCCCCCCCCCGCCCCACCCTCCCTCTTTTTTCCCTAATTACTGTGATTTTGCCTAACCCGGTGAGATTGGAGATGGGCGTGGTTAGGCAAAATTACAGGGTTAGGCAAAATTACTGTGAGTTTGCCCTACACGGTGAGATTGGAGATGGACGTCTATGACTATGATTCTTCTTTAGGAAAAGAGTGGAAAACTTCTGTAGGTGAAGGCAATATTGGAAATCTTGTGGTACAATTAAATCACAAAATCTCATATTGAGTTCAGTTCACACACTCAAGCCAAATAAGATTTATGTTCAGGCAAAACATCATTTTATTTAGCACGTCTGACAAGTTAGACTAAATGTTCGTTGAGCACATGTTAAATGTTCGTTCATGCACGTTGGTTTCAAATTGGATTAAATTTTCTTCTCTACATGCATGCATCTAGTCATCTAGTAGATATGAAACCACCATCTGAGAAATTGTAACAATACCCATTGAGTAAGACGGCAATAATGCAACATGTTTATTTCTGGCAATTGCGCAACATGCTTATTTTTTTAAGCACGTCCAGAACTCAAGATGAACCGTATCATCTGACAAGTTGGATTAAATGTTCGTTCAGCACATGTTAAATGTTCGTCATGTATACGCGTTTGTTTTGTTTGTCAAATTGGACTAAATTATCTTCTGTACATGCATATGCATCTAGAATTCTAGACATGAAACCACCATCTGAGACGAATTTAGTATAAAGTAAGACGGCGATAATGCAACACGTTTATTTCCGGCAAACTGTACTATATTGGCATACCAGTACGTCTTCTGTACTAGATTAGCCCCTTTTGTTTTAACAAATCTTCTAAGAGGAGTTTTACAATGCTCGAAAGATACCAGAAGGTACCACGGGGTACTTTTGTAGTTGATTAATGCTAGCCATTGATCTAGCTAAATATTTAGCTAAGTATTTATTTTAATATAAACAATATATATATTTAGTCAGGACCTCCTGGTACTTTACCGCACATTTTACCACCATTGGATCTTTGGAAACGGATGGTTCTCTCTTTTTCCAAGGATTGTAAAACTCCTCATCTTGTAATCCCTCGCTTGTCCTCCTATAAGTGTGTACGCAATATACCCCTCCTCCGATCCCAAGATACAGGCTAAGAGAGTACTAGTAGCATCAATCATCGTATACTATATTACTACTCTTCTGTCCCAAAAAGAATGCAATTATTTAACCAATTTTATATTAAATAGTATTAGCATTTATGATTCTAAATAATTCGATTATGAAAATATATTCTATAATTAGTCTAATGATACTTATTTTATACTATAAATGTTTGTATTTTTTATACAAAATTGGTCAAACTTCGAATCGTTTGACTTCTCGGGAAGCTAGAATTATATTTTTTTAGAACGGTTGCTTGTATCCATAGCTGCCTTCTCCTCGGTCTCTGTCCTCTTCTTCCTGCTGCTCGCTGCTGCTGTCTTCACGGCCAGCACCAACGCCGCCACCTTCACCATCACCAACAACCGCTTCTTTCAGGTGTGTCCAATGGTCACCCAGGTCAGCGTGGGCACGACGCAGCTAAACCCAGGTGACACGTGGACTTTCAGCGTCCCTGCTGGCACCCCGTACCTTGCCATCTGGGGCCAGCGTGGCTGCGTTGGCACCTTCGCCGACAAGCCGACCCTGGCCGAGGTGGGGGCGGCCTCATCCCGCAGAACAACGACTTCTACGACATCTCCATGAGGGCAGCTCCTGAGTGTGTAAAAAGCGAACTGTGGTTCGATTTTATCGAACCGTCAACATAGTGAGCAGCGAACGCTGGTTGTCACAAACAAAATCGAACTCTCACGAGAAGCCGAACCGTGCCTACGGCAGCTGAATAAAATAAGCGAGCCATGCTCCCATCCCTTCTCACAACACGGCGCCAGCACATGCATTTCAGAATCTTTTTCTCTGGTACGTAGGCCCCGCAAGTTGGTGTTAACACTGGCAGCACCGAACGCTCGCTTGGTTCGAATTTTGTTGTCAGATGCGTCCGAACCAGGACTGGAGCTGCCCTGATCGACGGCTACAACATCGGCATGGCCATCTCCTGCAGCACTGGCGCCCGAAGGCATGGCTGTGTTCAGTTTCACAAGTACTTTTTACTTATTATTCATCTTTCTCACAGAACACGCATCCCTAAAAATTTCTTTTTCATCTTTTCTATTCATCTCCCTCACATAACACGTATTTTTTAAAAAAAAGTATTTTTTCCACACTCCATCTGAACACTTCCCTGTGTGCGGCTGGTGCGACGGTTTCGACCGTAACACAAATGAAGTGATGCTGCAGTCGTGCAGTGCCAATAGCGACTACCAAGTCACGTTCTGCCCTTATCGATGAGGATCGCACTGTGCAGTACGACGTCGTTGCTCGATCGAGCGAGAGAACACACAAGTAATGTTGATGAATAAGACGATCATGAAAATCGTCCATGCGTTGTTTATTTACGTACGTACCTCTCGATTTATTGTGTACCCATTTTATTTGAAAATATGTGTGTTTGATGTCTTCCAAACCGATATACTTTTCTGAATGCCGTAAACGATGGCTATCCTGTACAGGCTCGTCCAGTGTTGGCGTCACGATGCCTGATAATTTCTGTTTTTTTTTTTGTTTCCCTTGCTACTGTAACCCAGTATTGGCACAGTGCATTTTTCACAGTGACATACTTGGATTTTCCAAAAAAAAAGTGATCCGTCATGAACATATTTCATCAGGATGTAATATTTGATGACAATATAAAAACCTATTGCGAAAACATATCGTCAAGGTTACTACAGTGAATCATTGGTGACAATTAATAAAAATGGAGGATGATGCAAATTTCCCAGTTAGCATTGGGAATGGTCACTATTGCAAAACTTGTCGTACAATTGAATCACGCAATCTCACATTGAGTTCACGCACTTGAGCCAAACTACGTTGATGTATAATATGCGACTATCATACATTTCAAATACATCCAGCTAATGTTTGCGTGCCTGACCTCCAGCTTCAATCCTTCTTTCATGCCTAGTTCTCTCATACAAAGCATAAAAACAGGGTCTCTTCAATGATTGCTTCATCATTGCGCTCTTCACTTCAAACTCTGCAACTCCTGCAAATAAACAGAGCCACAACCCATTATATATGCTGAATAAACAGATTATTTCACAAAGTGAATTAACACATAAGAATGCAAACATTTACTTGTAATAATTTTAAAAAGGCATCAGGATTGTTTCAGCCTTTCCCTGTACAATTAGCCCCTAATTCTCTTTCTATGCAAACATTTACTTGTAATAATTTAAAAAAGGCATCGCTTCGGCCTTTCCCTGTAAATTAACCCCTAATTCTCTTTCTAATTAAAAACTAGCACTGTGGAGGAAGTTTTGCCTAAATTTATAACATTTAATTAAAAGGGGAAGAAATATATCATCGTAACAATCATCTTTCTAGCAAGCACAGGCATACTGTTAACACAACAGAAAGAATAACAGTGACAACAAAGGAATAAACTGACAGAATAAAGGAATGGCTTTCTTTGATTATGAAAATCAAGGTTTAACATCAACTCAAGGGAAGCCCATACTTTAGTACTTACATTTCAATGATGTCCCAGCAAGACAGGTTAGCCTCGCTTTAGTGTTAGCCTCTGCCAATGGAGTAGGCTTTGCATTCCCAATTGTCCGAACATCCCATATCCTTATGATGCCATCAGATGAAGCAGAAGCAATCAGATTGGAGAGCTCGGATCCATCCTTCCGACTATCAAAAACGACAACCCCTTTCACACGAGTTGCATGAGCACCCTCAATGCGTGAGGAGACTTTTCCACTCGACAGATCCCAAGCAGTAATACCACGGTCCTCTCCTCCAGTGTAAAGGACTCCATTCTGAAAAACACCAAAAAAAAAAAATGTGAGCAAAGTAGGAAGACAACAAGGCAATGGAGATAAAACTCCAGAGAGCTAAGATATGGGCACATGGAGTATCTAAGCCAAGAAAAAAACAGGAAACAGAGTCTACAATCTTAACATGAAGCTGCACCACTGTCAATTCAGCTTGTTATGGGAACTCAAAGAAAACAACAACCAGAATTTGCATTCCACAAGATGATAAATTTCAACAATTTTTCAGCCATTCCACACATCCACTTATCATAGATCAAACGTAAACATTCATACTAATACCCAATCCGTACTTTAAAGAAAAAAATTAATACCCAATCAACAGGATGCACGGGCAATGGTAGCAGCAGTACCTTTGCAGGCGCCATGGCGAGCACCCTCTTGCCGCAGACCATCTCATGGATAATCCTGGCATCCACGGAGTCATGCAATGTCACCTTCTCCTCGGCGGCCATGACGAAGCGATCCCCACCGTCCCTATCCTCCGCGTACGCTACAACGGACGCGGGGCGCTCGAGGCGGCACGAGAAGCTGCGGCGTCCCCGGACGAGGTTGACCATCGCGAGCGCACCAGCGCGGCCGACGGCGAGCGCGACCCGGCCCGACGGGTGCACGGCGAGGCCCTCGGCGGCCTCGTGGCGAGGGAAGGCGCGGAGCGTGGTGAGGAGCGCGAAGCCGTCTGCGTCGTAGACGTGGAGCGCGCCGTCATCGCAGGCGGCGAGGAGGTTCCGCGGGACGGGGCCCCGGGAGTAGAAGGCGAGCGCGGAGACGGCGGCGGAGGGGTCGAGGAGCGGGCCGAGGTCGGCAGCGGTGGGGAGGTCGTAGAGGCGGACGGAGTCGTCGGCGCCGCCGGAGGCGGCCAGCCCGGCACGCGGCGCCGCGGCCACGCAGCGGACCGGGCCCGTGTGGGCCGGGTAGGAGAAGAGCGGCGCGAGGCCGAGGGTCTCGGAGGACGAGGCGGTGGTGGCGGCGGGGGAAGTTAGCGTCTTGAGGGAGAAGCCCCAGATGAAGCGCTCGTAGGAGCCGGCGACGAGAGCCATGGGAGCAAGGCAGCAAGCGAAGCCCTCGCGCCGCCGCCGCCGGGTTGGTTGGGGAAGAGCAGAGGGAGAGCCGGAGGAGGAGGGTTTTGGGGTTGGGGAATTGGGTGCCCTTGTGACGCCGACTTGTGGGGACCACACGGTCAACGGTTGTCGTTGCACGAATCTTGACGAGCCTCTACAATGACACAAAACGAGGACAAGTCAAATCAACACAAAGCACGTCATTTTACACAAAAACGCAAGATGTCTTCCAACTTGAGATCCTTCAATAGTTCAATGACACGATTCAGATATCAAACTCGTCTTATTGCACAAACTAAATCATCTTCAGCTTGATGGTGAGATTACCTTGACTGAATTCGGCTTATTGCACATACTCAAAAACCAAGTCCTAAAACCACCCTCTCAGAGCAGTGGATGAGCAGGAACAGCTCTGCCAGCCCACTACTAGTTGATATGTAATGAGCGTGTATTTCATAGGAGAAAAAAGCTGGAGACTACAGTCCACAACTCCAGATCTCCACTATAAGCTATAGTTATATCAGATATATCTATATCACCCATGGCTATCAGGAGAGTTGAGCTGTTTTAGACCTACTGATCAATTTATCAAACATTTCTTGCAAGGAAATGAAATCAACCTGTGTCGTCCTTACTACTAGATTATTCCTCCAGTCACCGGAATATGGATGTAACTGTGTGATTAAACTATAAACTTATATAGCAGTATTTCCAAGCACTGCAAACCTGAACACCGACAAGCTTGACAGGAAAGGTCATATTTCCTGTAGAGCTATCCCTAATTTTTCCCATCTATCTATCTCCCAAATAAAAAGAGGACAGGTCAACAAAAAAAATGATCATGCTCTAGCTCTAAGTATAATTGAACCATTTTTGAAGTTGCAGTTCAACAACAAAAATATCATCACTCACCAAGTTGAAGATCTGGTAGTGGCATCAACTTGCATAAATATCTAGGTCCTTGAGGAGTTGGTGACTCATGCCATGAGCCCTGATCACAAGTCTCTGTACAAGGTACCGGGCCATGTAATGGTCGAGGTTTACACCACATTGACTGTTCCCTGAAGCTGAACTGTCCTATCAACAAAGACAGGATACACCAGGGCCATGGTATAAATCAGACGCTTTGTTTTAGAATACCTCTTTCGACAAACTTAATGATAAGCTTTCCAGCTGCTTGTGTCTCTCCTGCTAGAGCCAGCTGACTGTCAACTTTTTGGCATAATTCAAGATCAGGTATTAAGTTTCTCTGGAACATGCGGCAGGCCACATTGTATGATTGAAGTGGGAGTCCTCTGTACAGAAAACTCTCCATCAAGACATGGCATGTTTGAGCATCTCTTTTTGAGGCAGTTCTTAGCACCTTGCTGAGGAGATTGTAAGCCTCACCAAGTTTACCAAATGCACATAGCTTCTCGATAACCTGATTGTACGCGCTACTAAACTCTTGCCTTGCTAACATCTTATCCAGCAGGTTGAGTAACTCTTCGACTTTATCCTTTTCACAATATCTATGTATCACTGTCCTGTATGTGACAGGTGTAGGGAGTATACCTCTATTAAGCATTTTCTGTACAAGCTCTGTGGCTTCTTTCATTTTACCTTTTTTTCCTAGAGCATCGACAACAACAGTGTACGTAACCACATCAGGATGCCTATTGGTCAGATACATGTCATCCAGTAAGGAGAGTGCAGATTCCAAATCACCCTGGCGAGAAAATCCATGAATTACAGTTGTGAAGTTAACAACATTAATGGAGCAGCCCTTGCTTTGGCACTGCTCCATAAAGTCTTTGGCCTCTGCTGGCTTTCCTTCTTTGCATAAAGCATGAATCAATTGGTTAATCTCCACTGCGGTGGGGAAGAAACCCTTCTGCAACATTTGCACTACAACATCACAGGATTCCTTTAACTTTCCTTCCCTCCTAAATCCATGCATAACAACACTGTAAGTGATATCGTTTGGAGTCCACCATTCCTCTTCACTCTTGTTTAGCAGTTCCCAGGCTTCTGAAGTCTTCCCAACTTTGCAAAGCCCGTTTAACAGCGCAGTATGTGTGACTGTATTTGGCTTGCAACCATTCTTATACATATGCTTCATCATCTTTCTTGCTTGATCGAGTTCCCCAATCCGGCAGAATCCATCAACAACTGCACTATATGTTACAACATCAGGGCGGCACCCTTTTGAAATCATCTCACTTACAATTTCCTTTGCCTCTGCCATCCTACCATTCAAGCAAAACGAGTGCACAATCGCACTATAACCGACCTCATCAACACGGAATCTTTTCCTCTCTGACTCCCTCAGAAACCTCAATGCCTCATCTGCATGACCATGCTTTGCAAGAACATGAATAAGCATGTTATATGTGACCTGATCTGGAAATAGACCTGCATCATTCCTCATCCTCTCAAGCAGATTCTGCACCTCTTCCACCCTCTTCTCCTTGCACAAGAAGCTCATCACTGTAAAGTAGCTAACCTTATCTGGTGGACACCCATTTTGCAGCATTGAACCGATCATCTCCAGTGCATCAATGATCCGCCTAGCTCCACACAATCCCTTGATCAGGCAATTGTAAGTGACTACATCCGGGTCAACCCCAATACGCCGCATCCTTTCAGCGAACTCAAGCGCCTTGTCGACGCGACCAGCCACGACAAGCACGTTCACTGCCACGTTGCATATGGATATGTCGGGCTCACACCCATCCTTCTGCATGAGCTGGAGAACGCGCATGGCGGAGCGGAGCTTCCCCGCGCGGCTGTAGGAGAGCATGAGGTGCGCGAACTGATGCGGTCCCCGTCGCATGCCCCGGCGGATCATGAGGCGCATGACGCGGCGCGCCGGGTCGTGGAGCCTGGTGCGGCTGAGGAGCGCCAGCATTTCGTCGAACACCTCCGGGGCGTGGCGGTACTTCCACTGGCGGTCGGCCCAGCGGAAGAACTCGAACGCGGCGCGGGCGTCCCGCTCCGCCCGCGCGCGCAGCACGGCGCGGACCTGCGGCGGGGAGAGCACGCGGATGAGGTGACGGAGCTGCGCCTCCCGCTTCGCGTTCCACGAGTCCCGCAGCTCCAGCAGCCTGCAGGTGTCCCGCACGAGGCAGCTGTGCGACTCCTCCACGAGGTCATCTTCAAGGGCGGCCTCTTTTACGGCGGGAGCCGGCGCGATCCCACCGGCGGCCGCCGAGGATGTGGCGCTGGCGCAGTGGCGGGGCTGGACGAGGAGGAGCCGTCGGCGCGGGAGCAATGGGCCCTTGGTTAGGCATCTGAGCATGGCGTGCGCTTGCGCACGCGAGAGGCCAGCGCCTGCCGCCTGGTGAGGTGAGGTGAGGTGGTGGTTGTGAGAGGTAGTCGGAAATGGAAGGAGGACGCCGGCGCCGGCGGCCGCCACCACGAGCCGAATCAGTCCAGTACTGGGGGCTGTGGTGTCCGCCTGCCCGGTGGGTCCAGGTCGCTTTTGCTACAAAGTCCACTGGTTGTAAGAAATTACGAGACCAAGCATAATGTAAGCATAGCAATTTATCGTAGCAACTTTGCGTAAACTTGAATTGCGTGCATTTTGTTGCCACCTTTATCTATTGAGTGCTTCGAACTAGTGAATGTTTAAGATTAGCCATTGAATGTATTCACGCTTTCCAACCAAGGTGTATGCATCTTTGTATCTTAGGCCTTGTTTAGATTGGGGGTGTAAAGTGGGCGAAAGTTGGCGAAATGTCACATCCATCCTTTTGACACTAATTAGGAGTACTAAATATAGACTAACTATAAAACTAATTACACAGATGAACTCTTCATCTCAAGACGAATCTATTAAGCCTAATATGTGCTATCATTAACGCATTTTTAATGAGGGATTACTGTAGCATGACAGTGTCTAATGACGAATTAACCTCGCATACTAGATTAGTTCGACGTACCTTGTTTTGTCATCTAACTTTAACATGCCACCTCCCTCTTTGAAAAAAAATTCCATCTTTTTCACTAAGTGCTTGTTGGCTTCCTCACGCATTATTTATTGATTGTCTTGTGTACTATCTTTTAAGCTGAGTAGCTGACCCTGTGGTCAGTCTTTATAAACACGTTCCTACTACTGTATATGTTTATTCGAAAAAAAGAAGAAAATCACATGACTGGGAAATACTAATTTATACACGTCTCTAACCACCTACCAAACAGATTCCGCGCATCTCCTCCCACTGATCCCTTCGTCCCCACCAATCCCCCGCCTCGTCACGCTCGTTCGCGCCCGGCCTCGCTCCGGCAAACCCAATGGCCGCCGCCGCCGCCGTCCCCAACGGCCATCCCACCGCCGGCGAAGACGCGCCCCCTGCCTCCTCATCGTCGCTGGTGTTCCTGGGCACGGGGTGCTCGAGCGCGGTCCCGAACGCGCGGTGCCTGATCCAGCCCCCCGACCCGCCCTGCCCCGTCTGCTCCCAGTCCCTCTCCGTCCCGCCCGAGCTAAACCCTAACTACAGGTACCGCCTCCTCGTCCCCCTCATGCCCCTCTTCCCCCCTCCTCCTCCTGAGCCTCGTGCGGTGTTAGGATGTGTGAGATTTTGCCGTCGTGAGGTGTTCCGCTTGTTTTTCACGAGGTCGGTGCGGATCTGTGGTGGCGTGAGATCGGGGAGCTTTGGCCTGGTTATTCCTGTTAAATTGCGATGGGATCATGCTCTCTTCGGGCGATCAGGTGTTGCCTTGATATGAGGCGATGGCTTCCGCTGCTAGGTGGTTTTGTTTGAGAAATGCTAGTCTGATGACAATTGATACACAGGGGGATTAGTTTGGAGCAGCATTTGGACACACAGGTTATACACAGTTTTGTTTACATGCTAATGGGTCAACGGCCAGGCTTCTAATTTTGTCCATAAAACACGAATGAGATCTATTAACTTGTTCCTAGTTTGCTTATTTTTAGTTGTGTTTCTGTATTGCCCCTACAGCAGAAACCACAGTGCACTATCTGCATTTTTCTTTCAACAAGTATACAGTTAGTATTCTTCCAGATGCATACAGAGATGGAATAGTATTATAGAGGCTTAGATTATATGCAATTACGTGAGGTTGAAACACTGTTATGTTTTGTTTAAGAAAAATCATGTCTATGATGAAATCGGTAGATCAATACCTGTGAAAAACAAGACGCTGCATGTATTAGATACAATTGTATGATGCCATGAAAGTAGGATAAGTGAACTGTCTATCTGGTCACTGGCCAGGATATCTTATCACTATATTACAAAATATGTACTACAACCTTTAGATCATCAATAATTTTGAGACGGTTGAGCTATATTCGTGCTCATAGTCTTGTACTATACCTTGTCTAGGATCAATTTAAACTCATTTATGACTTAGGATCATATCTTGCTTGTTTATGTTCACTTGAGGCCAAGTGAATTGAGATGTCATTCCAAAATGTTTTTGTAGTGCTGATGCACCTGAACAAGATTGATTGCTAAAATTATGCTTGTATGTGCATCTCCAGTTACTAGATTCACTCTTGGTTTCTTGCAGGTGCAATACTTCACTTTTGATTGACTATTGCCAAGATGGAGGTGTGCATAAGTATATTATAATAGATGTCGGGAAGACATTCAGAGAACAAGTTCTGCGATGGTTTGTTCGCCACAAAATCCCTTGTGTTGATTCTGTGAGTCCATGATATACATGTGTTTGCTTTATTTATTTTTTAAAATGGTTTAGTTCATTAGATTACCAAACATTGGACAAAACACCACTATAACTGTAAAAGAAAACTCAGTATTTTGCATAGCCATGGTACACTAACACATCTTCCTTATTTATGACAGATTATTCTGACTCATGAGCATGCAGATGCAATCTTAGGCCTTGATGATGTTCGGGTTGTACAGGCATTTAGTCCCACAAATGATATTGATCCAACCCCAATTTTTCTCTCTCAATTTGCTATGGACAGGTAATTGTGTTAAAACTTTGTTAGGCATTGGTACTGGACTACTGCTCTTTTGAAAAAAAAATATAAGGAATTAAAGTGAAGAATGCATGACACATGATTTGTCATGGTTACTACTGCAGTTAGTTGACTGCCTCTCAAAATATATATTAAGGAAACCAGTTCTCCTGCACAGAATTTATCAATTTAGCACATTTCATGAGAATTACATCAGTGAAGGATAACAAGTATCTTTATATAGTAGGCTAGTAGCTGACAAATACAACCGTGTTACACTCATGTGATTTTTTGTCCTTGGACTACCATTTCTTCATTGTCCTGTTTTTTTTATGCTGCTCTCTTGTCCAATATAAAACATTTCCTAGAATTGTTACCCTTTATCTGGAAAGGTGCTTGGTTTTCATCATTGACTTACAGCCAATATATAGTAATTACGTAGGACAATAGGTGAAAATTCGTACTAATAATGTTCAATCTGAAACAGCATTTCCCAAAAATTCCCTTATCTGGTAAAAAAGAAGCTAAAGGAAGGGGAGGAGATCCGGCGAGTTGCTCAACTGGACTGGAGAATAATTGAAAGTGACCTCCAGAAACCATTTACAGCTTCAGAGCTAGAGTTTGTTCCCTTGCCGGTAATACGTAGCATAATGTTCAAATGTATTTTATTTTGCTATACATCCTTCTTAATTTTGTATTCACATCAGGTGATCCATGGTGAAGACTACATCTGTCTGGGTTTCCTTTTCGGAAGAAAATCAAAAGTTGCTTATATATCAGATGTTTCACGGTTTCCTCCAGACACAGAATATGGTAAACCTTGTGTCTTCTAATGCTGCTCCGTTAGTTGTATTTTAACCATGTTACCTTCATTTGCTTTGTCTGGAATAAAGTTTAATTTCTCACCATGACTGGAGAACAGAGAGCAGTGACTTGATCTAGGTTCTGGTTGATATAAATTACCTTTGCAGTGTCCTGTGGTATTTTTTGTTAATATCTCTAGGTTGGTACTCACCATAATACATATGGTTCCCCTACAGCAGAAAGTGCTGTGCAATTCAATATGATTATAATATATTAATATTGGTATGTGGACCTTTATCCTTAGATACAGAGCTTGGGAAATAAATATATGTCCATAAATGTTGCATAGATGTATTCCTTTCTCGCCCTTCCTTTCCTCGCCCTTAGAATGCATGCATGCATGGGCTTGTACATTATCTTCAGTGATTGCTTTGAGAATGACTGCAGTTTTGTAGATTTATTTCCTGTGCTCTTCTGCTTAATTGCCTCCCAGGATCCTGATTGCTGTGTATCACGTACTTACCTTTCAGCAATTTCAAAGTCTGGTGGGGGCCAACTGGATTTGCTCATCTTGGATTGCTTATACAGGGTTAGTTTCTTTAGTTCCTTCTGTTGTCTGTACATGTATTTTTTTCCCTTTCCTGCTACTCATTTTTCAATTTTTCTCTGGAATCACATTTAAACTAGGGAACTTTTATGGATCCACAGCTTACTACATATTACAGCATAATGACAGATGTTTCTGAATACTGAGAACATGTAAAAGGCGGAAAACGCCATTTGTTAAATTTTCCTATTTTTGTAGTCTTGACTAATTACTGCACATAGTAGGGCACTTTTCAGTACTGGGGAATGATGCAAAATTGGTAACCATTTTAGTTTCTTAGGTGAACATACAACTAATAAGATTGTTCACATCAAATTCAGAACATTGACTGCAACAGATAGATAGTATTGAGCAAATTTGGAAGCATATCTTCTGACGAGTAAAAATACTTAGAACAATAAGTCATAGAATGCTAGTCTTAGTTATGGACATAATTCTTCACCTAGCTCTTAACTGGTAATTTCTAAGACTAGAATCTGTATCCATTCATAGGCAGTTGATTTGTTGCAATTCATATGAGCACAATTGCTATTGTTCGATAACATTTTATCAGTAATTAATATGTTATGCTAATATCTTTACTAATTTGTTGTAAACTCTGTCACCTCTGCGCCAACAGACAGGTTCTCACAATGTGCACCTTTGTTGGGACCAGGTTGGTTTTCATTTCACAATTTAAGCATATTTTTTTTTCCTTTTCCTATATATTCTATGTGTTTAATTTATGCTAACACTATGATCTCATGCAGACTCTAGATGCTGTTAAAAGGATTTGCCCCAAAAGAGCATTGCTCATTGGGTTGACTCATGAAATGGACCATCACAAGGACAACCAAACATTGGAAGAATGGTCCAGGAGGTAACCCTTCCTATTAGATAGCTTACCAAATAAGTTGACATGAAACGAACACTTGTAAGTGGGGGAGGCACTGTCTTCTTTCCTCTTTTATCAACAATTACTATCTTAGAAAGGCATGCATGCTAGTGCACCGTAAAATTTGTTAAAAACCTTGCTTTACTGTAAATTTCTAAAGGCTCGCACGCTCATGCTCTGTCATTTGGAACTACAGGGAGGGGATAGATGTGCAGTTAGCTCGCGATGGCATGCGTGTCTACATTGATCTGTAATCGTGAAAAGGTACAAGTTGCATTTGTTTCTTACTATAAGGATCCGATCATTCATTCAATAGATTTTATCGTGTTCCAATTTGGCCGAATGTCTTTCCTTTAAGGCTTATCGTGCATATAACTGCATACTAATGTTTTGTGGTTCACTGACAACTCTTCTGTGTATACCAGGACCGTGGCATACCCAGTGAACTGTACTAGGATTCCTGCTGCTGTTAACATTCAGTCGCCACATGTGAAGAACGCACAGATTGACTCCGCGCATGAAAGAATCGGTGTGAAAACCAGTAGATAGTTCCTTTTTTTTTTTTACACTTCGATAGAATACACGTGATCCGAATAAAAGGAAAGTAGTTGCTTCAGTCTCCCCACAAGTTTCTGCTTAAAGTAGCTTAATGCTCTTGTGAACCGGCAGCCACAGTATTACGGTTTGGAAGCTCGAATGAATTTGTCAGTACCGTAAGCTTTTTGAAGCAGTTCTGTCACTCATCAAAACTCAAAAAGACGAATTTCGTGCTGGCAGCTGGCTGTGTTGCAGAATCTCTGGAAAAGCCAGCCAGCTAGTGTTATCTGGCGTTCAATAGGAAAATGTGGTGTTAAACAGGAAAATGATGTTTGTTTGTTTTTTTTGTCACAATATGAATAGTTGTGCCTTTTTGCGGTGTTATCTTATCAAGTAGGGAAACTGCTAGCGCCCGGAAGTCCAACGACTAGGCGCAGCGTTGCACCCGTTTGTTGCATGCAACATTAAGTTGATTTTTATAACATTCAATGAAAATTGCAACATTCGAGATGAAACATACACCGAAACATTTCTCGAAAACATATGCAACATTAAAATGTTGTTTATACAGGCATAGCGTTGAATGTTGTTGCAGTCACTTGTAGCATGTAACATCAAGTTGATTTTTGAAACATTAAGTAGAAGTTGCAACATTCGGGCTGAAACATATGCAACATTAAAACATTTTTCGAAAAACAAATGAAACATCAAGACTCAATTATTACAACATCAAAATTATTTGTGCAACATCTCAAAAAAGTTGTGTAACATCCCACCGTTATATCAGAAAATAAAAAAATGAAACATCCAGAAAAAGTCATCCAGTAACAGTGAAACATCAAGACTCATTTTGCAACATCATAGATCACTGCTGCAACGAAAAGAAGTCATTGCAACATCCATCGATTGTATGCTGCAGCATACAGGTGATGGAGCGTCCGGCGGGGTGGGGAGTTTCCAGACGTATGAGTCGTACACTCGTACCGTTACCGATCAACTAGTACCAATGAGTTAAAATCCAATAAACCTTGACGATGAGCCAAATCCGTGGCGCCTCTACGTCATCTTCGATGACTGCTCGTGGGGCTACAGCATCTACGACCTCGACCTCACCTCCTCCTCGTCGCCGGCCATCTCCACCGCCGGCAGCGCTGACCTCACCTCCTCCTCCTCGTCGCCGGTCATCTCTCGACACCTGCGGCTTCACGACGCTCTCCTTGAAGCCACTGTGGCCTCCAAGGCTGGAATACAAGTACAACCGCTGCGTTGATGTGTGGTCGTGGGAATACCTCCCGGCGCCGCCGTTCCAGAGGTCCGACGTCGTCTCCTACGCCATGGATCCCCGTGATGGCAACACGACCTTCCTTGTCGGCACCGCCATGGCCACCTTCGCCTTCGACACGACGGCCGGAGCTCGCGTGTGGAAACCATATGCTGATGATTGGTCGATGCCGTTCACCGGCCGTGCGCACTTTGTGAGTAGCCTGGACGCCTTTGTTGGGCTTTCGAAAGACCCGGACAATCTTGGTCGTCTCTGCTCATGCAAGGTGGTCGACGATGGTCGTCGCAGTTCATGCAGAGTCAGCATGGAGAAGTTGTTCAGTGAGGACCCAGCTGAAGATCATGTAGGAGCCACGCTGGTCTACATGGGAGAAAGCAGCAACGAGGGTGAGTTTTGCCTCGTGCAGTGCGTCTCCATTGAGGACGACAACATGGCTGGAGGAAGCAGCGAGGACGGCAGTGGAGACAGCAGAGGTGACGTGGAGTCCCTCGAGAAGAGGAAAAAGGGGCCCCAATTGGGGGAAGAGATGCCACGAGGCACTAGCTATTTCTATCGCTTGACGACATTCTCTCTTGGCTATGACGACAGCAATGGAGGCGGACTGACGACCGGCGAGAGCTGTCGAGTGCAATGCTACAGGGTGCCTGAAACAATCACTCAGACGTCCTTCCTTCAGGACCCTGTGGCGTTTTGGATGTGAAATGCCGTGCTAACATCATGCATCTTCGTTCTTGATATTATGCATATTGTTGTCTTTAATTTTAATTCAGTTGTGATTCTTTTGCATTGGGGATTTATGTGTTCTAATAATGTGTACACTCAACTGCATGCGATTCAGTTAATGTAGATTGTTGCCTTTCTATGTTTCTGTCATGAATTGTAGTGTGCGTTCTTGTAGCATTTAGATTGCGTGCAGTGGGCCAGTTCATGTTGGGCTGAATATATTATAATCATGAGTACGCACGGCGGTGGCGTCCTCACGAGCGGCCCACGAGGCCCACCAATCCCGTGGCCGCCTCATCGATCGTCCCCGATTTCGAGTCGACGCACGACGCCACACCACCACCGTCCTTGTTAGTTACCTTCGATTTCTTCTCTGTTGCGCTTCGATTCGGATAGATTTGTCGAGTTGGGTTGCAGTAGGAGGATCGAGCCTGATTGATTTGTCTTCGGCAATTAATACATCTCTTCGAATTTCATTGAATCGCAGCTAGGGCTCAATCGGTGCGTACGTACGTAGGACGATGTCTTTGACGAAGAAGCGAAGTCGCCGTGGTGATGAGCCTGAGGACGATGAGCCAAATCCGACCACCACCGAGCGCCGCCTCTACGTCATCTTCGACGACTGGCCATGGGGCTACACCATTTACGACCTCGACGTCACCTCCTCCTCCTCGTCGCCGGCCGTCGCCGATCTCGACGCCGCTCACCAACGACGGCGCTTGCCTCCTCCATACCTCCGCCTGGAGGCTCCACGTGGAGCTCCATGGCTGTTCGCCTCCGTCGGCACAAAGATCATCGCGACGCAACGCACCCACGCGACAACTTCCGTGACTCGGTGCCCGATGGCTTCCTACCCATGGTCGACGTCCACTCAAAGGCCATCAACTTCGGCCCCGGCGACACATTCCACCACCTCCCCATCTTCTTCTCCGGCGACGGCGACGAGGTCTACTCCCTCGACTCCGGCGGCTTCAAGACGCTGTCTTTGAAGCCGATGTGGCCCCCACGGCTGGAATTCGAGTCCAGGTGCAGGGATGCGTGGTCCTGGTGTCACCTCCCGGACCCACCGTTCAGGAGGTTCGATATCACCTCCTACGCCATGGATCCCCGTGATGGTGGGAAGACGACGACCTTGCTTGTCAGCACCGCCATGGCCACCTTCGCCTTCGACACGACGGCCGGAGCTCGCGTGTGGAAAACGTATGCTGATGACTGGTCGATGCCGTTCACTGGCCGTGCACACTTTGTGAGTAGGTTGGATGCCTTTGTTGGGCTGTCGAATGACCCGGAAAATCTCGGCCATCTCTGCTCTTGCAAGGTAGTCCACGATGGTCACCGTCGCAGTTCCTGCAGAATCAGCAAGGAGAAATTGTTCAGTGAGGACAGTGCTGAAGATCATGCAGGCGCCACACTACTATACTCGGGAGAAAGCAGCAGCAGCAGCAGCAATAGTGAGGCTGAATTTTGCCTTGTGCAATGCATCTGCAGTGGAGACGACACTGATGCTGGAGCTGGAGGTATGCAATGTGCTTCCAATGGAGACGGCATCATCGGTGACTTGAAGCCGCACAAGGAACCCCTGTTTGGGAAAAATGTGCCCCGATGCATTAGCTATTACTATCGCTTGACGACATTCTCTCTTGGCTATGAGGACAGCAATGGAGGCAGCCTGACCACCGGCGAGAGCCGTCGAGTGCGGTGCTACAAGGTGCCTCGAGGAATCACTCAGACGTCCTTCCTAACGGATCCTGTGGCGTTTTGGCTGTGAACTGCAATGCTAACATCATGCATCTTCAGTCTTGTGATGTTATCGCCGTCTTTAATTTTAATTCAGTTGTGACTCAACCGTGATTCAGTTAATGTATTGCCGTGTTCTATCGTGTTTTAGTCGTGACAATTTTTTTGGGTAAGACGCTTCATTGATTTAACTAGTACAGGAGCAGCAGTATGTGAATGCACTGTTATTACCGTTTATTTAATGGTTGGACTGCTTTAAGATCTGTGCCAAAAAATAAAAGAGGAGTACCGGAGCAGTTCCCTTGTTAGTATGTTTCTTTTGTGGAGTGATATCTGTGCAACAATTTTGCTCTAGCGTTACATGTATTTTGACGATCCTCCTTGCTGAATATGTGTGTCTGAGTTCTCCTATAAATGCATTGAGGGTATATAGTTGACCATGAAAGTAGTCAGATGAGATAGTTTTTTTTTTTTGAAATAAAGATGAGATAGTTTTTTGACAAAGCAAACAGCAGGCACTGCTGCTGACTCAAAACTAGTAGTACTCTTTTAACTCTTATGTACACAGGATGTTTTCATCAATCTGGAAGAAGATAAATGTTTTTTTTTTCAGCATCGAAGAAAGTAAATGTTCCAATGGCCGTGATAGGCCTTGCGGTGTCAGGAACAAGCGAGAAATCCGTCAATGCTCTTGTAGCGCTATGCCAAGCCCACAAAAGGTGCTTCTGAGGTACGGAGTACGTACCAAATGTACATTTTGGTGTTCAATTGGAAACAACGTGTCGCTATAACAATTTTTTTTGCCAATATGAATAATAACAAAAACTAAAAACCGATAGCCATTTTTTATTGTTAAAATCTATCTCTGGGCCGTCCTTAAAAAAATGATCCTCACCAGGCCAGGCCCACTGGCAACTTTGGCCGTTAGTGCCCCGCCCACACGAGCCAGTCAGCCACGTCCGCGTGCGACGCAGCCCATCCATCCACCACCCATCCGATCCACCCGTGACCCCTCTTCCACGTCCTCACTCGCTTGTCGCATCCCCACCCCACCCACCCATCCACTCCCCCTCTCGCTCGCCATCCCCCACCTCCCCCCCCCAACCCCACCCCTCCTCCTCGGCGGCGGCGGCGGCAATGGCGATGGCCTCCACCTACGCGCCGCCGGGCGGCGCCGCGGGGGCGCTCGCTTCGGGAAGGGGTGCGTCGCCCAGGGTCCGCTCCCCCGCGGGGCTGGGCCTCAACCCCACCAGGCCCGGCCTCCTCCACCGCCCCCTCGCCCTCACCAGGCGAAGCCCCATCGCCCCCGCCCCCGGCGCCAGGCTGATGAGGTGCGCCGCGGCGTCGTCGTCCTCGTCGGCGGCGGCCTCGGCGCGCCCCGTGACGGCTCCCCGCTTCATCCAGCACAAGAAGGAGGCCTTCTGGTTCTACCGCTTCCTCTCCATCGTGTACGACCACGTCATCAACCCGGGGCACTGGACCGAGGACATGCGGGACGACGCGCTCGAGCCCGCCGACCTCTACAGCCGCCACCTCAAGGTCGTCGACGTCGGCGGCGGGACGGGGTTCACCACGCTCGGGATCGTCAAGCACGTCAACCCGGAGAACGTCACGCTCCTCGACCAGTCCCCGCACCAGCTCGAGAAGGCACGCCAGAAGGAGGCGCTTAAAGGGGTCACCATCATGGAAGGCGACGCCGAGGACCTCCCCTTCCCCACCGGCACATTCGACCGATACGTCTCCGCTGGCAGGTTGCTCATGCTCCGTTGCTCGATTCACTTCACTTCAGTACTGTCCATGTCATCCTGTGCCTGCCCAATTCACTTCACTACTTGTACCTGATGATTGTGCATTCCATTATTATCTAACTAGTCATGCATAGATTGCTTAGTCCTATCTTGGTACCTTGCAGCATTGAGTACTGGCCTGATCCTCAGAGAGGAATCAAGGAGGCGTACAGGGTCCTGAGGTTTGGTGGCACGGCTTGTGTGATTGGCCCGGTGTACCCAACCTTCTGGCTGTCCCGCTTCTTCGCCGACATGTGGATGCTCTTCCCCAAGGAAGAAGAGTACATTGAGTGGTTCAAGAAGGCTGGGTTCCAGGATGTCAAGCTCAAAAGAATCGGGCCAAAGTGGTACCGAGGTGTCCGAAGGCATGGCCTCATCATGGGATGCTCTGTCACAGGTGTGAAGAGAGCACACGGAGACTCTCCTTTGGAGGTACCCTTCTTTTGATTTTTCTGTGGAAAGTATAGCCAATTAGCTATCGGATTAACATCTACAAGTCTTTATGCATTTTGGCATATCTTGTTTGGCCTCTACATTGCTCATTTTGTGCAGCAAATATGAAGGGTTTTGGGTCTAATTTTTATTTTTTACTTTTGGCGCAGCTTGGTCCGAAAGCTGAGGATGTCAGCAAGCCAGTGAATCCAATCACCTTCCTGTTTCGCTTCCTCATGGGAACGATATGTGCTGCGTATTATGTTCTCGTGCCTATTTACATGTGGATAAAGGACCAGATTGTGCCCAAAGGCATGCCGATCTGAGTGAAGGGGACTGAGATGCAAGCCTGCAAGGAAGAGAGGATACCCAATATCTGAATTAGTCTTCTCTATATTAGGCGGTTCCTGTTGGTTTTGTACTTATCTTTTATTTTCCTCCTGTCATGTACTTTACTGCTGTTCCTGTTTGTGTGAAGAAATAATATTAAGACCTGGATTACTCTCAATAGTTTCTTGAGCATGACTGCGGGGAGTGCAACCTCTGTGGCAGCTTATTGATTTAAGCCAATATGTATGCATAATTTAGTTGGTTCGTAGCCCTGCAAAATTTCTTCATTGTTATGTACTACTTTTAATCCTATTACTAAAGCATTTCTTTAAAAAAAAAACTTTTTGGCCACTATATTTCTAACTCTTGTCAGGTATCATCTCTAACATACCCAACTTGCTCCGGATTAGAACTTTAGATGTCTGTGTTCTTGTTGTTTTTCTAAGTTAGTAAGAGCTACAAAGAGATGGTATCTGATACATCTGCAAAAAGATCATTTCTTATTGTAATGGTATCTGAGTTGGATTATTCTTTTTTGTTTTGTGTATATTTGATGGTCTTTTATGTTCTATTCCATGGTGTATGAGTAGTTAAGACTAATTACTCTAATAACTCCGATCAGAATTCATCAATTGCACTTTCAACATATTTAATTATGTAACATTTCTATATCAAACTGTCAATGTATTCTTAAATCCTTTCAATATTTTTTTAGGTACTATTCTTTCTATATGTGACTAGACACATTCATAATACACAATTTGAACAGGGTATCTTGCTCTTCCACAATTCAAGAAGTTGTTTTCATTTTCCCTTCTATGATATGTTTTTGCTTCATGGTAATGCTATGATGTTGTGGCAGTGGCACTTGATCCTTTTAACGTTTTGTTTGAAAGAGTATTTGCTCAGTAGATTTGAGCCATAGTATTGACCATAAAATGGATGTAGATGAATCCTAGTACATGTTCTTTTTCAAATTACATGGTTCTATATGAGTAATGGGCTTCTTTGCAGAGCCTGCATATGATACGAGTGGGTGTAGTGAGAATCTTCAATCTCTACCCAGCACAATTTTACTAATATCTCTTAAAGGTACCAACAATCATTCACTGTAATCGTACTTGCAGGAATGGATAGCCCAAATTACATCCTGGTGATTGCTTATCCATTGGATCTGATTCTATGATAAGGTATGCTGTTTTAATTCATTTGTTCAGCCACAGTTGAGAATTCTCTCTTCTATTTGTTTGTGCATTTGTAGTCATTTTTTCCCCTTGTGGTGCTACCAGCTACCGGATAAATATTGCATAGATAATGAACTGCAACTTCCCCTGTTAGGAAAAATTACCGAAGGTAGCAATGCATCATTATAGCATGAATTCGATTAAATAAAGTATATCGACTCAGTCCTTGCACACAGTTTATCTATCCTAGTTCAGTATGTCAAAATCCTAGTTCTGATGGTAGACTATTCTCTATTCTGATGAATGTGTAAAGAAAAGCTGGAGCTCTTTGGCATGTTACCAAAGTAATCTAATACTCGAATGAATTTAAAAATTAAATGCAATAAATGATTATAGATTTTTACAATATATATTAAGGATGGCATATTCACTTTTGGAGTCCATAAGTATTGATTTTGATGCACACAAGCATGTTTTTTTTATACATTACAAATATAAAACCAATATACATAAAAAGAGTAGCAGGGTGCTTTAGAAACCAATGTCCATAAAAAAGAGTACCTTTAGAATTTCACGTATTTATCGTGCAAGATCTACTTCCAATACAAGTTTGGCTGTCTCGGTGCTCTGATATCCTGTTCCATCTGAAGGGACGATATCAGATGTCCCTCCATAAGAATAATGTGCTTGAATAGGATGTGCCTTTGTTGTGAGCTGCATCTGGAGTCTTCTCAACATTTGTAGTCGCTCTGCAACTTCCTTCATTGTTGGCCTTTCGTCTCCTTTTGGGCTGAGGCACTGCATGACGAGTTCAGCTAGTTTCTCGAGTACTATCATAACTTCATCATCTACTATTTCACTGTCCAACATATCTCGGAGCTTATTCTGGTGGAACATCAGTATGAAAGTATGAGATAATGCTTTCTTTTCATTAGAAGGATCAATGTATATGGCCTTCTTTCTTGTCATTAGCTCTAAAAGAACAACCCCAAAACTGTATACGTCACTTTTGTCAGTTAGATGGTGACTGACAAAACTCTCAGGGTCGATATAACCAAGAGTTCCTTGGATTAGCATAATGAAATCATTTTTATCCATAGATTTCAGTGCTGATGCTCCAAAATCTGAAACTTTTGCATTGCATTCATTATCCAGTAGTATATTGAGGGATTTGACATCTCCATGCAGAATTGTGCGAGAAGTCGATGAATGAATATATGCAAGAGCTTCTGCTGATTGTGTTGCAATCTTCAGCCTAAGATCCAAGGGGATGGGTGATTTGTGATCACAGCCATGAAGGAACTCAGATAGGGTACCATTGGTAACGAACTCATAGACCAACATTGGAACATCTACCTCCAAGCAGCATCCCAGCAGCCTCACAATGTTCCTGTGGTTAATCTGTGACAAAATTATTATCTCATTCACAAATTCTTCTCTGCAATCATCGTCTATTACTTTGGACTTCTTGATGGCAACCTCCTTGTTATCGTCTAAAGTCCCTCTATAGACCATTCCATGGCCACCACATCCAAGAACACGGTCTTCACTAAAGTTATCTGTGGCTTTCTTTATCTCTTCCTCTGTAAGTATGTGAATGGTGTCGACTTGCCTTGATCTCATCTCATCATATAATTTCAGACCTCCATTTTGTTTGAAATATGCATCCTTCTCCTTTATATGCTTCCTTCTTTGTAATTTCATAACCAATAAGCATGCCAACGATATCACAACCACTACAGAAGAACTGAGGCCTGCACATGTACAATGATCGTTCTACATGATTGAGTACCTCAAAATACTAGAAAGGCACCTTAGATATATTTAAAGTTTTCTCCCAAGTATGATCCTTACCTATGACCACCTGTTCAGCTATGCTAAGCACTGGTCGACATCCTGAATTTGTACCATCTGATCTTGTCCCTATCCTGCACTTGCATATATAGCCTCCTGGTGTATTTTGACATCGCCCATTTTCACATGGATATAGTTCTTTGTACTTAGCGTCCTGCTTACGCAGTTCGCACTCATCTATATCTGAAGGGAGTTAGAAGTTAAAAACAGATTAAATTAGATTAAGGAACAAGAAAATCAAAATGTAAATTGTTCAGTATATGTATAGTATCCTAGAGCAAGTGACAAATAATTTTTTGAGTGGTTCTTTCAATGGCGGTTATAATTATGTGGTGCCTAAAACTGTTCTTGCCGTTGCTGATCTTGATTTCCTGACTCTTTAAATTTGCAACAAGGTTATTTGAGGAAATACTTACCTTGACAACCTTTGGAAAGATAAGGGTTGCCCTCATAACCTTTAGAGCAGTTGCACAGGTACCCTGGCCCATTGCTTGCGCTCACACAGTAGCTGTTTGTACTGACGCAAGCATAGTCTTTAGGTGCTGTTGCCCCTTCTTTTGGACAAGAATCATTTCTGATGGCCCAGTCACCGACCACTGGGACACCTCTATTGGCTCTTTCATTGATGAATCCAAGGTGCTCTACCAGGTCCTGCCTCCTGAAGCTGTACCACCCTTCCTCTGCAAGCATAGCGTAGAAGCATGGATTGAAGTTCCACACACTGCTCTGATTGTTGACCAATGCCGCTTCGAAATCGGTGAGATTGGGGGATATGGTGGTCTCGCAGCACCCCTTCCCAGCACATGGCACGCCATCAGACGTGCTGTTGATGTCTTCGCAGTAGGAGTAGCAGCCAGCCACAGACAAGTCAGGGTTATTGTGTGTGTAGCCGCCAATGAGCCCGAGGGTGTTGCAACCAATTACCGTGAAGCTGTTGCGGGAGGCAGAAACGATGAATGGTGTGCCCTCCAAGTCGAACCCGGCAATGTTGCTATCTGATATGGTGGTGTTTGACGTGAAGCAGTAGTAGCTGACGTCACTGTAAACACGCATCTCGCCATGCTCTAGGGAGAAGTCGATTATCTCTGCTACTGCTGTGGAAGGATCACCAATTGTGGGCCTTGGTGGTTGGAAGCTGTTGTTGCAGGTCACAGTAAAGTTGGGGCTGAAGCTGCAGGCATCACCGATGCCAAAGGGGTAAGGGATGGACACGTTTCCGCACTTGTCAAGGCACCCAGGCAATGATATAGCAAGGCCAGAAGAGATGGCTAAAACCTCCATGGCCGGGAAGATGATGAGCACCAGGAAGAGTAACGCTTCTTGCATGGCTAGTAAGTTGTGGTGACCACTTCCTGGGGCACTATCTTTCTTTCTACCTACTAGCTAAGCAGTACTCGCTCATGTCTAGTTGTTATGATGTGATTATATATGCATACTAGATTGCTAGATCAATAGGTTCTATGGTAGTAGTTGTTGCTCAGAAATTCCCTTCAGACTATGGCTGCTTCTGCTTATGCGTTGAATTGTTCTATCTGTGATTAACTTCCACAACTTTATGCGTTGAATTGTTCTACCTGCCATTAACTTCCACAACTGACAAGTAGTGTAGGTGAGATTGCCTTAAACTAAAGACTTTGAACTGAGTTTTACAATACTTTACTCTTCAAAGTTGAAAAGACACATAGTATGTTAAAATCAGAGACGTGGGTAGAAGTTTTCCCTATAATTACAACAGTTTTGCCTGTTAAATCTGGAAAAGTCAGCACCAGCTTAAGGCTTATTCATGTGCACGACAATTGGCGTTTCCTGTCTCATTGAGCGAGTTGTATTTGTATATGATAAAAATGAATATGAATGCATGCCTAGTCTTGCTGAGGAGTCGCGATAGTTTGAAACCGTCCTCTGCAACAAGTAAAACTGACTGGGCCAATGGAAAGTCGAGGGCAGCATAGACGGTGACGAAGTCGAAAGGTACGTGTATTTATAGTTTGATAATTTCAGTCTGTCGAGCAGTACCTCGAATCCGTCGCATTTTATCCTCTTGTTGCTGCCTGTCATATATTTTGGCTTGTCCATCTGTTGTTTTTCATGGAGGCCTCGCAGCGCAGGCCAAAGAGAAAAAGGAAAGAAAAGGTTTCCTCTGCATTCTGCTGTTTGCGAAAGGATGCTGTGAAGACCAGCTCCCCATTTGCTGCCGAGAAATACCACTGCCACTATCTTTTGCTGCATTATTGTAACAGCGACGGCAAAGGATACGCCCCAGTCTGAGGCTGACCAGTTCTGGAACGTGTTTCTACCTCGTCATGTGGGCTACTAGATGACAGGACCAAGAAAGAACGAAATCGTCAGAGCACAACCTGGCAGCGTATGAAACATCATACGTACTGCCGTACTGCATCCTACCTATCACGCTTGTCCAGTTGTCCGTCGACAGACATATCGCCTGCTACCGTTGTAGTACCATCGAAAAAATAATTAGTTGTAAATGCTCTATTAATTATTATATAACATCGTAATATTAATCGCAAGGGCCGTTTCTGTTGGGCCTTTCCAGATCGCCAATAGTATTCTTATGGGCTGTGCGCTTGGGCTTCTCGATCGCGCCCACCCCATCGATCGCCGCCGGTGGCCTCGGGAGGTGTCGGCCGGCTGCCGGCGGCGGAAGGCTTCCCAAGGGGGCGGGCGGTACCGAAACATCTCCGGCATCGGCATCGTCCACGTCCCACCACCCCGTCCCTGGAAGGTAGCCGTACTCATTTGCTTTATTTTATTATATGTAATTCCTACTGTGTTTTCAGGGAGCGGATGAAGTGGTCACCAGATGGACCATGAAATGAACACAGCTGAAGATTAAAGAATGACTCATAAGGTAGGCCTTGCTAGAGAATGCATTCTTCTGTGCAAACAACATGTTTCCATGCAGCTAGTGGCCTAGTGCGCTTCCTCTGCACGTTTATTGATCATAGCCACCCTGATGACATTAGACTAGTGCAGTGTAAGGATCACCCATATACACCATAGTATATCTGAAGGAATCCGTACTCATTCAGTGTAAATTGTCTCTGCAGAGAAGACCTAATATTCTTGCAAAATATATACCTTTCCAATAAAAAATAGAGTTTCGTTTCAAAAGAGCAATGAAAAAATACGATTGAATTAACTAAAAAAGCAGAGGTAAAGGGAGTAAAAATAAAATTTGTGGGTCATCTAGCAGGGAAAGAAATCACATGTGCCTAATGCATCAAAAAGGGCAGATTGCTTCCAACAATTAGCGCTAAAATTGATTATTGCTGCTATCCAGTTCGATCTATGGAGTATTAGGTGTAAAGATTTGGATATTCATAGAAGGGGCAGAAGGATATAGCTCTTTTTTATAGTATATATATTTATTAGATCTGTATCTATGACAAGTTATGCTTCATAGTCGGGCCACAATTCAGAATGCTTTGCTTCATTTTGTCTTTGTCCTTTTAGCTAAACGTTTTTTGCTGCTTTAATCTGTCATTGTACTCCATGGAGGATCAATAATAAAGCACATAGCCTCCTTAGAGGGGGAAAAAGGGCAGAAGCTATCTCAATCCAATATTTCAAAATGCTCGTTCAGGAGAGAAACTGTCCGAGTGAATATGCAAACAAAACATGTACCTCTTTAACATGTGTACAAGGTAAGTTAACATCCAAACAAAGCTTTAAACTGTTGATGCAATTCATCTGGACATAGTACTGTGAAATGGCAGGCATGGATGCTGCTGCGATGATTGTGCATTCCATTATTATCGAATTGGTCATGCATAGATTGCTGATTTTCATGGATGCAATTAATACAGATTTTAAGAACTGCACATTCAACTTTGCAGTACATATGTGATGATTTTGACGTGTGCACACACTTGACAAGACTTTTATACACTACAAACTATAATATACACAAAAGAGCAGAATTTCACAAATTTATCTTGCGAGATCTACCTCCAACACCAATTTGGCTGTCTCTGTGCTCTGGTATCCCGTCTCATCCGAAGGGTCAGACACTGATCTCCCTTTATTAGAATGATGTGTCTGAATATTATATGTCTTTGTGACCAGCTGCATCTGGAGTCTTCTCAACATTTGTAATCGCTCTGCAACTTCCTTCATTGTCGGCCTCTCATCTCCACTTGGGCTAAGGCAGTGCATGACGAGTTGACATAGTTTCTCAAGTACTACCATAACCTCATCATCTACAATTTCACTGTCCAATATTTGCTGGAATTCATTCTGGTGGAACATCAACATGAAAGTATGAGATAGAGATTTCTTTTCGTTAGAGGTATCAATATATATGGCCTTCTTTCTTGTCATTAGCTCTAAAAGAACAACTCCAAAGCTGTATACATCACTTTTATCAGTTAGATGGTGACTGACAAAACTCTCAGGGTCTATGTAACCAAGAGTTCCTTGGATTAGCATAATGAAATCATTTTTGTCCATGGACTTCAGTGCCGATGCCCCAAAATCTGAAACTTTTGCATTGTAGTCATCATCCAAGAGTATATTTAGGGATTTGACATCTCCATGCAGGATTGTGCGGGAAGTAGATGAATGAATATATGCAAGAGCCTCTGCTGACTGTGTGGCAATCTTCAATCTAAGATCCAAGGGGATTGTTGATTTGTGATCATAGCCATGAAGAAACTCAAAGAGGGTGCCATTGGAAATGAACTCATAGATCAACATAGGCACATCTACCTCCAAGCAGCATCCCAGTAACCTCACAATGTTCCTGTGGTTAATCTGTGACAAAATTATTATCTCATTTACAAATTCTTCTCTGCAATCATCGTCTATTACTTTGGACTTCTTGATGGCAACTTCTTTATCGTCATCTAAAGTTCCTCTATAGACCATTCCATGGCCACCACATCCAAGAACACGATCTTCACTAAAGTTATTTGTAGCTTTCTTTATTTCCTTCTCTGTAAGTATGTGGATGGTGTCAACCTGCCTTGACCTCATCTCATCGTATAATTTAAGACCTCCGTTTTGTTTGAAATACTCATCCCTCTCCTTCTTATACTTGCTTCGTTGTAATTTCATAACCACCAAGCACGCTAAGGATACCACTAACACTGCAGAAGCACTTAGGCCTGCATGGTAATTATTCTAGGTGATTGAATGCCTCACAATCCTAGAAAGACATCATAGATATATTTTGGAGTTTTATTTCAAGTATGATCCTTACCTATGACCACCAGTTCAGCTTTGCTAAGCACCGGTCGGCATCCAGAATTTGTGCCATCATATCTTGTTCCCATCCTACACTTGCATATATAGCCTCCTGGTGTATTGTAACAGCGCCCGTTTTTGCATGGATAAATTGTATTGTATTTAACATCCTGTTTACGTAGCTCGCACTCATCTATGTCTGAATGAAGTTAGGATTTAAAATATATTAAAATAGGTTAAGGGAAAAGGAGACCACAATGCAAAGCATTTCTGTATAAAGTATCCTAACTATATGTTGAACAGTTTACAAATAAGATCACAGATATGTTGAACAATTTACAGATTTGGTTACTATTATGTGTTGAGTAAAATTGTGCCTGAAACTGCTGATCTTGATTTCCAAACTCTTGTTTACAGAAAGTATATTTGGCTCTAGGTCGAGGCCGGGCTGTCTCAGTATCGAAAGGCGTGTGTGCACGTATATAAGGCGTGAGTGGGTGTGGTTCTGTATGTGTTTAAAACCTATTCTTCTTCTTAATATAAAGATATGCTGTTCAGGTCGCATATGTGTTTGGGAAAAAGAGAAGTTTATTTGAGGAAATACATACCTTGACAACCATTGGGAAGATAAGGATTGCCCTCATAACCTTTAGAGCACTGGCATAGGTACCCTGGCCCATTGTTTGCATTCACACAGTAGCTGTTTGAACTGACACAAGCATAGTCTTGAGGTGCTTTTGTTCCATCTTTTGGGCAGGACCCATCTCTAATGGCCCAGTCATTGACGACTGGGACACCTCTACTGGCTTTCTCCTTCATGAACCCCTGGTGCCCTTGAAGGTCCTGCTTGCTGAAGTTGTACCACCCTTCCTCTACAATCATCGCGTAGAAGCATGGGTTGAATTGCCACACACTACTATAGTTGTTCAAGCTTGTCTCAAAGTCGGTGAGATTGGGAGGTATGGCTGTCTCACAACATCCCTTCCCGGCACATGGTGCACCATCTGACGTGCTTTCGATGGCTTCACAGTAGGAGTAGCATCCAGCCACATAAGGGTCAGGGGTGTAGCCTTGAACTATCCCCAGGGCACTACAGCCGATGACCAAGAAGCGGTTGCGGGTGGAGGGGATGAATGGTGTGCTATCCAGGATTAACCCACCGTAGTTAAGGTCATCTGAGATGGTGGTGTTTGATATGAAGCAGTCGTAGCTGATGTCGTCATAAAGACGCACCTCGCCATGTTCCAGCGAGATGTCGATAACCTCTGCAGCTGCGGAAGGGTCACCAAACATAGGTATCGGTGGCTGGAAACTGTTGTTGCATATCAGAGAGAAGTAGCGGTTATGACTGGTTGCGGCACATCCATCACCAATACCAAAGGGGTAAGGGATGGATACGTTGCCACACTTGTTGGGACACCCAGGCAATGATATGGCAGGCCCGGAAGAGGTGGCTGAAACCACCATTGCTGGGTAGATGATGAACACCAGGAGGAGCAAAGCATCTTTCATGGCTAGAGAGGTATGGTGGTCACTGCCTTTCTTGCTACCTAGATATATCATTGATCTCTCGTGTTTCATCGCTTCAAGGTTATTTAAGCCTAGCTAGTAGACGTAATAGGCTAGATCATATGTGATATAGAAGTAGTTTTTGCTCTCAGATTCTTCCTTGGATGATGTATGCTGATGCTGATTCGTTAAATTGTTCTATGTGCGGTTAATTCGCACGACTGGTAATTAACTAGTGTAGGTGAGATTATCATTAAAAGGTCAATGACTCAATGACAATTTTTTTTTTAATATGCTAGACAATACTTGTTTCCAGTCTCATCGTTTGAGTTTTATCTGATGAATACGAACGTATGCCTTATCTTCTTGAGGAGTCGCTTTAGTTTGAAGCCTTCCTCTGCAATAACTAACAAGATGAAATAAGCAATACTGGATCGACATGGAAATCTTAGACATCTTAGATGTCAACAAGTATGAAGCAAATGCATTTGATTGATCATTTCATCTATGGATCAGTGTATAGTTGGGTTGAATCCGTGGCAATGCTTGTTTCTTTTTTCAGATGGCCTGTTAAATGTTGACTTAATTGATCTACTATTTCCAAGCAGTTCTCGCTGTCATGGGCTGCATTTGGCTGTTTGTAAAAGATAAAATGGAATCCAGTGGTCCAGTTCCACATTTCTGTCGAGTGCCCCACCAGGCCACCACCCAGGCTAAGCAGTTGAGTTAGTTGACCATGGGCTTCCTTATCTTTTCATTTCTGCAGCATGTCTTGCGTCACCTCTGTACTAGACTACTAGGCCATTACCATGACAAACTGACGCAAGAAAGAACAGATGGGTAAAGCACAATCTGGTAGGCAGCAGTCTCTTCTCTGGGTGTAGTTCTACTCTAGGCATCTACCCTATATGTTTCAGAAGAATGAAATGTCAGATGAACTGCCTAATTGCCGCACCATCAGCAGCGGAGTCTATGATCAGTGTACGTCTCATTGAAAAGCCTTTCCAAAAGGAATTTCTTTTGGGCTGATCCTGCCAGCCCAGTTCACAATTATGGGCTGCAAGAAGAGAGTGAGAGATGGGCTGGGAAATTCGCGCGGCCGTGCGCCGCCGTTGTCTCGTCCACATCGCCGGCGGCCTCGGAAGGTGTTGGCCGGCAGGGGGCTTCGGATTGTGGCGGCGGGGAGCCTCCAATCGCCTCTCCAACGCGCGCCTCCGCCTCCTCTGCGGCCGCTTGCGCGCTGGTTTGGCTCTTCTCGGACGGAGTAGCATCTCAGCTTCTCAAGTGAGCACTCGTGCAGTTTTAACTCGAATAAATAATCACATATATTCCGTGTACAGCTGTACAAAGCTCGCCGGAACACGGCCGTACTTATTTGCCGTATCTAGGGATTGGGACTCCAAACAGTTACTGAATCCTGAAAGTTTGCATCTTTGACGCATCTGTATATATGACAAGGTATTGCTGCTTCATCCATTTTGTTCCAACTTACTTTATATTGAACAACAGCGTATTTTATTTGTCTTTTAAACAAATATAAGAATTCGAGAAAATTGTAGATTTGGGACTCCAATCGTTGCGCTTCGCAGTTTTGCCATTTCAAACATTGGCTTCGTAAAAATAGGACTTGAAACACGTGTCACTTGATTTTCATGCCATTAGGTGTATTTCATCCCATTTCTTATTTTTCTTCATGTATTTGGTACATGTATAGACCATATTGCCCTTCTGGTCTTTTCTACCGTGCATAACAGATCGGTTGCCTGGGTCCCTGGTGGCTGCCGCTGGGCGCTGGCCTGGCCGCTGCCTCGGCAGGGTGGCTGCTAGCCGCTGCAGCCTGGGCAGGCTTGCCGCTGGCCAAATTGCGAAGCGCAATGATTGGAGTCCCAATTCTACAATTTTCTATAAGAATTCTAATTCGATTCAAAATGTTTCCCTCCGTTATTTTCCTTATTATTCTATTTTTTTCTGCTAGCTCGTTGTGTTTTGAACTCCTTGGATGGTATGCTATCTAGCAAGTTTTCCTTATGCCATCCAATGATATTGCACAGTGTATGTTCTTCATCGAGGTTTCATATAGGAAAGTATGGCAGAGGGTAGAAACTAGAAATATACCATGAATTGATTATAGCTGAACTATAAACCTACACTAGCTCTATGCTTGCATATCAATCTATCTTAACCCACTATGTCGAAATGCTCATTCTGGAGAGTGTGTTATTGCGAAGGCATAAAACCAGCATTTGAACAAGTTATCTAACATCTAAATGAAGTTTTAAACTAAAGCTGCTGATGCAATTAAATGCTGACAGATTCTTTAAAATATGTGCGTAAGAAAAAATCGACCAGGGTATGGGGAAAGAACGCCCCCACGGCATTGCACTAAGAAAGAAATATCAGCCAAGCCGTTCGACAAAACCCCGAACTCTATCTTCACCCTATAGGGCCGCTGTGTAACCTGGGCGACCACAACGCACTGGGTTGCCGACCATTGCAACTACTCCCTATTAGGAGGGCACAAACCAATCACAGGTACCGCAGTCCTGCGCCCAGCCACTATATTTTTGGGTTGCCAACGAGATTTTTCTTACACTATAAGATTGTTGGCTAAAATATGTATACAAATGGTGGTTTTGACACACAATATATTAGTTAGTACCACTATAGTGATGTTTTATACATTAAAAATATAAAAGGAGGGACCTTACACATTTTATCTTGTGAGATCTACATCCAACACTAGTTTTGCTGTCTCCATGCACTGATGTCCCATTTCGTCTGGAGGCACCGGAACTGATGGTCCTCCATAAAAATAGTTTGCTCCAATAGAATGAGTTTTTGTGACTAGCTGCATCTGGAGTCTTCTCAATATCTGTAGTCGCTCTGCAACTTCCTTCATTGTTGGCCTCTCATCTACTTTTGGGCTCAGACAGTGAATGGCAAGTTCAGCTAGTTTCTCGAGTACTACCATTACTTGATCATCTACTATTTCATTGTCCAGCATCGACTGGAGCTCATTCTGGTGGAACAACAGTATGAAAGTATGAGCTAACGCTTTCTTTTCCTTAGAGCTATCAATGTATATGGCCTTCTTTCGTGTCATTAACTCCAAAAGAACAACCCCGAAGCTGTATACATCACTTCTATCAGTTAGGTGATGACTTACAAAACTATCAGGGTCAATATATCCAAGAGTCCCTTGGATAAGCATAATGAAATCATTTTTATCCATGGGCTTAAGTGCTGATGCTCCAAAATCTGACACTTTAGCATTGTAGTCATCATCCAAGAGTATATTGAGGGATTTGACATCTCCATGCAGAATTGTGCGAGAAGTTGATGAATGAATGTAGGCAAGAGCTTCTGCTGACTGTGTAGCAATCTTCAATCTAAGATCCAAGGGGGCTGGTGATCTGATATTATTTCCATGAAGGAACCCAAAGAGGGTCCCATTAGAAATGAACTCATACACCAACATTGGCACATCTACCTCCAAGCAGCATCCCAGTAACCTCACAATGTTCCTATGATTAATTTGTGACAAGATTATTATCTCATTTACAAATTCTTCTCTGCAATTACTGTCTAATACTTTGGATTTCTTAATGGCAACTTCTTTTCCATCATATAATGTTCCTTTGTAGACCATTCCCTGTCCACCACATCCAAGAACATGATCTTCACTGAAGTTGTCTGTGGCTCTGTTTATCTCGTTTTCTGAAAGTATGAGAATGGTGTCAACTTGCCTTGATCTCATCTCATCATATAGCCTCAGACCTCCATTTTGTTTGAAATACTCATCCTTCTCCTTCATGTGCTTCCTTCTTTGTGATTTCATAACAAATATGCATGTCAATGACATGACTACGACTGCACAAATACTGAGACCTGCAAAATGGTTTTTCAGATTATTCAAAGCATTAATTCCCTGCAAAGGTTCTTTATATGGACCAACTGACCAAGTATATTCTCTGATATCATACTTACCTATTACCACTTGTTCAGCTTCGCCAAGCACAGGTCGGCATCCAGAATTTGTACCATCTGATATTTTTCCCATCCTGCATATGCATGTATAACCTCCTGGTTTATTGCGACAGACTCCATCTTCACATGGATACAATTTCTTGTACTTTGCATCCAATTTACGTAGCTGGCACTCGTTTATATCTAAAGAGTTTTCAAATGGAGTAACATATATTAAGACATATGAAGAAAAAGATCAAACAGGGAACTACTTCAAATCTTCAACATATTATGCATGCTTTAAAATATTGAACAGGTAAAAATGAAACTTTAGAATGTGGAAGCTCGCTGATATATGTCCACTAAGACACTAGAGTGGTTCCTGCAGGTGATAATCTTTATTTCCAAATCCGTGCTTCCTGCAGGTGATAATCTTTATTTCCAAATCCTAATTCTACAGCTAGTTTCTTTAAATAAATACTTAACCTTGGCAGCCGTTGTTAATATATGGATTGCCTTCATAGCCTTTGCCGCAGTTGCACAGGTAACCTGGCCCATTGGTTGCATTCACACAGTAGCTGTTTGAACTGACACAGGCGTAGTCTTTAGTTGCATTTGCCCCATCCTTTGGACATGAGCCGTCCCTGATGGCCGAGTCAGCGAACACTGGAACACCTCTTGTGGCTCTTTCCTTTATGAATGTAAGGTGCCCCTCAAGATCGTGTCTCTTGAAGCTGTACCACCTAACCTCGACAAGCATTGCATAGAAGCATGGATTGAATTTCCACACGCTGCTCTGCATGGGCAATATTGCTGCAAAGTCAGTGAGATTGGGTGATATGGCGGTCTCACAGCATCCCAACCCGGCGCATGATGCGTTGTCAGACGTGCTGTCGAGCCCTTGGCAGTAAGAGTAGCAGCCAGCCACATACTGATCAGAGTTGTCAGAGTTGTTCTGCATGTAGCCACCAATGAGCCCGAGGGTGTTGCAGCCGATGACAGTGAAGAGGTTCTGGGTAGTAGAGGGGATGAACCATGTACTGTTCAGGTTGAATCCAGCAGGCTGACTGGCTGATATGGTGGTGTTTGATTCGAAGCAGGTGTAGCTGACATCGTTGTAAACACGCATCGCGCCCTGCTCCAGTGAGATGTCCATGAGCTCTACAGATGTCTCGTTGTCACCAATAGTAGGCCGTGGTAGCTGGAAGGTGTTGTTGCAGGTCACAATGAAGGTTGTGTTTAGATGCAAAAGATCTTTTGCACTTACTATTCATTCCCCTCACAGAACACGCATCCCTAAAAATTCCTTTTTCACCTTTCCTATTCATCCCCCTCACATAACACGCATCCCAGAAACAAAAGATCTTTTACCTTCAACAACTAAACACAGCCGAAGTAGGGGTTCCGGCTGCTTGCTGCACAGTGATCACCGATGCCGAAGGGGTAAGGGATGGTCACGTTGCCACCGCAAGAACAGTGGAAAATAGATATGGTCATTCGTAAGTCGTAACGTTAGGTCACACAAAAAAAACTTCCCCACAGACGTTCTAATGTAACACCCCGTCTCCCAAGGCCGCACCGCCCTGCCCTTCCATAGGGGCGGACACGCGTAAACATAGCACTCTGCTTACACTTTCGTCCTCGCTTCGTGTAAAAGGGCCAACCCGAAAGTGCTATAGCTGGGGGACAAAGGATTACAAGTTGGCTCCACCCTCTCTAAACTAGCAAGGTGGTACTAAACTTACGCACACCACGCTCATGGGCCACTATAGGCCATATCAACTTGGGCCGAGTGTCAATCTAACCGAGCATCGGGTTGATCCGGACCGGTCATGTCGGCCGGGTCAGATCGGGTAAAATCCATTTTTTTTAAAAAAATATATTTTTCAGGTCGGGTTGGACTTTTACGGGCTTCAAATCGAAAAAATGGTCCTTGCCCGGCCCGTGGTTTATGGCCCCGGTCTGAAATTTTGGCCCGTGATCAAGTCTTGTAACTTGTCAGTGCTGGGCTGTAATCGTCCTCCGCCAACAAATAGCTCCTGCGCTGGCCCACTACATCTTTTTGTTGGGCCCTCGGCCTAAAAGCGCGGATATGTCAAGCCCGGTTGACCTTTCGGCCCAGAAACAGTCTGCGCCCTTGGGCTCCTTCTTCAGTCCTCTCCAACTCCGAGGAAGCAAGGAGCAAGATCAATCGATGGTTCTTGTAATTCGGGCCTGATTGGATGAGGGCCAAAAGTTGCCGAGCCAACTCGTCGGCAGGCCCATGGTTTTTGGCGCTCGCTTGGTTCAAATCCGAAAAACCAAGGCGGGCCGAAGTTTTTGGGCACATCGGCCGATTCGTTTCGCCCGTATTTTGGCCGCCGCCCGGCTGCCCCTCTGCTAAATATTCTCACCCTCGTCCTCTCCGTTTCTCCTCGCCCTCGTCCTCTCCGCCACATCTCCTGCAACAAGCCCGCCGCCATCTCATCTTGTCAGCATCTAAGGTTCGATCTGGTGCTTTCTCCTCTTTGAACTAGCTTGTGTTTCACTCCAAGCATCCATTATTTTTCTAGATAAAACTTCGATGTCATCTTCTGTTGATGACAGATCTACTGCACGGAAGTCCCGACGAGAACGTGCGAGGAGAAATTTTGGGTCCAACAAATAACTAAGGTTTGAAATCCGGCTCCTTTGATCTCTTTGTCCATATCTGCAGCAAGCTCCTACGATTCTACTCCTGGCCATTGGTCATTTGTTTTACTGCTTGCTTGGTTCGAACTTGAGAAAAACAAAAGGACGGTTGTTTGTATCCCCAATTTCTTGCAGTTGGATCCTTGGTAAAAGACGGCAGCACCATGTGGTGTATCGCCGTCGCTGCCGCGAGTGGCAGGGATGGCAGCTAGTGTTAGGGGCCATCAGGATGGTTCAATGGATGATTCCATCTTGTTGCCGATAGATTAATTCACAACTTAAAAAACGCAAGTCAATTTTTTTTCTTAAGATTGCAGATTCTCTAAAAGTACCTTGGTAGCACTTCTCGAGACACTTATCCAGTGCTATTTTCTCAGTATTGCAACCTTTTTAGTTCAGTTGTCTACACTATGAGCACTTGTAATACCTTTTGAGTTCTGATTTTTTTAATTCCAAGACAAATCTTAATGTTCATTTTATATTATTTATACTTACAACTGAATTGATTTACTTCAATTGAATGACGATAGCCCCCTTTTTACTACATGTACTACATTATTTTATTTGGTTGCTGATATATGATTTGCATCTCCATCTTCTTCTTCTGTCACATAGATGGAAAGTAATGAGAGTCAGTTCCTTTATTACTGTTTGTGGAGGCAAAAGGCCCTAGCTTTTCTAGTTCTGCTGTTGGTCTTATGGTGGAGGAACCAGAATGATAAGAGGAGTAGAGCGAAATGTGTAAAATATGCTCCGCTTGTGAAGAGAGATATCTGGCGCACTAGTGAACTAATTAGGTTGATTGATACATCCGACACATTATGTATGCGTGAACTGAGGATGTGCCGGCGTGTGTTCTACAAGCTTTGTTCTCGACTTAGGGAGAGGGGCCTACTGCTTGATACACTTCATGTTTCCGTAGAGGAGCAAGTAGCAATGTTTTTGAAGATTGTTGGGCAAGATCACACACATTCCTCTGTTGCAATCGCACTATGGAGATCTGGGTGGACAGTGAGTACGTATTTCAATGTCGTCTTGCGTGCACTTGTGAAGTTAGCTCCTGAACTAATTTATATTAGATCAACATCCACACACCCTAAGATCAGCAACAATCCGAACAGATTTTATCCATATTTTGAGGTAACTGTCAATAGTGCTTAAACATGTTTTTTACGCACCTTTGTATGTATATAAATGCTTGAGAAATGCTTTTATCTTTGTACATAGGGATGTATAGGGGCATTAGATGGCACTCACATCAGGGCAGGTGTGCCTGCTAAATTTGTGGATAGGTTTAGGGGCCGCAAGTCATATCCCACACAAAATGTCCTAGCAGTTGTCGACTTTGATCTACACTTCACTTATATCCTAGCAGGCTGGGAGGGGTCCGCTCATGATTGTCTCGTGTTACATGATGCCCTGTCTCGTCCAAATGGACTCAAAATCCCAGAAGGTATTAAAGTATTAATGGACTTAAAAAATTTGTACAAGTCTGAACATAACAAATTAACAGTAGACATTTTACTTTTGGCTGTAGGGAAATTTTATTTGGCTGATGCTGGGTATGCCACTAGGCCAGGCATATTGCCACCCTATCGTGGTGTTTGCTATCACCTAAAAGAGTTTCATGGAGCCCGTGACCCGAAATGTCCAAAAGAGCTTTTCAATCACCGCCACTTCCAACTTAGAACAACTGTCGAGCGGGCATTTGCTGCTCTCAAGAATCGTTTCAAGATTCTTAGGAACAAGCCATTCATACCCCTTAAGTCACAACCCAAGGTGGTCATTGCTTGTTGTGCCCTTCATAATTGGATATTGGATGATGGAGCTGACGAGTTCATAGATGATGAGCCAACTTGATATGACCATCTACCAAGGAGTACGAATCGTGTCTGTGATCAAGAGGAAGATGTTCGTGAGTGGGCTGCCAAGCGTGATTCAATTGCCCAACAGATGTGGAATGATAGATATAGTAGTGGTGTTATTGTTGCCAATTTGTTAGTACTAGCTCCAGCTGGTGTATTTTGTTTATGTACTTTGGTGGCTATGTAGTCATGTTGTCTATGTAATATATTAATGCACTTCTTGAGTTTTATCAAGTAAACAGTATGATTACGCTTAATGGAGAACTTTGTTTTTTTTCAACCACTACATTATTTAATATTTAATAATGTTTGTTACTTTATGTTAACCTTCTTTTTTATAGCATGGGTAAGCAAAACAAAGTTGGGAGTGGTGATGCTCCATATCGCGACAAGTACAAAACATGGACCGATGACACCACAGAGTTCATGCTTCAGTGGTATGTTGAGTACCAAAAGGACAAACCTGTTACTTTCAGGTGGAAGCAACAACACCACCATCAGTGTGCAGAAGCTTTGAATGCAAGATTTGGACTTGGAGCTACCAGACATCAAGTTTATCGTCACTTCAGGGCATTCAAGGAAAAATGGAGTTGGATAAGCCAAACTAGGAGCAAGAGTGGCAATGGTTTTGATGCAGCATCAAGGAAATTCAATATTCCATATTCAGAAAAATCACCTTCAAAGCTTGGGGTAAGTTGTGTGCATAATATGTAACTTGTGCAATGATTAGTTAGATACAGATATTAACTAATTAATAAGTTTTGCAGACTTTAAAGTACAACTATCTAACTCGACGTATAAAATTCTTCCATCTCATGGAAGATCTGTTTGGAGATTCTGCCCGAGCTACCGGATCCTTGGCTGTTGATCAGTGCACTTTGAATGCAGAAGATGATAGGTCTGAATCAGATAGCGATGATTCATTAGCTGCTGAACATGTTGAGAATGATTCAGACACTCACTCATACCAGTCCATCAGTTGAAGGCAGCATTGCTCAGAGTAATGGTCCTGCAGTTGTAGGCTTTGGTTCTAGTATGAAGCGCAAAAACATGAAATCTCCTATGAAGAAGCATCGAAAGGACAAAGCAAAACGTGCTAAAGCATTGGAGAATGATAAAATTGCAACAAGTATTGTCATGCTTGCAAATTCTATTCCATCAAGTGGCCCTACACCTGCAGACCCTTATGCTAACCTTTGGAAGCGCATCGAGGATATACCTTTCCCACCACAGGATAAGGTGGATATTGCATCCTTTCTTTCCAAGCCAGATCAGGTGTACCTGCGGAACTACTTGAATGCTGCATCTGATCAGTCATTTGCATCTTGGGTCACTAGTTATTTAGGTGCCAAGTATGCTGGTGGTGGTGGCTGCACAGATGAATAAGAGTAGGTCTGTGTGAATATGGATACTGGACCTTGTGTGGTATTTTGTGCGTGCTCAAGGAGGACAGCATATCAATGCACGTTTGTATTTTGGAAGTATAAAAATTGTGCTGGTACTTTTGGTACGTATGAATGTAGTAGGTGGTCAATAGAGGTGTACTGTTGTAGTGTTGTATCCCTGGCCTGTAATATGAGGGACACTATTTTGTGTTAGTCTTAGATGGAGGTGGCTGGATCAGACGTGATGAACTCCTCTGCATGATATGTAAATATATTATCAGTACTCAACTATGATGCAAAATGTGTGAACTCATGAGCATTGGTATTTTATTTTGGCATCAAACCAATCAATGACCAAAATGTTGGCTGTTATATTTGGACATCCAACCAAATGGTGCCCAACAATTATTGCCTAAGTTTTGGCATCCCATACTTTGGCATACCTACAATTTGGCATGCCCACAATTTGGCTGGGCAACTTTTGGCCTTGATCCAATCAGGCCCTTCGATTCGAATCGCAGTGGACAATATAATGGCCGAACCAAGAATCATCAGATGATTCAAGAACAATCGATGATTCTAGGAATTCTTGTAGTAGAGAACAAGAAGGCGACGCGACGGCAATGGAGGAAGCAACAACGACGACGCGATCGCCAAAGCGGCGGCGCGGCGAGCCCGAAGGCCCTGGTCCGGCAAAGAAGCACCTTTACCTCATCTTCGACGACTACCCATGGGGATACAGCATCCGCGAGATCCACCTGTCTCCCCCCTCTTCCCATCGGAACATGACCTCCGCCGCCGCCGCCGCAGCTAGAGGAGGAGTGCCGCCGCCTAAGCGGCGGCGCTTGCCTCGGCCGATCCTCTGCTTCGAGTCGCTACGGGGGCTTACCGATTTCTTCTCCGCCGTCGGCACCAAGATCATCGCGACGCGTCCCGCGGATCCCGGCGATCTCCTCCCCATCATCGACGTCCGCTGGCGAGGAATCACCTCCGGCCCCCGAGCGAGAATCATGGATCTCCCCATCTACCTCCCCTTCGGCGACGCGGCGGTGTTCTCTCTGGACGTCTGCGCCTTCAGGAAGCTCTCCATGGATCCCCTCTGGCCCCCACGGCTGGAGCTTCGCGACCGGAGCGACGACGGCGAGTGGTCATGGCGCGAGCTCCCGTCGCCTCCGTTCGAGCGGGAGGACGTGGCCTCCTACGCCGCGCACGCCGACGGGAAGACCATCCTCTTCAGCGCCGAGATCGAGGCCGTTCCGCCGAGGCTTCTCCCCGACGGGGAGACCGTCGTGTTCTCCGACGAGGTCGCTCCGGTGACCTTCGCCTTCGACACGGCGTCGCTCGTGTGGCGACGGCACGGCGAGTGGGTCATGCCGTTCACCGGCCGCGCTTTCTTCGTCCACCCCCTCCGATCCTTCGTCGGGCTCTCCAAGGATCCGGACACGTTGGGCCACCTCTGCTCGTGCGAGGCGGCGGCGGTGGACGCCGGCGGCGATGCTCCTCCGGCGTGGAAGCTCGGCAAGGAGAAACTGTTCAGCGATGACCCGGCTGAGACTCACGTGGGCGCCACGCTGATTCACATGGGGAGTGGCAGCGAGTTTTGCCTTGTGCAGTGCGTCTCCATTGACATTGAGCAAGGCGACGACGACGCTGGTGATCATCACGAGCTCGAGGAAGGTGGAGAGGAGCCTCGACGCCGGCGCTATCTCTATCGTTTGACGACGTTCTGTCTCGGCTTCGATGGCAATGGAGACCTGACGACTGGCGGGACTTGTGAGGTGCGATGCTGCGAGGTGCCTGAAGAAACCACCGAGAGTTTCCTCGAACATGATCCTGTGGCATTTTGGCTGTAAATTATATGCTGCAATCATGTCGTCATACATAGAGTACCTATACCTGTCTATATATGTCTACTTTCACTCAGTTGTTAAGTCATGGCATCTCAGGGTATTGCTTCATCACTTGCTGAGTTTGCTAAAAAATTTCGAGATTTACTCCTCCTCAATCGATTGAAATCTTGCAAATCCATCAATCACCCAAAACACTAACCTTCTTCTCCACCTCCGGCAAGCTCCGGCGAGGTTAGAGCTTTCGGGTTCGGGTTTCGGGATTGCCGGGGGCGGCTGCTCACCGCCGGACCTTAGAGGGAGCTCCGGCGGCGGCAGGCCGGCCCGGCAGAGGAGGCGGGCGCGGGGGCGGAGAGGCACGGCGGCGCCCCCGCCGCCGGCTGGGCGGTGGTCGCCGGCGGTTGGGCCAGGTTGGGGCGGGGGCAAAGGCAACAACAGACGTGGCGGCAGTGGGAAGCGGCGGCGGGATGGGCCGGCACGGCGGCCGGAGCGGGCGGGCTAGGGCCTCGCCGGAGCTCCGCGCCGGCGGCGTCGGGAGGGGGCGGCGGCGTCGGTGTTTTTCTGGTTGGGAAGAAGGGGAGGTGGAAGAAGGAATGAGAGAGTTGAGGAAATTTGAGCCCTTAGATTAAGATTGGAGAGAGGTGATTGAGAGAGGATTGATTTCTCAATTGATTGATAGGGAGACACTTCCAAAAAATTTTATCATTGTTTGGTGCTCAACTACGTTTGTTTTCCGTGCAATATATATTTCATTGTCCATATCAATTATGAAATTGGGAGATTTTCTGCCCCATGCTCCCATATTTCTTTATATCGTATAGATGCATCCAGAGCTAATGCTAGAGTCTTGTGGTGGAAACTACAGAAAGGAAGCATAAATTTTGTTGATGAGACCTTAAATCTGCATTAGCATAACACCATCGTACAATCTATATTAATCCATTCTTTTGGTATGCAGGTTTTAGAGAGATAACCTGTTATAATCAAAAGTGTAAAGAAAAGTTAGAGATTTCCAGCACATGAACAATTTAATCCCACACTTCTGAACAATATTTTGTTCTAGCAACACACAATACCATAGTCGAAACCTATCATTATAGTACAAAACAATAGTGACCTACCAAATATCGCACCTTTACTATATTCAGGAATCTACATCAAACACTAATTTGGTTGTCTCCATGCCGTGGTACCTTATCTCACCTGAATCAACAGGCCCTGACGGTCCTCCATGAGAGTAACGCACTCTAATTGGCTTCGTTTTTGTTGCTAACTGCATCTGGAGTCTCTTCAACATAAGAAGACGCTCTGCAACTTCTTTCATTGTTGGCCTATCATCTCCTCTTGGGCTCAAGCAATGCATGACAAGCTCAGCTAATTTTTCAAGTACTACCATATCTTCATCATCTATTATTTCGGAGTCCAACATATCCCAGAGCTTATTCTGCTGAAACATCAGTACGAAAGTATGAGACAGTGATTTCTGTTCATTGAAATCATCCATGTATATAGCCCTCTTTCTTGTGATTAGCTCTAGAAGAACAACCCCAAAGCTGTAGACATCACTCTTATCAGTTAAATGGTGACTGACAAAAGTCTCAGGGTCAAGGTAGCCAAGAGTTCCTTGGATAAGCATAATGAAATCATTTTTTTCCAAGGGCTTCAGTGCTGATGCTCCAAAATCTGATACTTTTGCGTTACATTCATTATCCAAGAGTATATTGAGGGATTTGACATCCCCATGCAGAATTGTGCGAGAAGTTGATGAATGGATATAAGCTAGAGCCTCTGCTGATTGTGTAGCAATCTTCAGTCTCAGATCCAACGGGATTGGTAATGTTTGGTCATTGTTGTGAAGGAAATCATAGAGGGTGCCATTGGTAATGAACTCATACACCAGCATTGGTACATCTACCTCCAAACAGCAACCCAGTAACCTGACAATGTTCCTGTGGTTAATTTGTGACAATATAATCATCTCATTGACAAATTCTTCTCTGCAGTCATCATCTATTGTTTTGGACTTCTTTATGGCAACTTCCTCATTATTATCTAAAGTTCCTCTATAGACCATTCCACGACCACCACATCCAAGAACACGATCCATGCTATAGTTGTCCGTGGCTTTCTTAATATCTTTCTCTGTAAGTACAAGAATGGTATCAACTTGCCTTGATCTCATCTCATCATATAACTTCAGACCTCCGTTCTGTTTGAAGTACTCATCCTTCTCCTTCCTGTGCCTTATCCGTTGTAATTTCATAACTAAAAAACATGCCAAAGACACCACCACGAGTGCAGAAAGACAGACACCTGCACAATTATTTTATTTAGTTTCGACACATCATGAACCTAGAAACTAGAAAGGTACCATATATGGATGTAAAGCTATAAGTTATCGTGTTTCTGAGGGATATACTCTCAGGTATGGATTCTTACCTATCACCACCTTTTCAGATTGGCTAAGTATAGGTCGGCATCCATAATTTGTGCCATCTGATCTTGTTCCTATCTTGCATCTGCATATATAACCTCCTGGAGTATTGATACAGACCCCATCTTTACATGGATATAATGTACTGTATTTCGAGTCTAGTTTGCGCAGTTCACATTCATCTATATCTGAAGAGAGTTAAAAATGAAAAACATATATAGTTAAAAAAGGCTAACAATTAAGTCGTTTCAATACATGAAGTAATAATAACAGAAAAAAGAAATAAAACTTGACTTGTGATTGTAAGGAACAGGCTGCCTAGAATTTTGTATTGGCTAAACTTATTCCTGTAGTTCATGATCTTGATTTCCATGCCCTACTTTACAGCAATTTTATTTTAAATTAATAAAGTGTTACCTTGGCATCCTCCGCGGAGATAAGGATTACCCTCATAACCTTCAGAGCAGTTGCACAGGTACCCTGGCCCATTGCTTGCACTCACACAGTAACTGTTTGTACTGACACAGGCATAATCTTTAGGCTCTATTGTCCCTTCTTTTGGACAGGAGCCATTTCTAATGGCCCAGTCACTAACAATTGGGGCACCTCTAGTAGCTCTTTCGTTGATAAACCGGTGCCCAACAAGGTCCTGTTTCCTGAAGCTGTACCACCCAACCTCAACAACCATTGCGTAGAAGCATGGGTTGAAGTTCCACACAGAGCTCAGGTTGCTCAATATCACTAAGAAATCAGTAAGGTTGGAGGAGATGGGGGCTTTACAGCATCCCATCCCGGTGCACGGTGCTCCATCTTCTGTATCGTTGATCCCCTGGCAGTATGAGAAGCATCCAGTCACATAAGGGTTTGGGTTGCTGCCTCCGATGACCCCCATGGCACTGCAGCCGATGGCCGTGAGGCGGTTTCGTGTGGTTGATGGGATGAATGGTGTGCCATCCAGTATGATCTCGGCAGTGTAATTTTCCAATATAGTGTTGTTTGCCCTGAAGCAGCTGTAGCTTACAGGGCCATAAGAACGCACCTTGCCATGCTCCAATGAGATGTCGATGACCTCTCTAGGTGTTGAACTGTTACCAATTATCATAGGCCGTGGTGGTTGAAAGGTATCATTGCAAGTCAATGCGAAAAAGGGATTGAGGCTAGTTGCAGCACAATCTGTACCTATGCCAAAGGGGTAAGGGATGGAGATGTTCCCGCACTTGTCAGGGCAACCTGGAAGCGATACGGTGAGGTTGGAAGAGGCAGTGGATCTAGCTCTCACTGGTGAGATGAGGAACACCAGGAGGACTAAGGCTTCTTTCATGGCTTGAGAGGTATGGTGTCCACTTGACATGCCACTGTTTTAAGCTCGACTGCTCTCTCATTACTACCGTGTGATTATGTATCCTAGGCTGGGCTAGGTGATGCTTTATAAGGAAGTTCAGAGATGATTTCTGCAAACATTAGATAACTAGTATCGATGAGATCAGATTAGCCCTGAGACTTTGACCTGAATTGCATATCGCTTTTACTGTTAAACATCAAAGCTGAAACACGCAAATGTAGGAATCAAAGGCTGACTTGTGTTGGTTTACATGTCTGTAATACAGGCTTTCTCTGAAAGTTTGTTGTGATAGTTTTGTTGTTAAAAGAATAGCACAGGTTTTGAGGGTTTTTGTAGTCAAACTATACCTCTGCTTGCTTCCTGTTCATTTTCCGAGTTGTATCTGAAATATATGGACGTGTGCCAAGGCTGCTTTGATCGTTATAGAAAAAAAAAAAAGGTCAGCATCAAGAAATAACTTAGACGGCAAGGAATTTGAAGTATACAGTTGACTGGTTATTTTTTCTGCTATGGATTAGTGTACAGCAAGGCTTCAATCAGCATCATGTTTTGACAAATCGATATTTTATCTTCATGCAGTTCTCTCCAACACAAAGGATTATCTTGGGACCCAACCAATTGCCTGTTTCCATGTGCTTGGAGACATGTACTATGTTCATACAGTCGTTACCAACACAAAGGATTATCTTGTAATCTGGCCAATCCGATGTTTCCAGTTTTCCATGATGTCAGTAGTCAATGCTGTTGGTAAGAAGAGTCAGATGTATATGAAAACTGGAGGCAAGAACTGAAGGCTGTAGATATTGCTGTCCTGTCCAGATTAACTAATATAATTCGATGATGACTGTAGAAGGAAATTATTCTTGATCAATGGAAAACGCAAGTACACTTGGAGTACAGATGTCCAAACATATCACTCTTTGGTACAAAAAGTCTCTAGGTTTAGTGTGGACTGATTACAAATTCACCATGGAGGGATTTTATTTGGTTTACAAATGGCAGCCCTTTGTAAATAAAAATGGCAACAGAAAGGCTAAAATTTCACAAACACTCTGATTTAAAATACATGTCGGTAATGAGGATTCTTTAGATAATGTTTTTTAACTTTTACCATTAAGATATATAATAAAAGATTTTATCACTTGACGATATGAGATGATCGTAATAGGTTTACAATATATAGTACACTAATATTTAGGGTGTGTTCCGATTGTAGAAAAAAACGCTATAGCTTTATAAAAACACTATAGCTAAGTTCTGGGAAGCGTGTTTTCTGAGAGGGGGAAATAGTTAAATAGTGAAAAGTTAGAATGAATAGTGATTAGTTTGAAATATGAACATGGCCTTAACTATGTTTATTTGGAATATTTTTTATATAGAAAGCTAGTTAGGTTAACCGACGCACTCTCACCTATCTCTATCTCCCATATCCCTACCACCGCCGGCCGCTCCAAGGCCCAGAGGTGGGACGACGGCTCCCCTCCCTCCGGCAAGTCTGGTGGCGGTAGCGACACTTCCCTGATGTTCGTGGAAGTCCTTCTCTCGGGTGCTTTCCCGGCGGTGGTTTTGCAGAGATAACGTTGGAGCTAAGAGTCCGTGTTAGATTTTAATACTCATGACGGATCTAAGAGCTATTTGTCATGCCCAAACGCTATTAGACATTTACACCAATGCCAATGTAACAATAAATAAGCATTTCATAACAAAACTAGCATTTGTTCTTAAAAAACTACATATTCAAATTTTAAGCAATAAAGTTTTCTAACCAAACAAGACATAAAAATGTGCTATAAAAAAACAAATGGCATGATAAATAAACTAAAACAAAACAAGAACCTAAGCATCACTTGATATAATATTTTGTTCATTATTGTTTCGTTCTAGCTCATCTAAAGCTAGATGTAAGGTGGCACATGCCTCTGGTGGCGCCCAACCCTAGTTGGGCTAGCTTCTGGGTCTTCATTCTTCAATAGCATGACAAAGTTAGTCGTAGTCGTTTTGATGTCCGCATCATAGACAAGGACGCCGAACCGGCGGGCATGGCGGCGTTGGAAGCCGCGGGGGACTGAGAGGCCAAGCGATGGATTGGTGTCGGCGACGGAAGCCGGGGACAACGGGTGCAGCGACGGCGACGGGACGCCATGGATGGCGGCGGGAGGACCGGTGTCTTGGCGACGGGAGGGTAGGATGGCTAACATCACTACGGGAGGCGCGGTGAGATTTGGGGGCGGGACGGGCAGGGACGGCCATGATCCGGACTACAGCGGCAACAGGAGGGTGCGGGGGTAGGACACTGTCGTGGCTGGTGGTTCTACCCGAAGGCGTTTGATGCATTTATGCGTGTATAGCATGTGGAGACGTAAACTTGTAACAGGGGTAGTGCACGAGTGGCGTAAACTTGCAGCTCGTGTTGTATGCGTGAGTTGTTGGGGTGGACCCATAGGGTCAGTGGCTTCTTAAGCCGGCAATGTACTGGTAAACTTCATCTTGCTGAATATGAGAGAAATAGACACCACAAGGGGTTTCGGGCTCGTCGCCTTCCCCAACCGATTCTGATCGCTCTTGTGTGTATCTCTCGTCGACGGCGAGTCGCCAGTGGCCAAGGGGCATTATAGGCACGGTAGTAGGACGGCGGCGAGCGGCGACGTGGGATTTTTTTTTTGAAGCTAAAGAGGGTTACGGGATGGGGCGGCTGTTTCTTGCAAGGTGTGGGAGGACAACCATAAAATTCCGTTAATACGTTCTTAGTGGGCACCATCGGGACCCTTGATCTTGGCCCATGTCCCATTAAACTCACTCCCCCACCCTCAACTATACATATAGAAAGCTAATCAAGTTAAATTTTTTTTATGTAGACAACATTGCCACTTTGTCAGTGTCTACAGCTTTTTTTTTTCATGTAGGAGTATACTAATCAGTAGTGATGTTTCCAGCATTTTTTTTCTACGGATGAAAGATAAAAAAAAAAAGTTCATCCATTGCGCGGACTGTGTAGAGCGCCACCTCCGGCAGCTTCCACTTCCCGCGCCATCGTCTCCACTCGGTCCATGCGCCCCGCCTCACGCCCTCACCTCCAGGCTCCAGCTCGCTCCTCTCCTCGTCCTCCGGCCTCCGCTGCCACATTCTCATCCACCTACCTTTGCATTGCCCAAGCGCACGTCCGCCTCCACTCTTCCACCCGACCGTTCCTCCGCCATGTTCGCTCACGGCGCACGCATGATGTTCGAGGAAATCGCTAGCCCGGACCAGGCATCCGGCGACGCGCTATGCATCGGCGGGCGTTGAAGCGGATGGCACTGAGAGACGCCGTATCAGAAGGTAGGCCTTCTTGCCGTAAACGTGGTGGTTTTGTTTCTCAGAGGTCAGAGGACATGTTTTCTTGTGGAATAATGCACTCTGCAGGATTGGGTAGCCTGATTTGGATGTAGGATACTGACCAGACACCGTGGACTTTCCTTCTGCAGTTGTCCTAAGTTCTTGGATGTTCACGAATGAATAGCTAAAAGTCCGATCCTGATGATCTCTGCTAATCGGTTGTTAGTATTTATTATGATAAGGTATGCTTTTTGTTGACATAATTGGTCCTACAAAAATTAAAATCCGAACAGCTCACAAAATCAATACATTTAATATCTTTGTTTGTTCTTGCTTAGCATTTTTCTGCAGCATCTGTATTCCCTTTTTCGAGGTAAAGTAGGACCTCTGGATAATTAATGGACTGCAAGTATTCCATTGAGGCTAGCTCTGGACTTCAGCTTTGCTAGGAAAATTCAGCATAAGCAAAGCTGCACGTGCACATAGCTTCGTTTGTATGCCTAGCACTGGAAACCCACTATGCAGATATCCTTTAAAAAAACATTAAATCACCTGCTGCTTTTGTGATGCCCATCTATCCTTGTAACCAGTTTTTATGCATCAACAGCTGAGGTGATAATATAACCTTAAATGACATAACAAAGGTACCATGAATGTGAAGAAGGAATCTTCATTTACTCATTTCTTGCATGTTATCTTAATCCCATAGGCCGACTTCCTGGTTTTTAGGAGTATTTTTTTTATGAATGTGTAAAGAAAACTTTAAGGTCTTATTAACAAATGAATAAGTCAATATTGAATCCAAACAAAGGTTTAATTAACTGTTCATTTAATCAATTCTGCTTTTATAAAGAACTTAAGGTTCTTACACCACAATTTGCAATAGATAGATGAAGATTTTCACGTGCAACTACATTTATATGCACACACCATGGCATAGTTGGGACTTATGTAAGAGAGGTAAACTTGCACGTCTTATCTTGCAAGATCTGCATCCATGCCCTGATATCTCGCTTCTTCTGGAACAACATGTGTTGAAGGGCTTCCATAAGAGTAATCTGCTCTGATGGGGTTTGTTTTTGTGGCTAATTGGATCTGGAGTCTTCTCAACATTTGTAGGCGCTCTGCAACTTCTTTCATTGTTGGCCTCTCATCCCCTCTTGGGTCCAGACAATGCATGGCAAGTTCAGCTATTTTCTCAAGTACTACCATAATTCCCTCATCTATTATTTCACTGTCCAACATATCCCGGAGCTTATTCTGTTGGAATATCAATATGAAAGTATGAGATAATGATTTCTTTTCATTAAGGTTATCGATTTATATAGCCGTCTTTCTTGTAATTATCTCTAAAAGAACAATCCCGAAGCTGTAGACGTCACTTTTCTCAGTAAGTTCGTGACTAACAAAAGTCTCAGGGTCAAGATAGCCAAGAGTTCCTTGTATAAACATAATGAAATCATTTTTGTCCATGGACTTCAGAGTTGATGCTCCAAAATCTGATACCTTTGCATTATGTTCATTGTCTAAGAGTATATTGAGGGATTTGACATCCCCATGCAGAATTGTGCGAGAAGTTGATGAATGAATGTAGGCAAGAGCTTCAGCTGACTGTGTAGCAATCTTCATTCTCAGGTCCAAAGGGATTGGTGATCTGTGATCATTGCCATGAAGGAACTCAAAGAGGGTGCCATTTGGAATAAACTCGTACACCAACATAGGCACATCTACCTCCAAGCAGCATCCCAGTAACCTCACTATATTCCGATGGTTATTTGTGACAGTATCATTATCTCATTTACAAATTCTTCTTTGCAGTCATCATCTATCACTTTGGACTTCTTTATGGCAACTTCTTTGCCATCATCTAAAGTTCCTCTATAGACCATTCCATGACCACCATATCCAAGAACACGATCATCTTTGTAGTTTTCTGTTGCTTTCTTTATCTCTTTCTCTGTAAGTATATGGATGGTGTCAACCTTCCTGGATCTCATCGCATCATATAATTTCAGACCTCCATTTTGTTGGAAATACTCATCCTTCTCTTTTCTGTGCTTTCTTTTTTGTATTTTCATAACTAACAAGCATGTGAAAGACATCACTACAACAGCTGAGACACTCAGTCCTGCACAACAATACCAAGACAATACAAACACATAAAAAAAAGTGGAAAGACACAACTTAAATGGATTTAAGTATACTCGATCATGATCCTTACCTATTACCACTCTTTCAGCTCGGCTAAGTACAGGTCGGCACCCATTATTGGTACCGTCTGATCTCATACCTATCTCGCATTTGCATATATAGCCTCCGGGTGTGTTTCTGCAAACCCCATTTTTGCATGGGTATAAATCTTTGTACTTTGGATCCTTCTCACGCAGTTCGCACTCATCTACGTCTGAGAGAGTTAACAGATTAATATGTGTTAGGATGGAAAATAGTCTGTTTGAATAATTTAGCATCCTAAATAAAAATTGAACTAGTAGAATAAAAAGATAAATCCATAATGTGCTTGCAGTGAAGAAGTTGGCTATAGTTATGTATTGGCTAAAATTGTTCCTTCAGTTGCTGTTATTTGCGTAAATACTCTATCTTGGCAGCCTTCGGGTGGATAAGGATTGCCCTCATAACCTTCAGAGCAGTTGCACAGGTACCCTGCCCCATTGCTTGCACTCACACAATAACTGTTTGAACTGATACAAGCATAGTTTTCAGGCGCCTTTGCTCCATCTTTCGGACAGGACCCATTTCTAATGGCCCAGTCGCTGATGACAGGGACACCTCTTTTAGCTCTTTCGTTGATGAACCCAAGGTGACCAACAAGTTCCTGCTTCCTGAAGCTGTACCACCCGGCCTCAACAAGCATCGAGTAGAAACATGGGTTGAAGTTCCACACGCTGCTCTGATTGATCACGAATACCCCTGCAAAGTCAGTGAGGTTGGGGGAGATGGTGGTCTCACAGCATCCCATCCCCGTGCACGGCGCACCATCAGATGTGCTGTTGATGCCTTGGCAGTATGAGTAGCATCCGGCCACATACAGGTCAGGGTTGCTGTGCATGTAACCACCGATGATCCCCAAGGTGTTGCAGCCGATCACCGTGAAGCGGTTGCGGGTGGGGGAAGGGATGAACGGAGTGCCCTCCAGGCCATACCCGGCGGTATAGTTGTCTGACATGGTGGTGTTTGATGTGAAGCAGTTGTAGCTGACAGGGCCATAAAGACGCATCTCGCCATGCTCTAGGGAGATGTCGATGACCTCTGCTGTTGCCGGAGGGTCACCAATCATAGGCCTTGGTGGCTGGAAAGTGTCGTTGCAGGTCACAGTGAAGTAGCGGTTGTAGCCCGTTGCAGCGCAATCAGCTCGATGCCAAAGGGGTAAGGGATGGAGACGTTGCCACACTTGTCAGGGCACTCTGGTAGCGCTATGGAAAGCCCAGGAGAGGCGGCAGACATTGCTGTTGCTGAGATGCTGATGAGCACCAGGAGGAGTAAGGCTTCCTTCATGGCTGGGAGGTATGGAGGCCAATTTCTACAGCATTGTCTTTCTAACTATCTGGTTAGGCCCTCTCTCATCTTTCGTCGCAATCATTTGATTGATGCACGCTAGACTGGGCTGGGTTATAGGGAATTAGTTGTGGCTCAGAAGTCAGAAGTCAGAATTCATTTTAAGGTGATGAATAATGTTGCCGCTGATGCATTGAGAACTGAATACATATTGCTTCGCATCACTGCTCAAAGTTGAAAAGTACAAAAGCTGACAGGTCACGTTGGGATTTAGGGGTTTCTCTGAAATTGCAAAAGGGGCCTGTCTTTCGTTGATCTGTTGTTGTTATGTCTAAAATCTGTAGAAACCAACACCAGTTCTAAAGTTTTATTCTACATGTTTTATGCCCGTAATAAGAGCTGCATCTGCCTGGAAAATATGAGCGCATGCCTGGGTCTGCTCGAGTAATCTGCGCGGAGAGTATTGTTTTATACATGTAGTTGATTGATCAGTTTTTGACTATGCATTACTATATAGCTAGGCTTTGAACCAGTCACATGTTTTGACTCGATTTCTTGCCTTTATGCAGTTCAGACCGCCACACCTGCATAAGTTGTTATCATGGTATTGGTTTTAAATCACTTGCTTGCTCCACAAGGGAAGTCAGATGGATCATGCGGTGGAGTGGAGGGAAGAACTGAAGGGATTAGGTGTTGTGAGGGTGTTGCTTGGATGGACCCGTTTGAACCTGGAAGGCGATTGCCAACTGCCAAGGCAAGTAGACTTGCTTCAGGTGCCAAAACAAGTACTGTAGTACTGAAGATAAGTGGTGAATGGTTGTTCATCGGTTGACCAGGAGCTTCTACATTCCCTTCATTGCTCATCTAGGGATGCGTCAAGCGATTCGAATTGTATTTTAGTTCATTTTCCAGCCAAATTTACTCTTTGTTGGAAGAATTGTTGGCTAGTGCTTTGTATTGTTGCTATAATTTTTCTTTCTGGAGAAGTGGAGAGCATGGGCTAGCAGGCCGACCCTGAAACGAGCCCGCTTTGGGGCCTAAAAGAATTGTGCGTTGCTTTTGCGATGTGACGGGCCCAGGTTGGCTTTCCCTCCTGGCCTCAGCAACTCACTCTCTCACGGCGAACACGTCGAGTGGCGGCGGCGACCGCCGGCGGCGAGGCATCGGGGAGCGATGCGCGCAGCAACCCATGCGGGGCGCCTCTCCGTACACGTACGCCGTCCTCGAGCGCCTCCTCCAGGAGCACTTCCCCTTCCCGCGCCGCCTCCTGCAGCTGCACGCGCTCCTCCTCACCTCCGGGGCGCTGCTCCCTGGCCCCGAACGCTCCTCCTCCTCCGCCGCCGTCGGCGCCTTCCCCTACAACTGCCTCGCCCACGCGCACCTCCGCCTCTCCGCCGCCGCATCCCCGGCCTCTCCCCCGTCGGCCCCGCTGCGCCTCTTCACGGCCATGCTCGCCCGCGGCGCGCGCCCCAACCGCCACTCCTTCCCCTCCCTCCTCAAGTCCGCCTCCGCCTCGGGCTCCGCGGCGGCACTCCACGCCCAGTGCCTCCGCCGCGGTCTCGCCGCCGACCGCTTCGTCGCCTGCTCGCTCATCAGCGCCTACGTCCGGATGGGCCGCCACCCGGCTCGCGACGCCCGCAAGGTGTTCGACGATATGGTGGGGAGCCCGGACCTTGCCACCTGCAACGCCCTGCTCGATGCGCTGTGCGTTGCTCGGGACCTCGAAGCGGCGGGGACCTTCTTCGAGCGAATGGTGTTGAAGGACGCCGTGTCGTGGACGACGCTCCTGTCTGGACTGTCGCGGGATGGCTGGCACCAGTGCGCTCTCGAGGTGTTCAGAGGGTTTTTGCTTGAGAACATGGGACGAAGGCTCGGGGAGGCCACGTTGGTCAGCGTGCTCTCGGCCTGTGCCAACCTTGATGGTGCCGAGGGGCTTGCCGCGGGGATGGCTGCCCATGCATACATTGTCCGCCATGAGCTTGATCTCACATCGTTCCTTGGCACAGCCCTTGTTGACATGTATGGGAAGCATGGGAGGCTTGGCTTCTGTAGGAGTGCTTTTGATGTTGTCCCTGAGAAGGAGGCATGCGCATGGAATGCGCTGTTGTCAGCGTTGGCTAATCATGGGATGGAAACCGAAGCGCTGGTGAAGTTCGACACGATGAGGACTCAAGGCTTCTTGCCCAATCAGATAACCTTTCTTGCTCTGCTGACGGCTTGTGCTCGTGCGGGATTGGTGGAGGATGGGTTATACTGGTTTGAGGCGATGGTTGCTGAATACAAGCTAACACCATTGATGGTTCATTATGGATGTGCTGTGGACCTCTTAGGCCGTGCTGGCCGTTTTGTTGAAGCCATTCAGGTTATGAAGAGGATGCCCTTCGCGCCTGATGCTTCTGTGTGGGGTGCTCTTCTTGGGGCTTGCAGGCTCCACGGAAATGTGGAGCTTGCGGTGGAGGTTGGACTGAAACTGATGGCCGTTGGTCCCCAGCAATCAGGTCGATATGTGGCTATCAGGAATGTCTATTTAGAAGATGGGAATTGGCAGGCTGGCATGGGAATAGGAGAGGTGATGCAGGAAGCTGGAATCAAGAAGACAGTAGGGCAGAGCAGTGTGGTGATTCATGGTAATGCCATTCCTTGATTACCGTTTGCTGCAAAACATGTTGTGAGGACTGGGTACACTTCAATCTACTCATAACAAATGCTTTCTTCTCATCCATCTGTTCCCATGGGTATAACTTCAAAGATGTAAGTACCACACATTCACACTTAGGCTGCCCTTACTCATGCACGTTAGCTGAGATGAACCATGGTCCATGGTTCTACCATGAAAATGTTGTGGATTTTTTTGCAATGTAGATGTATCAAAACTTAAGTATAGTGACTTTATTATACTTCATAAAACTTATTGACTATACATTGCATTATGAATGATTCAGTTTTGGAAATGGGTACATGAAACTAATTACAGCATGTGTTCTTGTCATCTTGGCAGAAGCGGTACCAAGATGCCCGGTTCAATACAGTGATCACGATTGGATTGTTGCTGTTAGTCATGATCCATGACCCAGGTTGGATCATAAAGGATGAAGGAATCCAGCCACACAAAGAAGAGACAGATGTGATGCGAGTTGCCTGGGATCTCAGGGACTCCAGGTTTTCCAAGGAGCAAGCTTCAGAAATCACACAGGCATGGTCCAGCCTTCAAGCCAGGTAATTTTTGCTTCATGTGTCCAGCTAAACAACTCTTTCTGCAGTTGCCTTTCTCAGAAAAAAAACAAACTGTTAAATTCGAACTTATTTCGGTGCACAGATTGAAGTGATGGAATATGCAAAGAAATCTACATTAGAGATTAGTGCATCAACAATGTCATTTTTTGTTTCTCCCTTTGCCATCTGAAAATGTTGAAACTGCAAGATTTATAAGAGAAGTCCCACTTAATCTGGAAGAGGCATTTAAGGAGATCGTTTCTTAAACTAAATATTCAATGAATGTCTATGTCTTAATTATTTTAGCTCATTTGATCCAAGGGGCACGTAAACTTCTCTTTCCAGATTGTAGGTCCTCACTGATTTTCACCTAAGCAAGTTGGATGTTCATGTACAAATTGCATGCATAAGGATATGATACACATATATAAAACAACATATTTATTGCTTAAAAAATAAATAGAACATATCTAGCTGCAGGCCCACCACTCTATCCAGATATATCAATTCATATGGCTGAAAATTGTACATGATGCCTTACATCCTACCTAGTTTGTTGTGGAAACAGCTTAATGAATATATACTATTTATTTACATCACCATGCAACAAGCACCATACACAAGTATCTATTGTAGAATTACCACATTGCAAGATCTATACCTGGATCATCATGGACGTCTCCATGCTGCTGTATGTCATATCATCCAAAGTTTTAGTCAATGGTGATGATCCTCCATGGTTGTTGTGTGCATAATTACTGTCTTCATAATCAGTAGTTGCATCCATGTGGAGCCTCCTCAACATCTGTAGGCGTTCTACAACTTCCTTCATCGTTGGCCTGTCATCTCCACTTGGGCATAGGCACTGCGCTGCTAGTTCGGCCAGCTTCTCAAGCATTTCCATAACTGCCTCATCAATAATTTCAAAGTCCATCATAGCTCGGTGCTTATTCTGGCGGAACATCAAGAGGAACATATGAGATAATGATTTTTTCTCGTCGTTATCAACAAACATAGCCCTTTTTCTTGTGATTAACTCCAGAAGAACTACTCCGAAACTGTAGACATCACTTTTCTCAGTCAGTTGATGACTGATAAAGCTCTCTGGGTCAAGATAACCAAGTGTACCTTGTACAAGCATGATGAACTCACTTTCATCCATGGATTTCTGTGCTGATGCTCCAAAATCTGCGATCTTTGCATTGTGCTGATCATCCAACAGGATATTGGCAGATTTGACATCTCCGTGTAGGATCGTGCAAGATATCGATGAATGTAAATAAGCAAGAGCTTCTGCTGATTGTGTAGCAATCTTCAGGCGAAGATCCAAGGGGATTTCTGATCTACGATCAGCGTCATGAAGGAACTCAGATAAAGTGCCATTGGAGACAAATTCGTAAACCAGCATTGGGACATCTACATCCAAGCAACAGCCTAGTAGCCTCACTATGTTTCGGTGGTTGATTTGAGACAAAATGATTATCTCATTGACAAATTCTTCCCTGCAATCATCATTTATTACCTTGGACTTCTTTATGGCAACCTCTGTATGGTCATCCAAAGTTCCTCTATAGACCATTCCATGACCACCACATCCAAGTACACGATCTTGGTTATAATTGTCTGTGACTCTTTTTATCTCCTTCTCTGTAAGAATATGAATCGTGTGAACCTTCCTTGCCCTCATTTCTTCATATAACTTGAGACCTCCATTTTGTCTGAAATATTCTTCTTTCTCCAACAAGTGTCTTTTCCTTTGCAATCGTATGATGTACAAGCATGCCATGCCCATGAGCAATATTGCAGAAACACTGAGACCTGCAAATTATTTTTTAACAAAAGAAAACAGATTATAGTATGCATACAACAACAACAACAACATAGCCTTTTGTCCCAAGCAAGTTGGGGCAGGAATTATAGTATTCATATAATATAAATTTAGGCTTCAGTATTCTCTGTTTTGCATAGGTTGTATGCAATCTTGAGTTCTTCCCTGTTGTATAGAACACAAATTAAAAGAGGTTTTTGTAAAGGCTCTCCTTCTCTCTCTTTCCCTCTCTTTTGTGTGTGTGGAAAACAGAATTCCTTGGGGTTAAATGCTTACTAAGTTTCTTACCTGTGAGAGTTTCTTTGTCACAAGATACATCTTAGTGTAGATTAAACAGAAGTGCACCGTACACACATAGTGCTTACCAATAGCTACTCCAGTTGAAACATGTAGAGATTGGCATCCAAAATTTGTCCCATCAGATCTTGTTCCCATTTTGCATTTGCAAAGGTAGCTTCCCTGTGTATTGTGACAAACCCCTTTTCTACATGGATACAATTCTTCATACTTGGGATCTTGTGTACGCAGCAAGCACTCATCTATATCTGAAGGTACAAATATATACATTAGCAATCAGATAAGTTAAACTAAACACAAATTGATGGACGGTTAGAAAATTTCAAAAAGTAAAAAATGGTCAATTGACTTAGTAATGGTGTACATTCCCTTTCCATAACTGCTCCGAGAATTAAATATTACGACATGAATAAGCAACCTACATACACTAGATCTGACTGTTTCTGTTATCAGTTCAGAAGTAAAAAAACCAAACAAAATTGATGACATGCATAGTCTGCTGTTCTACAAAATTGATGACATGTGTCATGCGTGCCAGCCAAAAAAGTAGTGTGTTTTTCTTAGCAACAGGGCAGTAGCTGAAGCAAAGTGAAATTTTGATTGAACAATTATTGGTGTTGGTCATAAGATTTTGTGGAGGTGTATTAAGACATTTCAGCCTCAACGCCAGTAAAGCCAAGCCGGGTTTGTGGGTTTGTGTTCAGAATCTGGTCAGGTTTCTCGAGTATTATCGTGAAGGCTCCAGACCAATTTTAATTTGAGTGAACACATACCTTGGCAGCCATTCAGAATATAAGGGTTACCCTCGTATCCTTTGGAGCATTGACATAGATAGCCTGGACCATTGTTTGCAGCCGTGCAGTTGCTGTTTGTACTGGCACAGGCATAGCCACTGGGTGGCTCCTTCCCCTCCTCTGGGCATGAGCCGTTCCTGATGGCCCAGTCAGCAATGAGGGGGGCACCGCTTTTAGCTCTAGCATCTATGAATCCGTGGCTGCCGACGAGATCCTGCTGCCTGAAACTGTACCACTCAACCTCAGCAATCATGGCGTAGAAGCACGGGTTAAAGCCCCAGACCCTGCTTTGGTTCATTTCAAATCCTAAACTGAAGGAAGTGAGATTTGCAGGGATGTTGGCCTCACAGCAACCCATCCCAGCGCACTGTGCACTGTCAGATGTGCTGTTGATATCCTCACAGTAGGAATAGCACCCGGTCACATACTGGCTCGCGGCATCCTTGTACCCGCCAATGAGCCCCAGGGTGTTGCAGCCAATGACCGTGAAGCGATTGCGCGTTGGGGATGGGAGGAAAGGTGTGACGTCCGCATAGAACCCGTTAGAGGACTGGGTAGATGTGGTGTTTGATGTGAAGCAGATGTAGCTGACGGGGGTAAGCACACGCACCTCACCTTGCTCCAAAGAGATGTTGGTGATCTCGTAATATCCGGACGTGCTGTCTCCGACTGTTAGCTGTGGTGGATACAAGGTGTTGTTGCAGGTGAGGTTGAAGTAGCTGTTTAAGCTAGCCGCAGAACACTGCTCGCCGATGCCAAAGGGGTAGGGGATGGACACGTCGCCACACTTATCGGGGCAGCCCGGCTTTGACATAGAGGGCCCAGAAGAGGCTCCATCCGGCATAACCTCTGCTAGAAAGAAGATGCACAGTATGAGTACTAGGACCATTGGTTCCTGCATTGCTGTATACATGGCGAGGTGACTTTGCTTTGGCAGTCTAGTAGGCTATTAGCTACACCTCGTATAATGGATTCTGCTCATGATCCGTGTCTTGAAACAGCGTACCAGACCGGCTTAAAAATGATAGGAGATTTGCCATGGATGACTAAGTCATTGCAAGTTGGATTATGATACTGTCTGGGTAGTGTTGCTTGCAGGCTAGTCTTCCTAGCGTGTAAGCTATTTAGTATAAGCAGGTGCTATCAGAGTAGGTTAACATGTATTGAGACTGACAAAAATAAAATTTAAAAGCAACCATGAATGGAACATAAACAGATGAAACATGAGAAGTATCGAACCATGAATGTCAACGCCAACTGCACAACAAATGGGCATCTCTTGGTTCAATTCCGTCGTCAATGGGCAAACTCTATCGTGTGCGGCAAACGGAGTTGTTTCTGATGCTTTTTCTTTCCATTTATCTTTTTTATCACACTTTTCATTTTTCTTTGTTTCAGGGAACCAAGAAGCAGAGACTGGAGGAATTGCCTACACTATCAACGCCAATGTGTATTGTGGTTGGAGGTTGCTTGTTTGCGTCTCCTTGTGGCGTCAACCAGAGCACGAGGTATCCTTGGTGACATGTTGCAGCGACCAAAAGACCAGTTCTATGTGGAACTGGGTTCCCACGGTGCTAATCAGCCACTTGGTCTTGCAGACTGGACCTTGTTTGCTTAATTTTGTAGAGGAGAATGCACAAGTTGAGACTGTGGCTTGGCTTACCTTTCTTAACCTCCAGGTTGTTGTCCTAGTTTTTGTACCAACTGTTGTTATGGTGACCTTCATACTGTAGTACCCTGCAGTACTGTCCCTTTTTTGAAGTCTCTGGCTCACCGGAGCTCGGTATTCGTCACTGGAAACAAAACTGGATGTGGTCTCGGTGATGAGGCTGCTCGATTAAATTTGTAAGTATTAGGTAGAACTGTAGAAGCAACAAATGGAAAAGAAGATGATGGTTTTGCTATACCTGTTTTTATTTTCATTTTAAACAGGGAGGGTGAGGCAAAAATTTTGGCTTGTGAGGAAAGATCAGATGGGATATGGGCCGCCAAACTCCCTCTGCTGGGTTCCGCGAAAGTGGGCCTTGCGCTTGCGGCCCAAAATAGGTCACTGCCTTGCGGCGCTCCCCAGCCAAAAAACAGCAGCACCGTGCGCCGCGCGTGCGTACGAACGTGTCATCGCACAGCCCTAGTATGCTCTCGTGCTCATCCGAGTAAGTCAATGCAATTGTAGTATAATACTGTTTGGATTAGCGTGCAAGCCAATCACTATAAGTGGCACTATCAGAGTACGTTAACACGTATAGTAGGGACTTTGACTGAAAGAAAATGTAAACTACTGCTATATAGCAGTCAGAGTTTTCTATGGAGTCCACTTGCTAACAGAAACAAATGGAACAGAAGAAGCATTCAAACATGAACCGTGTGACTAATGGACATATCTTGGTTTGGTTTCGTCGTCAATGTTCAGGCTCTATTCTGTGCTGTAAATGAAGGGATGTTTCTGAATGTTCTATTTTTATCTTTGTTTCAGGAAACCAAGTATTCCACTGGTGCACGAGATGTCCATGTTGTCACAGGGAGTCGGCACGGTTTGCCTCAACCAAGGGCAACAGTTCTGAGAGAGATTAGTTTGCATCAGATTTACCTTACCAGCCACATGATCTCACAGATTGGATCTTGATTTTGTGGCGGCGGTGTACGAATGTTTAGATTTTATCCTGGAGGACCTATTTCAGAAGTCGGCATTCACACAAGGCCAGTGTTGGTAGGCTAGTTTGGAAAACTGAAACAGGATGCTTTGCTTTCATCTTTGCCAGGCCTGTTGACGCTTTTCTCGTAGAAAATCCCACATTTCGATGTAAATATTATGTGGAAAGAAATGATGGGAAAGGTGCTTGCATTGCCTGTAAAATTTACCTGCTCAGTTTGTATACTGATGATGGATGCCCCTGAAAAAAATAAAAAGTTTGTATGATGATAGAGTTCGTTCGGCTCTGAAGATCAAGGAAATGTGGGCCACCAGGTACTGCTGGGTCGGCCTGCATTATGGTATCCGGATGGGTGGGCCTTACACAAAAACAGCTCTGAGTTACTACGATCGATTGATGGCCGGCAGCCGGCACCATGGATCGAAGCGCACAGCAGGACATGCTGACCTTGCCACTCCACTCCACCTGGGTGGGGATTGGCAATGGCATCGGCATCACCCAGGCCCCTGTGGCTGTGGCAACCAGCCGCGCGTGCGTACCAACGTGTCACGCACAGCCCTACTGTACGCTCGTGCTCCTCCAGCCATTTCATGGCAAAAAGCACGCCGCTCCATGGACCGTCTTTCTCAGCTGCCAGCCTCCCATCCATCGTACGTGCAATTCCCTACACTACAGGCTACAGGCACGGATCGGCGGCGGCGCCTAGTTCGCCTGCTCGTGCTTCTCCACAGCTACTCCATCCGGTACGAGCTCGCTCGCTCGCTTCAAGGCCAAAAAGGCTAGCCTGCTCGGACCCAGGCCCTTGCACTGCATGGTGATCAATCGCCGCGAGCTTTTTTTTTACCGGAGCAGCACGAGCACCTCACGCGCCGTGCCCATGCATGACATCAGTGTAGAACTGTATGGAACGGCTTAACCCATTAGGGCGCCGATGTGTTGCATTATATAAGCCGAAGAGTCCAGCATAATTAGTACAGAAGGGAAGTCCAACAAGGACAAGATTACAACGTACGGCAGATTACAAAAGGAGTCATAGTCCTAATAGACATATACTTCTACATCCCCCTCAATCACAAGCTTTGCAAAGGTTGCGATTGCTACGAAATTCTCGTAGACGCCCCTCTGACTGTGACTTAGTGAAGCCATCCGCAACTTGATCATGAGTTGAAATAATACGAACTTGGAGTTGTTTCTGAGCAACACATTGTCGTACAAAATGATAATCAACCTCAATGTGTTTAGTACGTGCATGAAAAACCGGATTAGCCGACAAATAAGTAGCACCAATGTTGTCACACCACAGAATTGGAGCAGCAGATTGAAGAATCCCAAGTTCAGAAAGAACAGACTGTACCCATATAAGCTCAGCTGTGGCATTGGCCAAAGCCTTGTACTCTGCCTCAGTAGATGACCGAGAAACAGTAGCTTGTTTCTTTGCATGCCAGGAGACCAGATTAGATCCAAGAAAAATGGCAAACCCACCAGTAGACTTCCGATCATCAGAGCAGCCAGCCCAATCAGAATCCAAAAAAGCACTAAGCTGAAGAGAGGAAGACGGATCAAGCCGTAATCCGTAACCAATCGTACCACTGATGTACCGAAGAATTCGTTTAACAGCAGTAAAATGTACATCGGTTGGACAATGCAAATACTGACACACTTTATTGACAGCAAAAGCAATGCCAGGCCGTGTGAGAGTCAAGTACTGAAGACCACCAACAACACTGCGATATCGCGTAGCTGCAGCTAAATCAAGGGGATCTCCATCATACCGAGTCAATTTATCAGAAACCGAAAGAGGAGTAGGAGCATACTTGCAATCTTTGAGTCCAGCATTAACAAGCAATTCCGAAGCATATTTAGTCTGATGAAGCAATAGACCACCATTAGAACAATGCTGAACTTCAATTCCAAAAAAATAATGCGGAGGACCCAAATCCTTGAGAGCAAAATCATCACGCAGCTGAGATAACAACTTGTCGACAGCCACATCAAATGAATTGACAACAATAATATCATCCACATATACCAAGAAATAAATAATCACACCATTGGCTCGGAAGTAGAACAATGATGTGTCAGCTTTTGAACCTTGAAACCCCAAAGACTGAAGCTTACCATTGAGCTTAGAATACCAAGCTCGAGGAGATTGCTTTAGACCATACAAAGATTTTTAAAGCTTGCAAACATAATGTGGAAATTGAGAATCCACAAACCCAGGCGGTTGTTTCATATAAACATCCTCCTCCAGAACACCATGCAAGAACGCATTCTGAACATCTAGTTGACGAATACTCCATTTTTGTGTGATAGCAAGAGATAAAATAAGACGAATAGTGGCCGCCTTAACAACATGACTAAATGTGTCCTCATAGTCTAAACCATACCTTTGCTTAAAACCTTTAGCAACAAGACGAGCTTTGTAACGATCAATCGTACCATCGGGCCTTTGTTTAACCTTGTAAACCCACTTACAGTCAATGACACTATGACTGGATTGAGGAGGAACCAAGTGCCAAGTTTGATTACGAAGGAGAGCATTATATTCAGATTGCATCGCTGCACGCCAATGATCCGAGGCAAGAGCATCTTGTAAAGAAGATGGTTCTTGAAATGCATTGAAAAGCTCATAGCAAACAGTACCATCATGATAAACCTTGGGCTTACGAATATTGTCTTGTAGACGTGTCCTAGGTCGAATTGGACCATGAAAGAAATCTGACCCGGAGGCGGAGGAGGCAGACGACGCAGTGGAGAACCAGAAGTAGAGACATCTGGCACAGGAGATCTGGCAGGCTCCATAGGCGATCCATGTGATTCCACAGGAATCAAAGCAAAAGGTGTAGAAGATCCAGGAGCATCGGACGCGGGGAACACAACGGTCGGGAGCGCCGGGGGCAGTAGAGCAGATGGCGACAGCACAATGGGTGCAAGAGAATCACCAGAGGAAGACGCTGAAACAGGTAGCTGCGACTGCAGTGAAGCAACCCCGGGATCAGAGCTCGAACCAGCACCAGAAATTGGACCCGACTCAGAGGCTAGCTCAGACCGGCAAGTTGGCACCGGAGTCCTTGCCGAAAACGGAAAGGGCACCATAGGAGGCCCCGTAGAAATAGAATGCATCACCCCTGAATCTGCAATATCAGCTGACAGCTCACAAGACAAGGGAAGATCATTAGTCTGGTTAGTAGCACTAGGGTTCATAGCCTCATTGTGATCAGGAAAAAGAAGTAAATCATGCGGAAGACGTATGCCAGCATTAGGATGAAGAGTAGAAAAAGGAAAAATAGCCTCATCAAACACAACATCACGTGAGAGGTACACACAACCAGTGGTAACATCGAGACACTTGTAGCCTTTATGCATATCACTATAGCCAAGAAAAACACATTGCTTAGAACGAAATTGAAGCTTATGTTTATTATAGGGACGAAGGTTAGGCCAACAAGCACAACCAAAGACCCTGAGAGAAGAATAAGAAGGTGTTTCATCAAATAAGCGTGACAATGGAGTGCAAAAGTCAAGAACACGAGTGGGAGTGCGATTGATGAGATAGGTGGCTGTTAAGAAAGCTTCATCCCAAAATTTTAAAGGCATAGAAGCTTGAGCTAAAAGAGAAAACCCAACTTCAACAATATGACGATGCTTGCGTTCAGCAGAGCCATTTTGTTGATGAGCATGAGGACAAGAGACATGATGAGATATACCAATCGTCTGAAAAAAAAGGATTAAGTTTACGATATTCACCACCCCAATCGGTTTGCATAGTAATAAGTTTAGTGTTAAGCTTGCGTTCAGCAAGCTGTTGGAAGTTAAGAAAGGCCTGAAATACATCGGAGCGATCCTTAAGAAGATAGATCCAAGTATATTTGCTAAAGTCATCAATAAAACTTACATAATATTGATAACCACCAACAGACTTGAGAGCAGGACCCCAAACATCTTAAAACACTAACTGTAAAGGACAAGACAAGACACTATCCGACCGAGAATAAGGTAATTGACGACTCTTAGCCTGTTGACAGGCATCACAAATAGACTCGACAGAATCAGTAACGAAGGAAAGTTTGTTGTCCCGAAGAACACGACTAACAATAGCAGGCGAAGGATGTCCTTATCGATAATGCCACCGAGTGGTCGAAGGCTTCACGACATGATGAACTTGAGGCTGGGACGGCAAAGGATAGAGACCATCACGACATCTACCTTGAAGGAGAAGGGTCTTCGTGGCCAGATCCTTGACACAAAAGAAGGAAGGATGAAACTCAAGAAAAACTTCATTATCGGAAGCAAATTGATGAACAGATAACAAATTTTTAGTGGCATCAGGAACATGAAGGACATTATTAAGGGAAAAATCATGATGAGGCGTATGAACACTAGAAGTACCAACGTGACTAATGCTCATACCTTTGCCATTAGCTGCATGAATCTGATCATGACCTCCATAACGCTCACGCGAAGTAATGCGATCTAGATCATTAGTGATATGATCAGTAGACCCAGAATCAAAGTACCTATTAGTATCAATGTCTTGAGAGGCTTGGCACCTCCATCACGAGGAGGAACAAACTTCTTGTTGAACTTGTACCAGCAATCATGGGCAGTGTGTCCATAGCGCTCGCAAAGTTGGCATAGGGGACCATCATCTGAATCCGGAGATCCTAATAACCCTTGATTGTGAGAATTAGAGGAAGCAGATGTGTTGGAGCCACGACCATAGTTCTGGCCAAAACCACGACCACGTCCACGTGAGGAATTTCCACGGCCACGACCATGAGAAGCAGTGTTGACTGAAGAATAAAGACGCCCATCTTCAGAGCGCTGCTGCATCATCCGAGCTTCATAAGAAAGCAATTGAGAATAGAGATCGCTTAATGAAAGCGAGTCCTTGACACCAAGTGCAGAGACAAGGGGATTGTAATCAGCATCCAGGCCATTGAGAATAAGCTCGATAAGCTCATCATCTTTGATTTTCTTGCCTGCTGCTGCCATCTCATCGGCAAAGCCCTTCATCTTGCTGTAGTAGACTGCGGCAGATAAATCGCCCTTCTTCGTGTGAGACAGTTGAGACCGAAGTTGAAGGATCTTGGACCGAGATTGAGAGGCAAACAACTGTCCATAATGTCGCAGCATGTTGATGAGTGGAGACCTGCACCAAGACTTCCTTGGTCATTGATGATAGCAGGTAAGCAAGCAATTGCTGATCTTGCTCAATCCAGGTCACATAGGCCGGATTCTCTTGGACTTCAATAGTCTGACCTGCCTTGGGAACTTGAAGTGTTGCTGCTTGTGCAACAGAGGAGCCATCGAGAATCGACAGCATGCGCGAACCTCGAACGGCAGGAAGAACTTGTGCTCGCCACACAAGAAAGTTATCCCGGGTAAGCTTCTCAGAAACCGGGATGTTGAACATTGCGGAAGTTGAAGAACTCGTCGACATGAAGTTGACGAGAAAAAGAAAAACGCAACTAGATGTTCTTCGTTGGAGAAGAGGCTCTTATACCATGTAGAACTGTATGGAACGGCTTAACCCCTGAGGGTGCCGATGTGTTGCATTATATAAGCCGGAAGAGTCCAGCATAATTAGTACAGAAGGGGAGTCCAACAAGGACAAGATTACAACGCACAGCAGATTATAAAAGGAGTCCTAGTCCTAATAGACATATACTTCTACAATCAGGAACGACAATCTAGTGCCTGTCCTTTTCTTCTAGCCTGCATGCTCTGCTCGTGCTCGGCCGTGGCATTGGCAATCGAGGCGAGGCGAGCGGCGAGCCTCTCTCTCTCGTCGTAATGGATGCCGGACAGATCGGAGCTACTCTACCTCCTGCAGCTTTCCAGCCGGAGCCGCTCGCTGCCGATGGATTGGCCAGCCCAATCGATGGCGCCATTGATTGCTCAATGGAGTGAGCACTTTTTTTTATAACTGTTTTTAGTTCCCTTTTATAACAGGAAGGGTGAGGCAAATTAGGCTTGTGTTTTTTTCCTAAGGGTTGGCAAATTAGGCTTGTGATGAGGAAAGATCAGATGGGATATGGGCCGCCAAAGTCCCCTCTTCATCATCTGGGTCACGTCAATGGGCATCGCCGTTGCCGCACCCCAGCAATTCAGCAGCAAGGACCTGAGCGATAGCTCAGTGGATGGGTTCGGTGGTTACGAACCCATCGGTCCTGGGTTCGAGTTTTGAGCGACCCAGGATTTCCTACCTTTGGGGTATTTTCCCAGTCGTATTTCTACAGGTTCTGGATAATGTGTGGCGCCACAATGGGACTACGACGTGCCCATCGTCTACGAAGTTACGGCTTCGGTGATCTCCAGAAGGACACGAGATGTGTATAAGTTGTAGTTCTAGGGTGTGCGTGGGTGTGGTGTGAGTGTCTTGAGTAGAGTTCAGATACTACAGCTTGTATACTTAGGAGTCCAAACTAAAAAAATTCAGCAGCATTGTGCGGTCTCGGCACTACTTGCCGGCTTCGGCACAGGGCACCACCATGGTTGTGATCGCAACATGTTGTGACCTCGCCGCGCCACTCTACCTCGGTGGCAATTTTGCTGTGTTTAGATGGGTGAAGAAAAGGTACTTTTTTTTAAGGATGCGTGTTATGTGACTGGGATGAATAGGAAAGGTGAAAAAAGAATTTTTGGAGATGCGTGTACTGTGAGGGGGATGAATAGGAAGTATATTTTTTTGGAACTAAACAGGGCCAATGGCATCGGTCAAGCTGCGGCCCGGGCCACCTGCTGCGCGTCCGTACGAACGTGACCTTGCGCAGCCTAGCTCAGTACTCCCTCCGTCCCATAATGTAAGCATTTATCGATTTGCGTGTCAATCTTTAACCATTCGTCTTATTCAAAAAATTTATGAAAATCACAAATTTTTTCAATAAAACGAATGGTTAAAGTTTGATTCGTAAATTGATAAATGCTTATATTATGGGACGGAGTAAAAGTAGCTCTCCTGCTCCTCCCTCCGGCCATTTTTTTTTGCTGCTGTGCTAGTAGTACTTCCATCGTCGGGGCGCTTGGTTCGAGGCCAGCAGGCATGCATCTGATGAAAAAGCTCCTGCTTTTTCTCTCTGCTACTCCAAGCCCGCTCGCATCGCAGCCAAAGGGGCCTTTCACTGCATGGTGATCGATCGCCGCGAGCTTTTCGTCATCGCGCTGCGCCCATGCATGACATCAGGAATGGCAATCTAGTGCCTGTCCCTTTCCTCTAGCCTGCCGCGCTCTGCTCGTTCGCGCTCGTCCGTCCGTGGCCATGGCGATCGAGGGCCGGCAGGCGAGCCGAGAGCCTTTTCTCTGATCGAGGCCGGAGCCTTCTGCAGCTTTCCCAGCCAGAGCCGCTCGATTGCACGTTCGGCGCCATTGATTGATCATCCCTTCTCGGCGTCCACGGACCACGACGGACGGTGGCAATTCACGCTCGGAAGAAGCGCGCTGCGCTGCGAGCCGTCCGTCCACGTCCCGTCCATTCGCTGGATGACCCAAAGCGAGACCTCCGACACCGATGGATGGAACCCATCGGCCCTTCGGCGACGCCCGCCGGCACCGGCAACCGCTGCCGGCTTGCTCGATCGGTCCCCGTCCACCGGTCGCGTCCTTCAGTTCCCGGGCGCCCTCTGCCCTGTACTACTAAAGTACTGTAGACTGAACATGCAGCAGCAGCGGCGGCAAGCTTGTGCACCGGCGCACGCAACGCGGCAGGCACCGTGCCGTGGTCGATGCGCCATGGCTGCCCGGACCCCTACACAGCTACAGCAGCCTCGACTGCCCAAGTGGCGCCATGAGGAGCCATGGGTGTACACTGTACAGTACTCGTGCACGTTTGTAGAGCTGTGTTCACTGAACAGGGAGGAAAGAAGTAGGTGGAAGTTTTATTAACAGTACACTTGGGAAGCGTGTTCTGTGAGTGGGTGAATAGAAAAAACTTATTGGAGAAATACTTTTTTATGAATCTGAACACAGCCGAAGTAATTTTTTCCCTGAGAAGCGTGTTATGTAAGTGGGATGAATAAAAAAGTTAAAAAACAAATTTTCTAGGAAGCGTGTGGATTACTTATCAGACTATTGTGAGTTCCCAACTTTTTTTTTTTGAAAACGAAAACAAAAATTAAAGCCACGCCATTTGCGTTGTAGAAAGACATCCAAGTACAGACACGTTCAGAAACTCTGCATCCCTGGCAGCCAAAACCACTCCACAGTGACAGTCCACGTCACCCCCCCGACAGCCACGCCAACCAAGCAGGCTGCGACGACGACGACGAGGAGACAGGTCAACACCCACCATTAATGTAATCACCCTGCTTACCAGACAAAGTCCAACACCCATGTGACCCCTGTTCCGATCGCCTCCCGACAAGCACACACTAACCACTCGGTATTTATTTATTTTTTTAACGATAAGCACTCGGTAATCTCCATGCACTGCCAACAAGCACACACTGTGCCACATCGGCTGCACCATCAACCACGGCGTGCCTCGGAAACCAGAGTAGAGAACTCGATTGCATTGCCATTGAGATTACAGTAGTAATGGCGAGTGATTAATATGAGTAGTAATTAATAAGTGCTACACGAGCTACTACTAGCTCATTAAACATTGTGTACAATGGTGAGTGATCGCTAGGTCAATCCATGACGTCGGGCCGTGTCTCCCGCCGGCCCCAACGGTCGGTCAGAAGAAGTCGAACCGGGCGTCCACCACCTGCTGCTTCTTCTTGTGGCTCACCACCGCCGTCGTCGTCTTCGTCGCCGGCGCGGCGTGGCATGACTGAGACCGGTGCAAAGGCAGCGGCGAGACGCCGGGAACAACAGGCGGACGCGACGAGCGGAGGAGAGCGAAGTTGATGCCACGAAAGAAAGGATGCGCCTTGACGTCAGCGGCGCCGCGGCGAAACCCGAGGCGGTCACGCGGGTCCTTCACGAGCAGGCTGGCGATGAGGTCCCTAGCCGCCGCGGCGTCGTCGCCGGAGTCGGAAGGGAAGGCGAGCGGGCGGCGCGCGATGTTGCGTAGGGTGGCCTGGTTGTTGTCGCCGGCGAAGGGTGTGCGTCCGTAAAGGAGCTCGTAGAGGAACACGCCGTAGGCCCACCAGTCCACGGCGGCGCCATGGGCGCCGCCGCGGGCGACCTCGGGTGCCACGTACTCGTGCGTCCCCACGAATGAGCTCGAACGCGCGTCCACCGGCTCCGCCACGAACGTCGAGGTTGTCGTCTTTGGAACGGTGCGGCGGCGGCGCTTCATACGAAACAGGTGCTCTGGGAAGCACGACACCGAGGTGGACGCGCCGTCGTTGACATCGTCGGCGGCGGCTTCGATCGACGGCGAGGAGGTGGACTCGAGCGAGAGGTCGAAGTCCGTGAGCATGATGTGGCCGTCGGCGCGAATCAACACGTTCTCCGGCTTGAGGTCGCGGTACACGATGCCCATCATGTGAAGATACTCCAACGCCAGCAACACCTCCGCCGCGTAGAACCTGCACCGGCGAGCCACAACACCTCGACGTCAGCATGTACACGTTCAGTGTGGACACGAGAAAATGATTCGATCTTTGCGGTGAGCAGTGGAAAGAAGAGAAGAAGAAACCAGTGGTAGCTATTTGCTCACCGAGCGGACGGGAGAGGGAAGCGGCGTCCCGGCATGCGGTGGCGGAGGGAGTGGAGATCGCCGCCGGGGCAAAACTCCGTCACGACGCATGAGAAGTGCGGCGGCGCGTCGAAGTCGGCGAACAGTGTTGGGAGAAAGGGGTGATCAAGCTTTCGGAGGATCCGCTTCTCGGCGGCGGCCCGCTCCAGCTTCTTCTTCTTCGCCACGACGCGGCGGTCCACCACCTTCATCGCGTACAGATGGTGGTGGTGGCACGGCGAGGCGCTAAGGCTCTCCCTCCCCGGCAACGGCGTCGCCGGAGAGGAAGACGAAGGGAAAGAACGGAGGCGGCAGAGGTAGACGGTGCCGATGTCGCCGCCACCGACGCGGCGGAGGAGCTTGAAGTCGCGTGGGCCCAGCGGCGCGCCGGCGGCGGACGTCGACGCCGCGCGGATCGCCGCCCACGCCGCGTCGCCGGCGCGGTGCGGCCGCGACGAGAGCGCCGGCGCCGGAGATGGGGAGCACGAGGCGGCGGCGGCGGCGAGGGCGGCGGAGGGGGAGCAGTCGAAGGAGAGGCGGGAGAGGCTGGAGCAGCGCGGGAGGCTGCTCGCCGAGCTGAGGCTCGAGTTGGGCGCCGCCGTCGTCGTCGAGGACGCCGTCGTCTCCGCGTCCGACAGCAGCAGGTCATCCCCCAACGCCGCCGCCGCCGCCGCCGGAGACGGGGACGGGAAAGGCACCGACAGCATCGCGAGTGACCCGCGCTGCTGCTTGCCGGCTAGCGCCGGTGCAGCGCGCACGGCGGCGACCATCTCGGTCACTGCTCTGGCTTGCTTGTCGTCGTCGAGTCGGTGGAGGAGTGAGAGTGACCCAACCAGCAGACTAAGTGAGGCCAAGGGAGTAGGTGGCGCGGCGAGCTTTATATTAGCAGCGCAGCGGCGAGGGAGGCCGAGCCCACCGCCGGAGGGAGGGGACGGACACGAGCAGCGAGCAGACACAGACGGGGTGTCGCCGACAAGTGGGGCCACGCGGCTCTCTGGGCAGGCAGGGGTAGATGCGTCATTGCATCGCGCCGCAGCCTGCTTTTATTACCAACTGGAGTAGGAGCAGGCAGCACAGAAGCGGAGGTCAAACCGGATCCGGTGCGGCCGGGGATGTTGCATGGAGGCAGATGATGAGCAGTGCCCATTGCCTCTTTGTGGTCTTGAGATCGTGCCGCTGTCTGTCACGAGCTGTTGATGAACGAACGTTGTCTGCGCAGGAAAATTGATGCTGCACGCCCTTGTTAGCGAGCTGATCCGGGGTTTCAGTGTTGGATTGTCGACCCCTTAACTTGTCGATTAACGAAAGTCACTTGAGAGTTGAGACGTGTGTATCGCCCCGGGTTTCTTTGAATTCTTTCATCTGCTCGAGTTTCCATCCATGTTAAACTCAGCACCGACTTTTGATATATTCGTGGGCCTCTCATCCCGTTGCATGGCATGCATTCCGGTCAACGTTCTAGAAGGCGTCGTCCGGTGTGTAAAGTTTTCAACCATGCCATGTGGGGCCAAAGTGGGCCTAGGCAGGACGCATGTAAAAAGGAGCCTCGAGGATGGACTAGTGCAGCGCAGGCGTATACAATCACAAGGCAGTTAAACACGCACTCACCAAGCCATTGACAGGGGTTGCTTAAACGTACATGTGAGTCTTCTCTTCTTCTAACAGGCTATTAGTAGTTAACTGATGCTCTCTTTTAAAAAAAAACTGATGGCATTCCAAACTTTTGTCGGGGACGACAGCAGCTAGCGTCGTCAATCAACCGCAGAACCAAGCCTGGACTTTGTTGGCGCTGCGTGCGTGCGTGGCTCGAACCCACCAGTAGTTTATGCTTTACAGCATCCTGGAGGTCAAAAGTCTCACGTTTTTTTTTAACTAATGGGTTCACGCCTTCCCCCCGGGGGGGGGGGGGGGGGGTCACCTGCTAATGGCGATATGAGCAGACTCGAATACGAGTGCATGCTACGTGGGAGGTCAAAATTTGCAGCTGGTTGTTTGGTTCCTCGATCGTGCCAGCCGGCCTACCCGATCGATTTCTTGTCAGTATTGTCGGTGCCTGATTTGGTCGCACCGGCACCAACAAGTGATTGCGGTGCTAAACCACTCGTTTCCTGGATGGCGAGAGTAAGAGACGGGGATTTTATCCTGGTTCCGGCCACGAGGCCGTACGTCCAGCAGTGGTGCGATGCACCGGTTTACGTGTTGCTCGTAGCAGGGGTTTACAAGTAAGGCGGGAAAAGGAGATGAGCTCCTAAGTCCCTGGGTTCGGCTTTGTGGTGTGTATGCTAGTGCGTGTGGATCTGAGTGTTGCTGTGTCTGTCTGTGAGCCTTGCCCCTTTGCATGGGCTTCCCCTCCCCTTTTATAGACCAAGGGGAGAGGGTGTGAGTACATGTGTTTGTTGCTAAGTGCACTATTCGTCCATGCCGCGCACTGTGCGAGCGGGAATCGCGCCTTCCAACTCCGGCTGACGACATGGCAGTGGCTGACGTGATGTCCTTCTTCCTGGTGACGGTTCACGGCGTCGAGGGTAGGTAGCTCGTGTACGGCGTCCAGACCGAGCCTCCGTGGCCTCCTTCGAGGTTGCCTTCGAGGGTGGCAGCGTCCCCGAGGCGAGCGAAGTCAAAGGAGTGGTTGGCATAGTGCTGCTGGCAGGTTAGGTCTGAGGTCTGCCGTGCAGCGTGGCACTCAGAAGTCCACTGTTGCGAGTGGATTTGACCGCTGTCTTCTCAGGGGCGTGGGTGGTTGCGTGACGCAGTGATCCCCTGCTTTTTGACTGCAGAGGAGCGTCATCATGACTTGGATTGACGGGTCGCAGAGTCTCGGGCGTCGTTTCCGGCGTGGCTGACTCGAGCTCGGTCTACAGGCTCGAGCCTGGCGAACCTCGAACGAGACGGAGATCCCTGCTCGAGGATGGAAGTCTCCCTCGAGGCTGCTGAGCCTCGATCGTCACGGACATCTCTGCTCGAGGGTGGTCGTCCACCTCGAGCGGGATGGGTGCCGAGGAGGAGTTGTTGTGATGGGCCTTTGCCGAGCTGTAGAGCCAGGCCAATGTCGTTGTGGGCCTTGTCGTCAAATAGTTTTAGGGCCCAAGTTAGGGTACCCCTACTATTGGCACCCGACAAGTATGTATGTTTGTCACGGTTTCTTGTCGAGTTTCAGGGATGCCATGGACTTCATGCCTTTTTAGGAACAATGTTTCTAAAAAAAATAATTTACGAGACTATTAGGACGTTGCACAATTTGTACTTAGCTACTCCCAGGAAAACATTCAGTTCTAGATAGAGACAGAGTCTAACCATAATTTCTAGCTACTCCATCCGTACTAGAAAGCATTCAGTTCTAGATTGAGATTGGGTCAAACATTTTTTAGGTTCGACTGGACTTACCGATAATATTATTAGGTTTCATTATATCCCTATATATAAATATATTTCGCTATAAGTCTGGTTATAATATTTTCGTATCATAAATGTTATCAATTTTTAACATATTTAGTTAAAGTTAAGATAGAGTGACTTATTAAGATTGAGAATTATATCTTCTTCTTTTTTTTTGCGAGGGAGTCTAGCCTGGTCAAATTTGAATAACCCTAGCGTGACATCGCAATGTTTGGCTTCTAATTACCAAAGATGTGAAGAATGCATATAAGTAGCAGATGTAGGATTTATTGCTATTACATGAGAAATATGCTACGCATGGCTTATTTCAAAACTTTCGAGGACGAGTCGGTGCCACGCTCGTGGACGTCGTCGCCGCCCATGCCGCGCGCGGGGCATCCTGCAGGCAACGCACTCGTCTTCTTGCCCGGCCTCTCTGTTCAGTTTTTTTATATATTTCTGTGTTCAGTTGTTGGATGCTACTGTACGCGAGCTGTATGTATGTTGGGACCAGGGTTAACCATACCGCTACAGGACCGATTTTTTTAAAAAAAAAACTGGTCCGGCTAACCGGTAAAACCGACCGAAAACCGATGGTAGCGGTTTGCTAGGTTCGGTTTGGAAGCGGTAGCCAGAGTTTTTTGCAATCAGACCGGACCGGTTTGGTCGGGAACCGATCGGTTCGGACCGGTTCCCACCGATTTGGTTAACCCTGGTTAGGACTTGAAGAGAGCAACAGGCGACGACGCGCGGACACCCGATCGACTAGTAGCGACTAGCGACACGCAAACTGCTGCAGTGCTGCTGTATGTAGCGACGTCTCCTGCGTACAGTACGTATGTACCACACAAATAAAAGAAAAATCTTGCTCCCACAATTATAAAAAAACAGAAACACGTTCGTAAAAAAAAACACTGCTCCTGCCCGAGGTCAAGACTGATCGGCACAGACCAGAGTACACCAGACCACAGCAGTAGTAGTAGAAAGACTTCTGCTTCTGTTCACTGACCAAAAAGAAAAAAGAAACAGAAAGGAAGAACAAACATCGAGCACGTGTTCGCGTACGTACGTATGTATGTATATGCGTGTCCGGCGAGACGTCGTACACGTTAGGCGCGTCCATAGTCTATACCACCGGCGTGCCGGCCGGGCGCTGCCGGTGCCTCGTCTGCCACGTCGCCCAGCGGCTGTCGTTGACGTACCATGTGCTCGCCGCCGGCGATGTCCGCGGGCGACGCTGCATCGGCCATCGTCCTCCACAGCAAGTGGCCGGCGACCTGCCGTTCCTCGGATCTTGGAGTCAACGCTTACTTTTGGTCCATGGATCTACTGCTCCCTCTGTCCTTATTAAGTGTCGCTTTGGTGCTCGTACCACAAATTTGACTAGATTTGTACGTGCAACATTTAAATCTCCAAATAAATTTAATAAAAAACTAGATTTAAATATCTATCTAATGGTATTTAACTTGTACCATAAACTTGAATATATTTTTATACATAATTGATCAAAGTTGTTTTTCGGGAAGTGAGAAAGACAGTTATTTAGGGACGGAGGGAGCATGAACGCTGCAGAAAATTGACCGATGGATCTTCAAAATGCATGTACTAGTAGCTTTCAAATGTAGGAGTACTACCTGATCCAGGTAACTTATCCAGTAATCCAGCTTTTGCTGAATTTTTACCGCAATTGAAGTTTTGGATATAATTGCACTGCACCCACGAATTGACTTGAAAGTTTTGGATACCTGCACTCGATTGTATTAGTTTATTTAATCTCAGTTGGCCATTCAATCAAGACTTTGGCAGCAGGATAATTGGATAATTTGTCTGCCTAAACGGCAACCGAAAGCAGGAGCAAGTACACGCATGCACCGCATACGTCGCGCCAAGGACTCATCGCCAAATACTAGTAGCAAGGAGTAAAGTTTTTTTCTTCTTTTCCAAGCACTTCTTTAAAAACGCTACTGTACCTTTTCCTGCAATCACCATATGGATAACCTCACTCCCTGCTACTGTACCTTTTCCTGCAGTCAGGGACTCAGATCATTTGCAATCCATTTGCAATAATGATGTTTTGCAATCACCACATGGATCATCTCACTCCCTGCTACTGTACCTTTTCCTGCAGAGACTCCTCATACTTTTTATGCCAGGCCAAGATGAAAACGAATTTCCGCAAGCAAAAAAAAAAAGATGAAAACGAATTTTTAGCTCCACATGATTTTCTGCAGCCTGTAAAACTTAAAGTAAATTAAAGAGCACCTGAAGAATGAAGCTTCTGAACACATGGACCTGCATGCTCAGATCTTGTTTTTGTTTTTACTTTTCTTAGCACACGATCGAGCAGCAGACATGGACCACTACTACACGGTATATGTTGCTGGACAATATTAGTATACTAAGCAAGTCATCAGCCGACCATAACCTAAGCAAAGTGTTCACATTATATTGCCACCACATGACTGTATGTAGTTTGCGGCCACCACGAACGAGATGCACTGCAAAGTACGATTTCTTTAACCTAATGCTTTGTCAGCTTGCACATCTAGAAGATCCAAGCTGCGTACACAGGCATGGGGCATTATATATATTGCAGAGATCAAAGATCACGATGATAAACTAATCACGGATACAGCACGACATGTAATGTGAGCTTGTAGCCTGGTTCAGACTTGAGAACGCAGACCAAGGAACCTAGAGAATCCTGAGATCGAGAAGGTCATCACGGATTCACGGGACAGCCACGACGATATTCCCGTTGAGCTTGTAGGGGGACAGGCAGCACGCGGCGCAGAGGACACGCCTGGCTCTGATTACCTAAGAACCCTACATCATTAAGCAATGCATGGGTAGTTTGTTGTAAGCAAAACCTGAAGAATCTCCGCACATCAAATGTATGATTTATCCAGCTTATTTGCTGAATTTGCACCGCAAATGAAGTTTGGATAATTACACTGCACCCACGAATTGTATTTCGAGAGACTTGAAGGGAAAAAAGAGAGCAAGTGTTAAACACATGCCTGCACTCGATTGCATTAGTTTAATCTCAGTTGGCCGTTCAGTGAAGACTTTGGCAGGATAATTTGTCTGCATAAATATCAACCAAAAGCAGGCCGGAGCAAGTACATGCACCACGTCACGCCAAGATTCACCGCCATTCCCAGCAGTGTTCTTCTTCCATTCCCAGCAGTTCTTTAAACTAAACACTCTATTGCACTAGGGTACGGTTTCCTTTCATGAAACACAGATCATTGGGCTATCCATTTGCAATTATGTTGCACAACACCATGTGGATCATCTCACATTATTCTCACTAGTCTCCCTGCTACCTTTTATTGCAGGGACAAATTAGTTTTCACGCCAGGCCAAAATTAAAGATGAATCAGCTCCACATGATTTTCTACAGCTAGCAAAACTTAGTAAATTAAAGAGCACCTGAAGAAGCTTCTGAACGCGGACCTCGATTGTTTGTTAGTCTGCTAGCTGCTCAGCTCTTGTTTATTTGACTTTGCTTAGCACACTAGCAGCAGACATGGACCACTACTACAAGGTATATGTTGTTCGACAAGATTACTTGATTAGTCTACTCAAATCAAGCAAGGAAGGCCATCCAAAGTCAGCAGCCGACCATAACCCGAAGCAAGTGTTCAAATTGCCACCACATGATGCTGTATTTTGCGGCCACCACGAACAAGAAGCAATGCAAAGTACGATTTTCCTAATGCTTTGTCAGCATGCATCTAGAAGATCCAAGCTGCGTACGTACATGCAAGCATTGGGCATTGCAGAGATCAAGATCACGTTAAACTAATGTCTGGTTCAGATTCAGACTTGAGAGTGCAGACCAAAGGAACCTAGAGATAACCCTGAGAGCCGGTCACGGCTGGGACAGGCACGAAGGTATTCCCGTTGAGTTTGTAGGGGGACAAGCAGCGCGCGGCTCAGAGGACACGCTTAGCTCTGATTACCTAAGAACCCTACATCATTAAGCAATGTACTGCCAATTTGTTGTAAACAAAACCTGAAGAATCTCCTGAAATTGTAATAGTATGAATGTATGATATTATTGAGCCTGTTAGTCTGTCTATGCAACCTTTCTTTTAGAAAAGATCAAAAGAAAAACTTGGTGGGTTGTTCTCTCCTTTGCTTTGCCTAATTGCCTAGCTAGTTTAGTTTAATTGGGTGTTAGAAGGGGATTTCCATGGCAAGGTACAGACACGAGCACATGGCTGACACACAAACTACTGTTACTTCTTTTGTATATATACTAACACAATTATGGTACGTACACAAAACAAAAGCAAGCACTAGGACTAGGAGTACGGACGACACTAATTCATATACTCCAAGTACGTACTCAATAGTGAGCAATTTGAACTTGTAATGACTTCTGCATGCATGCATGGTACTAATGTCACTAACACCCAGGAAACAAAATGGACAAGCAGTGTATAGTTTGCCGTTACACCAGTGGTTCACAGTATTGACTATTGAGGATTATTGGTCAATGTTGCATTAGTGGCCACATAGTGAGCTCGCTGGTTTGTCTTACTGATTAAATGCAGTGGCTGTGCACAAAGCTAGTACCTTAATAGCTTATTAGCTGCTAGCTTTGTTACTGTTTGCTTATATAATTAGGTATCACTGTATGAGTACGTACTGTTTGTTATTTGTTCATAGAGAGGTCAGGGCGCGCGTTTTTCTTTTGATACAAGGACGTACGGCGGCGCAAAATGCGCGGAGGATACTGTGAAATCATCGGTGCAGAGTCAAAATGGTTGAGCTTTCAGCGGCGATCGAGAACATGCAAGCATTGTGACTGTTAATTTCAGTACCACTGATTGGCAATGGAAGCAGCGGCATTCAAGGGGGGCTAGATCAGCTAGCTAACCGCTATAACCAATCATATTAAGGTTAAATTAGAGTAAGATGAAACGGAAAAGTGGACGTACGATCGCGATCGCGATCCCGATTTCGAAGGAAGAAAGTAGCCGCGCCAGAAGCTTCGTGGAGTTCCAAACTAAAGCAGGACATGCGTTTTCTTGTTGGTTTCTCCCTTCTCTGATCCGTGAACTTTCAGATGGGACGACCTGCATGCTCTCAGTAATCTAATACTGCCAACATCCATCTGGCCGTTCGGTAAAGACTGGAGGGAATAGTTTGTCTGGAAAAATGCCAACCAAAAGTGCATACTCCACGTTGGGCCAAGGACTTCAGTTAGTCTTCAGCGTTCTTTACACACTCTAGCTAGGGCTCCTTTCTGTACCCAAAAAAAAATAGTGAACAGGGTTATCCATTTGCAATGATAGTGCAGAATGATCGCCACCATGATCTCAATCGACGACTGCTTCCAAGAAGGAACTAATGAACAACGCAGGGTTGGGCGACAAATTTTGATGCCACACGGCAATGCAGAAAGGGGTAAGCAAAGCAGGTGCTGCTCCACATCCATGATTGGAAGGTGATGAGCACTGGACACTGGGTTATCACAGTTGTAGAGTAGTTACTCATGCAGAGTGTGTAATAAGCAACCGAGTCAGTCGGATATTATCAGAGGGTTAGTCTTGTGAGGCTCAATTATGTGCGAGCTGTTAAAAGCAGGCCAGCCGGGCCCATAGTTCAGTGGCTAGCTCAACAAAGTTCAGACACAATTAAGAACTAATTATTCCTTGTGCCAAAATTTCTGGGTGGCTAGATGGTTGCTTTCCTCTTTTGCTAATCGAGCTCTTGCAATAAAAGTATTGACCTAGCTCGTAGCTGGAGGGAACTTTGAATGCCAAAATTTCTGTGCCAATGGTTTGGTGGCTCAACAAAGTTCAGACAGAATAATTCCTTGCGCCCCAGTACTGCTGACATATAGTATGATGCACACGTACACATAAGCAAGGACTCACATGTTCTAATTTTTTTGAAATAAAACATGTTTTAATTTGAAAAGGAGGGGAACAAAGAAAAGGAAAATGGCATTCCATCATCTATTCAATTATTCAACTGTACCGTATGTCTGAATTGGAGAATCCTTAGCACGGCAATAGTATTTTAGTTAATCAGCTGCACAATTTGCTTATTAACAGGCGACCAGACAAGGACCACAGCTGTACCTGTACGGTGTTGTTGCAGATTTGTTTAGACAGATTAAAGACATGCTCAAGTAGAGTAAGAACGACATCCTCAGTCATCAGTGTGGACCATTGATGATCAAGTACTTAGGAAAGAAATTAAATGCTCATCACATGTTCTTAGCTTGCATTGCCAGTTGCCAAACAACTAGCTAGAGCATTACTAGTAGGATTTGTATATTGATCTGCACATATCTGAGGTTTTTCTGATAGTCGTTAAGTCGTGGCGGCAGATGGACGCATGCATCACGTGCTGGCTGCCTGCTTGTCACCTTGCATTAGTGCCATCAGGTTCATTAAACTAGTCACCGATTCAGAGTTTCAGAGATGGAAAGCAAGCCCAAGAAACCTGGAGACTGGAGAGCCTGGACACTGGAGAGAATCAGAGAAACTTGTGCTAGCAGACACGAAGGAGCCGGGTGATCGACAGGGGCGCCAATATTCGCGCTGCGCCTGTTGTAGGGGGACAGGCCGCGCACAGCAAACGCCTCATTACCTAAGAACCCTACACCATTAAGCAAAGCAAATAAATAAAGCTTCGCGATTAACAGTAGTATGTTTTTAAACTCTGATTAAGCATGGATGCCCCTGCTTTTGTCTTTCTAGCTGCACTCTTTAATTCTTCAGTTCCCTTACAAAAGTAATTAGCTGCTAGCTCAATCGTCCTCTGATGCTTTTAACTTGGAAAAAAATATATTAGGAGGGGCTTGCGTGGTCGGGTACAGACATGCTCACATGGCTCACACACAAACTAAAATATAGAGCTCTTTTTACTGTACGTAATCGCGGATCAACATTACTCAGTTTTCAATTCATGGTAATCCTGAAAATGATTTTTCATTAAAAAAAATGGATAAACGATCTATTCATGACGCAATAAGCACCGGTAGTGTGTGAACATTGGGGCCTGGCTTTATTTGGCGATGTCCACACAGTTACGTTAGTGGCAACATCATTGTGCACGCACGCCTGTGTGCTAGCATATGTATGTAGGCACGCGCCGTGTTTAGAGAGTGTTTTTGGTATATAGAGGATGGAGTGTTTTTGTTTATCACTTCTAAAATTGACACGGTTAGTATTTACATCAACAGTTAAACTTTTATAGAGAGATCGAGATACTACCAAATATTTTACCACGGTAAGGCGTCAGGAAGCTGGACCAATCACTCACTACCCATCGGTCATTGTTCAAGAGGATATCAGTTGCATGCATCTCCAACCCTAGCGAAGTAGCGAAACCTATCATTGGTTGGCTAATCACCTTGAAATTAAGGGTGATTAGTGTTTTTTGGTGAGAGTTGGGGAACTAAACCCACCCTAAAGCAAACGTGGCAAGCACTGGCTGTAGAGACTGCCAAGCTGGCCGGATGGGATGGTATGGAAAGAAGAATCGGTGGCAGTGGCGGGGCCCGGGACGGAACGGCCGGCCCTGCGCCGCCGTGCGCGTACGGCCTGCCGATCTCGAATCCTTTCCTTCCTGTAGGATTGCCATGCCATGCAGGCGTGCACTGATGCGCCGCGCGTGCGCGCCCCGGCCGATTGGACTGTTGAAAGTGAGCTTTACTGCTCCTACGTGTGCTTCTCGTGACGTCACGCGCACTGCTCCTACACATGGGACGGACACACTGAGGGAGATGACAGAAGAAAAAGGCTAGAGGGCAGTCGACGCATGGCCACAGCAACTTTCGTGCCTGTGCCGCTGTGCGTGTCGGAGGCTGCGGCCGTGCGTGCGCTGTTGCCGCTACTCCAGATGCTCTCACTTCGCTCACTGCCGCATCTGGACTAGTACCGTTGATGCACGTTGCACGCCTATGGCCATTTTGGTAGGGAAAAAAGGATCGTGACGTCAGCTTAATTAGCTACTGCCTGGTAAATTAAGGTCACATAAGCTGCCAGCAAAACAAAAACATGTACTAACAAAATGCAGTGACGGTTAGAAAGATCATAGCAGAAACAGGGGTGAAAAAACGGACATGAGCAGTAGCAAGCAGCAGCAGGTCGTGTGAGCGCCACAATTCGGCCCACTTATTTCAGCCTTTCGGGCAATATTTCGGTCCATGCCTATAAACAATGGTTGCAAGAACGCTGCTCATCCCCTGTTTGAGCATTCCTGGTTCGCGTCCAGGTCGATTGCTGACAAACTGATACTAGTCGATTGCTGACATACTGAGAGTTGTTCTTTTTTGGATTATGTAGCGACAGGTCAATATAATGGGCTGGTAAGAAAGGCAACAGACCAGGGAGATCAATATTCTGTACTTTGTAATACATTCCTCATTAATGAAATCTTTCTACGGTTAAACAAGGAGCATTGTGCTCGTCTTCCATTTAGATCAGCACAAAGCAAACTTTTTTTGACGACCAACATTAGCTACCGGTTAAACAGCAACTCCATCCTATACCATCTTACAACGAGTACCAAGATGGCGCCACCAACACATAACTGTTTTGATTCCATGCTATCATCTACTAGTACATCTCTGGACTCCACACTGCATCTCCATCTACCACTACTAAATGTACTAGTGCTACATCAGGTGTCAAATCAGAAGCCTAATTTCAAAGAGTGCATCAGCCCTAGCAATCGGGGGAAAAAATCTCATTGAGTCCTCCCAAACGTTCCTAAACACAGTTGTTCTTCAGGGAGGAAATGTGTCACAATATTACAATGGATTAGTCCCCTGTTAACAAATTCTTTTTTTCCCCACACAAGTCAGAATGCACGCTGCAAGATGGCCTCGTTACGGTGCTATATCAGACAGGTTCAGTTCATGATACCTGTGCACCATGCAAACACGCATAAAAGTTAGCAAATCGATAAGAATACAGTGATTTACAGTATGTTCGTAAAAAAAGTCAGTGATCTAACTTGCAATTGACATGTTTTTCTATGATGCAAAAACAAACTACGACTTACTAGTGCAGTGCAAGCAAATAATTTTGAGACAATTCCTTATTTGGCCCTGCAAAAAGTCCCCGTTCCTTACTTCGCCCTGAAAAAGTTTCCGTTACCTATTAGGCCAAAAGTTTTTCATCCATTCCTTTTGTGACCCTGCCGTCCAACTAAATTTTTGCGTCATGGTTAACAGTTTACCCCTTCCAATTGGACGGTAGGGCCACGAAAGGAATGGTTGAAAAACTTTTGGCCTTAGGAACGAAAATTTTCTTAGGGCCAAGGAAGGAACGAGGACTTTTTTCAAGGCCAAATAAGGAATTAACTCAATAATTTTACACATCTCAATTTAGTGTATACTACTCCGGTGGGGAGTATGTTTTAGCCAATTAGCCTACCACTAGACTTTGATGGAAGTCAGACCATGCTATAACTGTGTTGACGAATTCATCTAAGATTGTGTCGCTAGGGCAAAATAAAAGGAATATACAAGATACAATTGCCATTTTAACAAGTGAGCACGAAGGAAAAGTTTATAGTTAAAGTTAAGTGTTCATAAAAATCTGTGTACCTATCTCTGCCATTGCATATTTGGATGTTCATCAACTAATAAGCTTAAAAATAGATGTAACATTTCAAATTGGCTTAAAGCACAAGCTAACAATGCACCTCTAACTGAAACATACAAAATCTAAGCAAAACTACAGGGAAAAAACTGGATCCAATAATGAAGTAAAGAAGCACGTACCAGTATACTGCACAGTGTTTTGATGACAGGAACCATCAGAGTTCCCTTTTAACAGCAAATTACAAGGATCGACAACTAAAACTAGGACGTGTAGTTAGCTAAGTCCATTCCCCATTTCATCGGTTTTGGAGCTCTTGTGCTGCCATGAGTTGACCATTCACATTAACAAAAATAAAAATATGCTTCCGAGCAAGGAAACAATGGCAATGCACTACCTTACTCTTCTTGTGCTTATGCACATCCGCCGAGTCCTCCGTTCCCTCATGCTTCCTCTTCTGATACAATTCATGGACATTGCTCGCCATAAGGTATATAGTTTGACAGGATGGTAAAGACTTGTAGCTATTGGAGTTTTGAAAACTCAGAAAAATGAACCCACCTTATCATGATGTTTCTTTGAATGATCGCCACCAGAATCATGATGCCCACTTTTATCCTTTTTCTTATCCTTGTCCCTATCTTTATCTTTGTCCTTACTCCGATCTTTATGCCGATGTTTGTGCTTCTTATGCTCCTTGTCTTTATCCCTGTCTTTGTCTTTGTGTTTTTTGTGTTTCTTCTCTTTGTCTTTCGACTCACTTTTCGGTTTGCCCGAAATAGTAGGTACACCCTTTTCAGCCTGTTGATATGATAAATGTTGTAAACAGTGCAATGAGGAAATCCAATAAGATCATATGGTAGGTGGGATATAAAAAGGATCTTACAGAGGGCAAATCTACTGGAGCTGTTTCTCGAAGCTGGAATGCTTGCCCCAGAATTTCCATATCAAAGGGCTCAATAGAAGCAGGCTTATCCCTCATATATGCATTCTGAACGAGTTGATCCAGCTCCATTCCTTCTCCTTTGCGAATTTCAGTGTCTCCCACGACATTGTGAAGGTAATGTGTATCCGAGATTGCCAGAGGCAGAGGTTTCTTGCAAAAGAAATCATGGTGTGGGACCAGTTTGTAGTGGTTGATTAAATCAACAGCACCAGTGAGCTCCCTAGGCCCTGAAATGTAGAAACCATATTACTAGAATTTGTTCGTTGTAAACAAGCGGGGTTCGAAGAAAGATAGAAGCACAGATAAAACCATATCATAATTCTAGATGACAGCAAACGCTAGCTGCATTATCAAGATTCAGGCTTCAGAGAGCTGTTACATGTGTACCACATCACAAAATAATTATTTACCAACAGAGCATATTGTAGAACTAGAATAAACCAAAACAAGTGAGAAAAATGCACACAGTCAGGACATGGGATAAAAATAACGCCAGGCCAAAATGAAACCTAACTACAAGATATACCAACCAGGACTGGTTAAAAAGACATCAGGCCAAAAGTTTAGTTTAAATTCTAAGAATTTACGATTAATATTTTAGATTCAGCACTGATATTTACATTAGTCTGACATTCTTCCATCTGGATTAGGATTTCAGATTCATAACTTAATAAGTGGCATGAAGGCAACACATAAATAAAAGAATAATTATATGTTTCCATCATTTTTTTTTTGTTGTTGCTTTCCAGCAGCAAGTAGCCTAATTCAGGTCCATTATACCAGCCACACAATGAGAATTTTCAGGTCGAGCTACTTTGTCAAAATAAAAGTGGCAATGGAAACTGGGAGGCAGCCTGTGCCGGAGCGGCTGTATTTTTTCCCCCCATTTTGTAACATATTCTTAGAAGGTAGGTATTATTATATTCTTCATATAGCTTATACACCTGGAGATCAGGAGTCAGGAACCCATAAAAAATGCAACAACACATATAAACTCTTCTCTAAATATTTTTTTTTCAGCTATAACAAATTAATATTCTGAGATGTAACAAAAACCCTACCTTTTCCAAATTTCTTTTCATCAGAATCCATCAGATTGGAGCTTGATTTACACGAAATGCATCTTCACCTGAAATTCAGATGAGCAAAAATGTAAGGACATTACAACAAATGTCTAGAAGTACACTGAAACGGTTCTGCAACGAACTGACAAGATATTTAGTTTATCCCAGTTCCCAGAACCAGACACTGCTATATAGAAAATTGGACAAGCTTTGCCTGACAAGATATTTAGTTTATCCCAGTTCCCAGAACCAGACACTGCTACATAGTCAACCACACGAACATATTTCAGTCCAATGACTGAATGCATGATCACCTATGACATCACCATAGAAAATTGGACAAGCTTTGCTACTCTTCTTTGCGATGTTGAAATTACATGTCACGCATAAAGTTTTTTTTTTTTTTTGGCAAATCAAAACAAAACGCTCTGTAATTGTTTTCATGCTGTAGCAAGGTAAGGGTGTTCCTTATGATATAAATATATAATGGACTATACCAAGTGAAGAATCCTGTGCAGGATTAGCATTTTCATTTCAATTTCTTGCATGTCCATGAAATAACAGAGCCAAGATTGATATAGAAAAATCAGATAGGCAAAGCATGGGTGTGCAACGTCTCTATGTTAGCAGACAGAATTATTTTGTGACATAATTAGTGACTAGCAGACCCAATCTGTGAACTAAGGAGTACTAAATGTTGACTCAAATAACCAACTTGGCTCCAAAGTCCAGCAATACAAACTGAAGTTCACAAAGGTTTCTGTAACAACAGCTTGGTACTTGCTCAATTACCGTAACAGGGGCAGCAATTGTACTACACAGGCTGGCAGGGCCAGCAAGCATGCCATACGCTAATGCCGTATAAGGCGCCTCTGACTAGATAAGTAGATACCAGGCAAAGCACGCCACACCTGAATAAAGAGCAGAACCCAGCATGGTAACCAACGATAGCAGCATATCAACCCTGAACGACGCCCCGAACTCAACCGGGGGACGAACCCAGAACAGGACACGGGGAGTAATTTCCGTAAACAGAATCGAAGTCAGTAGGCGTATTGCAGCTGTGAGTCAGATCCGAATACACCTTACGCTTAGGGTTTGGGGCTGCTCCGTTTCGCGTGGGGAGGAAGGGGGGAGAGAAAGGGGAACGCCGGCGTACCTGGCGGGCACTCGTGGCTGGCAGAGAGCCCCGGCGCGAAGACGAGGCCGGTGGCGCCGCCGCCCGCCCAGTCGCCGCCGCCGCCAGGAGAGGGAGAGCGAGAGAGTCTGAGAGACACAGGTAGAGAGAGAAGGAACCGGCCGGGGGAAGAAACGGAGAAGAGGAAGTCGGTCCGCGCGTGTGGGTGATGGACTCGAGCTCGATCAGCACCGCAGCGCAGGCCCTGGGCCGAAAATGAGTTCGCGTGTAGGCCCACAATCGAAAAAGAAGAACTCATTTCCTTTTATAGTTAAGTAGCTGCTCATATTGTGCTAAAAAAAAGTTAAGTAGCTGCTGCTCTGCTGTCATGTTTTTATCAAAAAATAACATTATTTTTACGGTATTTCTAACCATCACTCGAGTGATCATTGATTTGCTACATGGCTTCTTCATCCTACTGGTCTAAAAATTGAGTGACACGACACCACTGCACGTTTTTTACTCGATTGTTGACTAGTCACTCCCTTTTTTTCATTTTCCCCGCAAGTGCATGTGTTATTGACCACGTCATTTGTTTTTTTAGGGCTGCATTAAGATTTGTACACCACTGACCGCTGCAGGAGTGCAAGGATGTCAATGCAGGTCCAAAGGTAATCAGCAATGCTCTTTTTTAAGGGCAAAAATTACTTTCACCTATTATAGGACTGCTGATGCACAAGAGAACGCCAATGTCAGCATAACATCAAGACACTGATGTTTGTCTCCAAAGAACGATATAGCCACCATGGAATCCAACCAATTTGTACGGAAATGCATATCAGATCTTACAGAAGCATGCACATACACAAAGTACACACAGAAGACATAAGTATAAGGGACCGTTTATCATTTCAATTTTTTTAAAACGATTTTATCATTCCATTCATGCTGGCGTACTGCCCATCCATAGTGAATACAGATTTGCAGTCTGACAAATGAACTTGCCCAGTTGCCCCTGTACAAGCAGCCGGCGTGGATTCCACTCACTCCTCGTCTCCCCCTTCCTCTTCGCATCCACCTCAATGAAGGTGAAGCAGTTGATCACACGCACATAAATCTCAGTGTAAAGATCAATTGATCAAACATAGATGTCAAGATGGCTTCTAGGGTTAGTGGGTCGGATGAAGCCAAAGGATGCAATGGAGATCTTGAAACTATCATGTGACAGCCTACCCCAACTTGTTTGGGACAAAAGGCTATGATGTTGTAAATGGTCGTGTGACAAAGGATACCTACCAGGCTACCACCTGGATATCCATCTGATTCCACTTGCACCCCTGGGGCATCGTGTTATCTGTAGTTACAGCAGTGTGCTCGGCCGGCTGACAGTTTATCCCAGAGGCATAGCATCTGCCTGGGCGACTGGTAATGTGCCGTGAAGTAGTTATCTACGCAGCCGAACTGGCAAAACCTCCAGCTGTGGACGTACTGCACAGGTGCAGTGGCGTTGTAGTCCTCCACCCACATGCCCATGCTCACATCCTCCATCTTGAACAGCTGCCAGTAGAAGATCACCATTGGTAGGTGTTACCGTGTTAGTGGTAGGCGCAGAGGGGAAGGGAAACAGATGCTTTGCAGTTCAGAATAAGCCTCACCCGTAGGGAGTGGTTTGCATGCTGGGATGCAATGTCTCTTGCGATGTCGATTGAGAGCACATAGCCAGGTCCATTGGCGTATGGGGGATACACCGCTTCAGGCCATTCCTGTAGGCACACACTTTGAGCAAATGTTTTTGTGCAAAAATTGCAAAACTGTGATGTTTACACTGGCACTAGGATACCTCATAGGTCACAGCCCATTTGCCCCTTCTTAGAGGCCTATGCAAGAGATTCAAGTTGCCCAGATAAAGAGGTAAGGTTCTGTTGTAGGTAGTGATTTGTTGCAATACTATATCCAGCCGCACAAAGGTGTCGTCGTCGCACTTCATGATATAATCTGCAGTAACATTTTGCACCTACATAAAAACAAAGGTGGGTGTCACCAGTCAGGATTTGCTGATGCTAGAGGACATGTTGGCAATAGCAATTTAACACGAATGTAGCATGACTAACCCCATATTGGCATATCGCAACTGTTTTCAGAACCACCAGCTCATACCGGTCGATGAATGGAAGAATGACTATGTCTCCAAAATATTCAGCTTCCTTCTTTAGTGCTGCATTTATTTCCTTTCTATGGCTCTACACAAGCAAGCAGATCAAAGACTCCATATGTTACTGCTATTTCAAAATCCTAGCTAGTATAGCCTACGCTGCGCTAGCACAAGGGATTGAGCCACTGTGAAAATCATGAGAACTTATCATACCAGTGCAACAAAGAACCGAGCAATCACATTTCCCAATTGGATGGCCGGAAACTGCATCCAGGTTTTCCTAATAGCCATGCGCTCAGAAAAATGGTTTGTAGCAGAGAGGATGCCGACAAAAAGCTGAATCGGTTCCTCTGGCACAGGGCGAGCCTTCCACCTTTCAGACATTTCCAAGACTTGTTGCAGAGAAAAACTAGGATGGGCCTTTGGAAGTGCCGTTGCATACACAGAGTGAACATCTATCCCACCTGTTACGGCTAAACCTGTCGCGTCTTCAAGAGCAAATCCCTGATAAACATTGACAATAAAATGAGCACCCGGTGATTCATTTGCAAGAACCTGATAATATCTTTGTGATGGAATAGATACTTTGGCAAGGGAACTGAAATACCATCCTATGAGGAAATGAGGCAACATGGCGGCCTCCCACATTGATATGGTATCCTTCAACACCAGCTTGGATAGTGAGAACAAACATCTTGTCCTCTGAGAATGGGAATGGCCATGTCATTTCTGGTTTCTTCGCTCGGCCGATGAACCTGTTGAACCATGAGCTTGTCTTTGTTTCTCTTGATTCAACTATGTCCCGCCGCTCCCATTTCTCACATTTTCTGAATCCATCGACTGAAAAGGAAACACACTGCAAGAATAAGTACAAATGAGGTAGCCATAGCATAGCCACAGACGGAAGTTGGGGGCAGATTAGTGAAACATGATGCAAGCGATATGTTACAACATGGCTCGTGAAAATAACTAAAACAGATCAGAATGCATGTCGACTGGCAAATACACATTGATTTATCACCTTTCCAGCCTTGCGGCACAATTTCCATTTTATTTTACAATTATAATTATTTTCCTAAACCTCCACTGCAAGGAAGAACAGACGTACAAGACGATTACCTCAAGAAGTGAAAAAAAAAAAGTTTCAACTGAAATGATACAAAGCATCAAAGCATGCGTCTTGATAGCATAGTGTTCCATACAGTTTCTTGCCATTTCCCAATTATAAGTGCGCTTGCATTGTCCAATTAAGCATGCAAACATTGCTACTTGCATTGTTGTCGTTAATCCGAATTTTGAAATAAACAATGTTGAAATAATGGAGAGCATCTCATACCCTGGTCATCATCTCTCGAGGGGGTACCGTCGCAGCGCTGCGCCCTGCCCCACTGCATCCTGAAGCAGGTGTTCATCTCGAGCACCGGTCGGCCGCTCCAGTCGCCGCGCAGCCGCGGGTTGAGGTGCAGTATCCGGGGCGGCTCCTCGCCGTCGGCGGCGCGCAGGCCGCGCAGCTCCACCGCGAATTGCGCCACCATCACTGTCCCGTTGCCGGCGCCGCTCCGCTCCAGCGCCTCGACGTACTCCGGCCGCGCCGCCCGCGCCGTGCCCACCACCGTCACCGCCGACCCGCCCGCCAGCCCGCACGGCAGGAAAACCGCCGCCTCCGACTCCGCCTCGCCGCCGCTGACGGAGACCGAGGAGGGGCACTCGGCCGGGAGGCCCTCCCCCACGTCGTGGGACGCGATGGAGTCGACGTCGCCGGCGAACGCGGACGCCTCCTCCCACGCCCTGGCCCCGCTCACCCACGCCTCAGCGGCCGTGCGCTCCAGCTCCGTGAAGTTCCCCAGCTGCCCCCACCGCCTCCGCGGCCCCGCGCCTGCCTCCTGCCGCCGGAGGATCTCCCCGGTGATGCGGCCGTACCCGGACACCACCGCGCCGGGGCGAGCGCGGGCCTGGGGAGCCGTTGGCTTCTCGACCCCCCGCCGCAGCGGCTCGCTCACGCCGGCGGCTCCCGGGCGGCCGAAGGTCGCCGCCGCCGCGGGACCCGCGGCGCCGAAGCCAGCGAGCTTGACGGACACGAAGAGTAGGTACGCGAACGCCGCCGCGGCGAGGAGCGGCGCCAGTCGGCGGCGAGCGAGCGCCCGGCCGGCGCCTAGGAAGACCTCCGAGCTGCGGGCGCGCTTCATGGAACCCGGGTCGGCGGCGGCGGATGTCGCCGGCGGCGAGGAGCGGGTGGGCGCTCCGGACCCGCTAGCGGGCCCGGATCCGAAATGGAGGTGTGGCGCTTGGCGGGTCGGGGTGGGGATCCGCGGGAGGTGGGGAAAGACGGAAAATGAAGGCTCTGGTTGGTGGTTATGCGATAACCATTGCCAATTAGGGTAGTGATGCTGACGTGGCGGTTACTTAAGACTGTAGTATCTCGGTGGGTTACTGGTGTATTCATTAATTCTACGAGCTTAATGTTAGATGAATGCTCAGTTGGAGTTAATTTGAGGTTAATTCAATGGCGTAGTAGTTACTTGAGTTGTCGTTATCGGTACAATATATACCATACGTTTTTTTTTTTACATACTCTAATTTTCTTTGTCCTAACAAACATGTCTAAGATCCTGTGTGGTTCCATAAACGGAGCCAACTTATATACCTATAGGTGCATTATTTTTTAGGACTTATTTTTAGCCTCTTTCCGTTTGGTTTTATGAACATATGGATGGTTGCGAGAGCAATAAATGAAGACACGCAGTTGAACGCAAAAATATCAGTCCATCGTTTCCTTAATTTTTTCAAACCGGTCGGAAACATCATATAATTATATGTGAACGGAGGGAGTAACATGGTCTAACTTATATACTCAAAAAAAAATATTACAACACATGCAGTGCAAAATATAGCAATTTATATAGTATCAAGCCTTGTTGAATTAAAAAGAAAAAACGTATTTTAGCCGCAGATATGTTTGATATGTTTGGAAAACACCGAACAAAATAGTAGGAGTATTCGCAAAGAATTGGGACCCAGGTTACAGCTCTGCCTGTAGCACAAGGATGAGCGGTCGCCATCGCTTCCAGATCAGGGTCTACCAAGTGGCATCTGGCCACGTGGCGCCGGTCGTCTCGTCATCAGAACGGCCGTACCTGGGCCGGCCCAACATGTGCGGCTCCTCGCAGCAGCCCACCACCCAGCAGCCCATCCATGCCCGCCACGTCACGCGCCCGTCCCCTGCCCAGCGTCGGGTGGGCCTGGCCCCACCGGCGAGACACGCGTGCATGCCAGTGCCCAGTGGCCACCGCCGCACGGCACGGCACGGCGGCCGACGTCCGCCGCTCTCCGGCCGGGCACCAGACGACCCGTCCCGTCGCCTCCCGACGTCCAACAGCGTCAGGTCTCGTCGTGTCGGCTCGGCTCGGCGCCAGCCACCGTCCCGGAGCAGCGGAGCCCGATGATCCCAAGGTGGGGCCCCGCTGGCCAGTGACCGAACGGAGCGCGAGGTGACGCTGGGACCCAGACGCTGCCACAGGCGACCGGCGGAGTCGTCGGAGCTCGTGACGAGTCGTCGGGGCGGCGGCAGCGGGCAGGCTGCGGAACCGGACAGACAGACAGACAGGTGGGTCCCGCCGGCCGTCATCCTCTCCCCGTGGGGGGTGGGGAACGGAGAGGAATCCTCGTACGGCGAGAGAGGACCACGGCGCATGGGGGCAAAATGACCGTGCTGCCCCCCCCCCGTGACGGGCCTTCTGGTCCGTCCGCTCCGGTCGTCGTCGCGGGTCTCGAGGGGGGCCCGGTAGGGGCACGAGCTGCGAATTAGATGGAGTAGGTGAGGGTAGGACGGTAATTGTACACTTGGCTACTGTTCCCGCCACGAGCCGAGTGCGTCTGCCTAGTACGTACACCCTCAGTCAAAAAAAACATGCAATTCTAGGTTTCGTCACGTATACCGAGAAAAGTGTAAAAAGACACATGTGCCCCTATAGAAAAGACAAAATAGATCTCACCTAAACAATATAGGACCCACATAAAGACTATACGGGTCCTACGTGGGTCCCGCGTGAACAATAAGCGGGTCCCACGTGGGTCCCGCCTTAACAATATGCGGGTCCCACCTGAACAATACGTGGGTCCCACGTGGGTCCCACCTGAACAATACGCGGGTCCCACGTGGGTCCCGCATTAACAATAAGTGGGTCCCACGTGGGTCCTGCCTAAACAATACGCGGGTCCCACGTGGGTCCTGCCTTAACAATAAGCGGGTCCACCTACATAGAATGTTGGTCCCACATGGGTTCCGCATAAATAGTACGTGGGTCCGGAACTAATCATTGGCGCGTCCGGAACTAATCATTGGCGCGTCCAGAACTAATCATTGGTGCTAGAGTTGCATGTTTTTTGGGACAAAATTTGAACTCTAGAGTTGCATGTTTTCTGGGACGGAGGGTGTATTTTTCTCTCTCGAAAGTTGACTGGATAGATCATTGCTCCGTACATCACATTAGTTTGAATAAGTGGAAATTGTGGAAAAAATGTTAGTATTTTATTTATTTTTCTAAACATCAATTGCTACGTGACATGTTTTGACAAGTGATTAGTAAGTGTTTAATCAATGCTCAAACATGCTTAATGACAAGCACATGTTAGTCTACAAATAAACTAAACAGCTTGTTCTATAAAATCCCAAAGAATTTGTTTTTTATGTCGATGAATTGGTTGTCACATGTTTACTTGAGGTTGACAGTAATCACGACTATTTTTTTTGGGAGTACAAATCATGGTGTGTCCAAAAAGCATATAAGTATCCACTTGCAAAGTTCTTTGACATAGATAGAGAGTTTTTAAGCATAAACCCAGTCAAATCCTTCAAAACCACAAAACAAATTAAACACCTTTTGTCAAAGAGGGTAAAGCGGAAGATATAAATCTACCCTTTTTCAGATGTTTTTTTTTTACTGTCTCCAAGAAGCTCCTTTCTTCCTATTCTTGGCTTCCCCCCATAAACCGAAAGAAAAAAGAAAAAGGAAAGAAAGAAGCACCGCACCCACATACACGGCCACACCACTCCACTCCCCTCCTCGATCCAGCCATGGCGGCCTAGCCACCCTAGGGTTCGCCGTCAGCTCAAGACCAGCCGTCTCCTCCCGCGCTTCCTGCAGCTCCCGCCTGGCTGTCGCGCCGCCCGATTCGGCCGCCGGTGGCGAATGGGAGGACGCGCGGTGCTCGGGGCCCTGCGTGACCCCGCGCTGCCGGCGAGGCCGGAGGTCCCCTGAGCTCCGTGGCGGGTTCCCGTGCTCGCGGGGGGTGCTCGCGGCGGCGGCCTGAGCCGGGGGTTTAGGGTGGGGAGGGCGCCGCGGGTGCATTGGGGGATTTGAGGTGGTCGGCGGCGAGCTGCGGTTGTCTCCCGTTGGCACGAGTTCGTGCGGCTGAGCTCGGGGAGGAGCGGCTTGTGGCTGCTTCTTGATCTGATGAGCTCGGGGCTGGCGGCCTGCCTCAGTTTCTCCGCGTGTCTGCTCAGTTGGCTGTCGGAAACGCAGCTTCTTGGATCAGGTCGTGCTCATTTCGGCGCTTTTGGGCGGTTCTTTGGGGAAAGGTTGGAGCTTTGAGGCGGTGCTTGGCGAGAGAGCTCAGCTGTGGATTCCGGGGCGATGAGGTCAGCAATGGCTCGTGCTTGCCATGGCAGTCCGGGGTTCGGGTAGTGGTTTTCTTCAAACGGAGGTGGCTGCTGCTCCGAGGGGAGGGCAGCAAGTGGGAGGAGGTGGCAGCAGCCAGCAGCAGAGGAAGTGATGTGCTGGGCGCACGGGAAGCAGGCTGGCATTGCTGTTGGGAGCATGGTGAGCTGCTAGGGAGGACAGTCGGCCGTCCTCCGGTGCGGTGGAGCTAGGCGTTCGTGTTCCGGGTGGTATTGGTGGTGGAGATGGATCTCTCCCCATCCAAGATGCCGGAGCCATCGCCGGAAAGTGATGGTATGTCTTGGAAGGGGTATCGATTCAGTTCAGAATTATATTTATCAGCTTGTCTTGCTGTCTGCATTGTTTGGTGGGTTATGCTGTGGTGTCATTGTGCATTGGGGGTTGAAGTTTCGATACAGATTAGCGAAATTGTATCTGCATCGTTGCATTCATTCATCTTCTTTGTTGATTTGCACAAAAGAAAAGGTTCTTGCATTGATAGACTTCACATGTTCTAGCATTATTGACATCCACTGAACCTCCACTTGTCTGTAGCCAAGTACGAATAGTAGCTTCACATGAACTCTGCTTTCTGGTTGCTTGCTGTTCCTCTCATGTGTGTTTGGCATTTTGCAGGGGAACAAAGGTGTCTGAACTCCGAGCTGTGGCATGCATGCGCTGGGCCCCTTGTGTCCTTGCCTATGGTTGGGAGCCGGGTCGTCTACTTCCCTCAGGGACATAGTGAGCAGGTCGGTCACTTACTTTGTCCAGCAGTATCTTGGAATAAACTAGGCATAGCCGAGTTTGTTGACTTCAGGTTTTGCAAACAAAGAATAAACAGAATCACTTGGGCTAGTGCCTTATCTGGTTCCTCTGATTTTGCTGATGGATTGACTAAATATAACGCCACTGAAAACTAGTTTGTCCAACTACATACATAAAAATAGTGTTATTCAAATAATAGGAAATATGAAGATTGTTTCCCTTTGAAGTAGTTATCTAAGTAAATTTTGTCCTGTACAGGTTAATGAAATCATCTGTAGAGAATCACTTGTTTTTTGTGCCTCTGTGCTCAGAAGGTTCTTTTTATTGTTTTAATTTTTGTGCAGGTTGCCGCGTCAACTAATAAAGAAGTTGATGCGCAGATCCCAAATTACCCAAATCTACCTCCACAGTTAATCTGCCAGCTTCATAATGTCACTATGCATGTGAGTTAGAACTTAATGGACCGTCATTTAGTGTTTTAAGAATCATTATGATATAATTTTGTTTTGCTGTTGCAGGCTGATGCGGAGACTGAAGAAGTTTATGCTCAGATGACACTGCAACCATTGAGCCCGGTAGCGTACCAGTGCCCACTTAGCTCTAACTCGTAATCTGAATCTGAATTATCTTGAAATGTTCTTTAAAAAAGGTATTACAATGTCTTCGCATTCATCAAAGTGATTTCGCTGGCAGGAAGAGCAAAAGGAACCTTTTCTTCCGATTGAATTGGGTGCTGGTAGTAAGCAGCCAACTAATTACTTCTGCAAAACATTGACTGCAAGTGATACGAGTACCCACGGTGGATTCTCTGTTCCACGCAGAGCAGCTGAGAAAGTCTTCCCCCCATTGGTTTGTCTTTTAAAAACTTCAAATCTAATTGCTTTAAGCTGGATGGATTTGTAAGAAATGAATCATGTGGTGTTTTCTTGAAAAAATTAATATATTTGGGTATCTGCAGGATTTTTCACAACAGCCTCCAGTGCAGGAGCTGATTGCAAGAGATCTGCACGATAACGAATGGAAATTTCGTCACATTTTCCGTGGTATGTACTTGACCTATGGCAGAAGACTCAGAAATGATTATGGTTGATTGTTGAACTTGTGCAATGGAACTTCAGTTATGAACATTAAATTGCGAATAAAAGTAATATCTACTTTCCATGAGCAGCTTCACATATTTCGGTTGTCCGTCTTTCTGCCATCAAGAGTTCAAGACTAGTCCGGTTTTCTTAGGTAGTTAGGTTGGTATAGTGTATCGCAAAAATGCTGTGTTGATATTATATCCTCACTCCGTTAGCTGTCTTGTATGAAATTGTTGGTACTTCAACTTATATTTTGGGATGTCCTGGTTGTACTTTTTGTATCTTATAATTGGGCAATGCTTTGACCCTTGCATGGGTTTTGCAGGTCAGCCAAAGAGACATCTCCTGACGACAGGTTGGAGTGTTTTCGTAAGCGCGAAAAGACTAGTAGCAGGAGATTCTATCATATTTATCTGGTATTTTATACTTTCTATTTTACTGAAGTCTATCCGTCTAGTTAAGTTAAGGCCTTAGTGCTTGCACCTGCTTCTGATATGTTTTTTTAAAAAAAACAGGAATGACAATAACCAACTTCTTTTGGGAATTCGTCGAGCAAATCGTCCGCAAACTGTTATGCCCTCATCTGTGCTATCAAGTGATAGCATGCATATTGGTCTTCTTGCAGCAGCAGCTCATGCTGTGGCCACAAACAGTCGTTTCACTATTTTCTATAACCCTCGGTATGTATATATACTATGATCGCATATTAATATATATACTTGCTTACCTTGCTTCTATGCTTAATTAACATGCCATCTTTTGTCAGGGCTAGCCCTTCTGAGTTTGTCATTCCACTGGCGAAGTATGTGAAAGCTGTTTACCACACACGTGTCTCTGTTGGAATGCGCTTTCGGATGCTTTTTGAGACAGAGGAATCAAGCGTCAGACGGTGAGTTGAAACTGTGTACACAGCATAAAAACTATGCACATCTTATGGTCGCCTCTTTTTTTCAGATACATGGGTACGATCACAAGCATAAGTGATCTGGACTCAGAGCGTTGGCCAAACTCACACTGGCGTTCTGTGAAGGTGAATTCATTTGGAAACTGTCACAATTACAAAACAATTTTCATTATCTTGTTAGTTGAACTTTTAATTGATAGACCTTCGCTGCCAAATCTGCCGTTGCTTGCTTTATCTATCCCTTAGGGAGAATACTTTTGCATCTTAATGATGGTTGCATTCCCTTTGGATTTGTGATACTTAGGTTGGTTGGGATGAGTCTACAGCTGGTGATAAACAGCCAAGAGTTTCACTCTGGGAGATTGAGCCATTGACAACCTTTCCAATGTACCCTACTGCCTTTCCGTTAAGGCTCAAGCGCCCGTGGGCTTCAGGACTGCCCATGTTCAGTGGTAGGTTAATTGTTGTCCGAACACCAGTATTCATGGTAATAATTCTTTTCAGTCTATTTGCTAACCTATTTCTCTTTGTATATGCAGGTGGGAGGACCGATGAGTTTGCCCGTTATTCTTCTCTCATGTGGCTTCGAGATGGAAACAGGGGAGCCCAGTCTTTGAACTTCCAGGGACTTGGGGTGTCACCATGGCTTCAGCCAAGAATAGATTATCCATTGCTGGGTCTGAAGCCAGATACTTACCAGCAGATGGCTGCTGCTGCACTCGAAGAAATTAGAGGTGGGGATCATTTGAAGCAGACATCTTCTCTCCTGCCAGTCCAACAGGCCCAAAATTTGAATGGTGGATTAGATCCTCTATATGGGAATCCTGTTCTACAGCAGATGCTGTACCAATCTCAGCAGTCACCCCTGCAAGCTGTGCAGCAAGGTTATGGTCAGAACACAGGCAACTCTGGGTTTCTTCAAAATCAGCTGCAGCAGCTGCAGCTGCAAAAGCAGGAGCTGCCACCACAGCAGCACCAGCAAACACAGCTGCAACAACAATCTCAACAGCAGATGCAACAGCACCTCTCATCTAGTTGTCATGGTATTACTAATGTAGCTTCTAGCATGTCCGAGTCTGGATCGGCTTCTCAGCCAGATTCTTCTTTGCTTCATGGGTCCTCATTCTACCAACAGAACATGTTTGAAGGAAACAATGGTCCAGGTCTGCATCTGCACAACAGTTACAACAACTTTTCAAGCCAAGAAACCTCAAACCTTCTTAATCTGCCTCGAAGTGGCCAATTAATGGCATCAGAGGGATGGCCTTCAAAGAGGTTGGCTGTGGAACCCCTTGCTGGTGTTGAAGCTCAATCTGTGCATCACAAGCTTGAGAAAGCAAGTCCCCAGAGAAATGTGTCTCACATTTCTGGTACCTTGCCACCACTATCAGCAAGAGAAGGTTCTAGTGCTCAGGCTTGTGGTACAAATGTTCAGAATCACCTGCTTTCATCATCATTTGCAATCCATGATGGCATGACAACCATCAGGAATGGTGGTGTTGGCAGTGGAACTGATGCGATAACCATAGCTTCATTGAGATATGGTGATGTGGATTTGCTACCTGAAAACTCCTTAGCAACTTCTAGTTGTTTGGGTGAATCAGGAACCTTCAATTCTCTCGATGATGTTTGCGGTGTGAACCCATCACAAGGTGGAACCTTTGTGAAGGTATGTGTGCCCAACTTGCTCTATACCATGTTTCCTGCTTGCTCTATATTCCTTTGAACTGATATGAGGATGTGAAGTTGGTAGCTGAAATAAACTCTACTGTGTGGAGGCAAAAGGCCTTTTTTTTGGCGGTTGATGGTAGCAAAGCAGTCAATTACATGTTAAAAAGAATGAGCATTGGATGCTTGGATTAGCAGTCGCATCCTTTTGACGACTTCTGTTGCCTTTCTATTTCCATGGCTAGGTTTACAAATCAGGGTCCCTCGGTAGATCGCTCGATATCACCAGATTCAGCAGCTACTACGAGTTACGTAGCGAGCTCGAGCGATTATTTGGTCTTGAAGGCCAATTGGAGGACCCTGTAAGATCAGGCTGGCAGCTTGTGTTCGTCGACCGGGAAAATGATATTCTTCTCGTCGGCGACGACCCGTGGCAGTATGTGCATCCAGAACTATGCTCCTCTTCTAGACATGTTAACTCATTCTGTCCGCATTTTCATTCAAATAACTATTATCTTTGTATGCACATTTTCCAGGGAGTTTGTGAATAGCGTGTGGTGCATAAAGATCCTCTCGCCACAAGACGTGCAACAGATGGTCCGTGGAGGGGACGACCTTCTGTCTACACCCGGAGCGACGATGCTACAGAGCAATGCATGCGATGACTATTCTGCAAGCCACAACATGCAGAACCTCAGCGGCATCATTGCGCCTGTGGTTCCCCTGGACTACTGAGATGAAGACCCAAGACCAGCAGTTCAGCATGCAAGGATTGCCACCCGTGAGGCATTTGCATTTACCGTGTGGTCTTCTCTCTAGTCCTGTTCATGAGGAATAACCTAGTCGTTAATATAGCTAGATGATCCATTGTATCACTATGGTAATGGACATGTTGTATGGTAGCTGGTGTAGCTATGCGATAGCCGTAGCCTAAGCTCTAGATGGCAGGCAAGAATTGCTCTATGGAAGTATGAAATGCAGGCACTCACTGTAGAGGTGACCTAGACCTGTAGCCATATACATATCTGGTATCTAAAACTGATGGTTCCAAGTGGGGCCTAAACCATTCAAACTCGTTGCCTTCTTCAATCCCGCCCTCAAATTGCGGTCGTTTGATGCATACCAAGAGTCCAAATTTTGGCCTTCTTGTCGTCTGTGACTCTTAACCCGTAGGCTGTGACCTGTCGATCTGCCAAGATTCATGCCAGTTTGCAAGGTTTATGGGTTGGTGGTAGTTATGTGCATAGGCCAAATCATGACCCCGAGAATAAGGGTATACGGTTTATGGGTGGTGGTGGTTAGGGGTTGTTTAGATGGAGGAGAAGTGGGGAAAAGTACTGTAGCAACTGTGTTGGAAAACGTGTTTTGTGAGATGGAGAAATAGTGAATATCCAATGAATGGTGAATATCTGGAGAAGTTATCCGATAACTAAACTACTCCTAAGGCCAAATTGTGATCCTGAGAGTCAGGGTTATAGGCCTTGTTTAGATCGCCAACTTTCGCCAACTTATTTTGCCAACTTGTCACATCGAATGTTTGGACACTAATTAGGAGTATTAAACATAGGTATAAAAATAAACTAATTACATAGATGGACTCCACATCGTGAGACGAATCTATTAAGCCTAATTAATTCGTCATTAGACACTGTCGTGCTACAGTAATCCGTCATTAAAAATGCACTAATGACGGCACATATTAGGCTTAATAGATTCGTCTTGCGATGTAGAGTCCATCTGTGTAATTAGTTTTATAATTAGTCTATATTTAGTACTCCTAACTAGTGTCAAAAGGATGGATGTGACATTTCGCCAACTTTCACCAACTCATCTAAACAGGGCCATAGTATTGGAAGAAGGTGCCTTTTTTAGGGGTAATTGAGCTGATGAGCTCCCTCCCTATAAAGTCCATGTGGTGCCATTAAAAATGTTGGACTCTATAGAGCATCTAGCTGCATAGCTTACCACCACATTCAGGCTCCAGTTGGCTGTGGGCAAGAGCAAGTCTGAACATTGGAGCTGATCGCATGAACCAGCTGCAGCTCCAATGAGTTCACAATCAAAATCTCCTGAATCTATTTTAGAACAAAATCTTTGAGTTGGCATTGTTTACCGTTCAATGAAAACAGTTCGGCGATCTGACAAGAGCTTGTTACCATGCATAGCCTCCTCCATGTACTTATTACCTGTAGTTTACATAGTTTACAAGGTATTATTTCAACTTTTATGTACTTCGCATACGAGCACATATCCTTTTCTTCATTCCTACAGTAACTGAATAACTCTAGGCTCGATTGTGGCCGTCATACATTTTCTCGTTCCTTTCGCTTGGTACGTGCTTGTTTATGCATCCGACGTCAATATTGATTAAATCAATAAGCTACTCCATCAACTTCCTCAAATCACACAATCTTTTGCTGAAAGGCTCCCTATAGGCTATAGCTTGGGTTCCATCGAACTAGTAGAGTTGGTGTACCACCAAAATTAGTCTCATGAAACAGGGGAAGCCACAAAGAATGACGAAATTGAGAAGAAGCTGCCACGATTAACCATTCCAGCAAACTCCAAGAACAGACAGGGAATATGGTGATAATCACCATAGCCAGTACCAATGTGCCATACCAAACGAACTTGTCTGAAGTCTGAACTCTGAAGACTGTCTAGTCTGTCAATGCAATTTGGCCGGTGGTTCATCTTCGCTGCACCACAGTAAACGCCTCTACAAAGCTCGAAGCTCGCCATTGTTCCATCCTGCTGCAGCTGCTCAACCTCGCAAAGTTCCAGAGGAAACCCCCTCTATCTTACCCGTAAAAGAAAAAACCTCTATCTTGCCGGCATCAGGAACGACGATGGTATTTTCATTTAGACCGCAGTTTGGATCGCGACTATTGATCGCGATCCGAATATTTACAAAACACTCCCAAGAATTTTCATTTAACACCCTAGATTAGATCGCGACTATTACTCGCGATCCGAATATTTGCAATATGCCCCCTAATATTTTCGTACAGACCCCTGTGTTCAGAACTTCAGATCGGGTCCTCCTTCCGGCTCCGTCTCGTCCGCCGCCGGTTGCCGCCGCCACTGCAACGGCACTCCTCCGCCGGAAGAACCGCAGCGTCGGATCCGCCGCCTCGCGTCGGGCGTCCCTTCCCCTTAGGTGCCTCTTCTTCCTCCTGCCTATCTCGCATCGTATCAGCCCCAGATTGCGCGGAGCAAAAGCGTTCCCGGAACCCAAGGGACGGCCGTCGGCCGGTGACCCGGTGCTCGCCTGTTCGGGCTCGCCGGAACCCAAGGGACGGCCTTGACGCAGGCAGCACGCGGCTCACCGGAGCGGCGCCGCGCCGGCACGCTCTCAGTCCGTACGCTCTCAGGGTAACCTTGCAACTACATATTTATAACACATGTCTAGTGTTCCTGAAATGCATACATATATACTGACAGATGCACAGTGGCTAAACTCTTGAAGGAGGCAGTCTCTAATCACATAGTCATTCCCTCAATGTGTAGATTTTTGCGACAAGCAATATATTCCTTTCCTTGATTCTAGTCAATTCAGAAAATAGGTATAGCTCCTCTTATGTGATATATAATACAGCAAATAGTTTTGATATAATGGTTTAGCACTGTACTGTCCACACCAGAATGCTGCTTGTCATAGTACATTGGTACATTAGGAGAGTAAGCTGAAGTGACATGGTCATGCACCCTGGAGCTGACCAAGTGTAACTGTACTGAAAGTTGGGGAGAAACTAGAATGCTGATGAAGGGTAAGGGCCTGGTACACCTCCTGCATCGTTGGCCTTGCCTGTGGAGAAGCTCGCAGGCAGGAAAATGTCACCTTCATAAGAAGAGCTATGTCTTTCTCTTCTGTTGTGGTTGGTGGTGAGCATCGTTGGTCCAGGATTTCCTTGAGAAGCATATGTTGATCGAGTGATGACGAGGCAAGGTCATGCAAAAGATTTTCTGGATGCCTCCCCATCACCACCTCTAACACAACCACACCAAAGCTATAAACGTCACATTTATTCGTCACAACAGAGGTGTAGGATAGTTCTGCAAAGTAATGTAACAATCGAATTATAGGAAGAACTGTACAGATACAGGTATGATTCTAAGGTGAGAAGAGAAATAAATACCAGGAGCTATATAACCGTATGTCCCAGCTAGTGCACTCCAGTTCGATGAATCTGGTTTCAAAATTCTCGCTGTGCCAAAATCTGAGACGTAAGCCTTGAATCTTGTATCGAGCAGGATGTTGTTGCTTGTGATATCTCGATGTATTATGGGTGGGTTACACTCATGGTGCAAATAAGCTATCGCTTGAGCTACATCTTTTACAAGAGCAGTTCTCTTCTGCCAATCGAATTCTTTGACTAGCTCCTCATTTTGTAAGGTCATGTGGAGGCTTCCTTGTTCAATGTACTCATATACAAGAAACTTGTACTCTGAATGACAGCAGAATCCATACATCTTAACAATGCTGCGCTGTCGGATCTGTGATAAGATTTCCATTTCACTCTGAAATCTTCTTTCATCACTTACATCTTCCTCGGTGGAATGAAGCTTCTTTACAGCAACCAGCTGCCCATCTTGAAGTTGTGCTTTGTACACTTTGCCATATCCTCCTGTTCCAATTATATACTTGTCGTCAAAATTTTCAGTCGCTCTTATGATATCCTCAAAAGCGAGTTTTCCGTCAAAATTCCAAACAGAGAGCATGTCTCTTCCAATGGTAGTATCATTTTCTGGTGGCTTTCTTTTGTGATTAGCGAGTGTTGTAACAAGTATGGTTATGATAAGAATTGTTGAACCCACTACAAGAACAACTGGAAGTAGCAAACTAAGTAGCTTTCGTTTATGGTGACCAGATAGTTGAGTTGAATAACAAGGTGGCAAGCCAGAAAGGTTACCGCACAGACCATTGTTGTGAAGGAACCAGTTCAGTGAAGCATTTTGAAGTAGACGTCCTGTTGGTACTGGTCCTTCCAAGTTGTTATAGGACACATCAAGCGTTGATAGGCTCGTCATGCTTGTAAAAGATAGTGGAATGCTTCCACTGAACTGATTGTGAGAAAGGTTAAGAAATTCCAGCATTTGTAACTTTCCAAGTTCTGGTGGAAAGGCACCATCCAGTTTGTTGTTGCTAACGTCTAACATGATCTGTAGGTTTGCCAAATCGCCGATTGCTGAAGGCAGCTTCCCATTGAAGTTATTATTGTTGATCCTCAACAACTGGAGTTTGACACAGTAACCTAGCTCTCTGGGTATTGATCCACTCAAATTATTGCCAGATATATCAAGGTAACCTAAATTACTCAGCTTTCCCAATTGTGATGGTATGGACCCAGATAACTGATTTGATGATAAGTTCAAGCTATAAAGGTTTGCTAAATTGCTTATTTCTGGTGGAATCTCACCACTCAAGTGATTGGAATCGAGTGTTAGTTCCACCAAGTTTGACAACTTCGAAAGAGATGTAGGTATTGGGCCAGTTAAAAAATTTTCTGCTAAATACAACACCTCTAATTGGGGACATGCACTAAAATTTGGTGAGATATGACCAGACAGTCTATTGGATGTTAAGCTTATCTTCTCGAGCTGTGGATACACACCAAATTGTTCAGATATATCTCCTGTTAGCTTGTTCCCGTCAAGTCTAACTCGAACCAAAGTCGAACATGACTTCAAGCTCCTTGGAATAGGGCCATCAAACATGTTTAAGGGGGCCATTAAAAATTCTAGTCTGCCACCCGTACATATATTTGAAGGGAGAGGTCCTGATAGGGAGTTGTTACTTAGGTCAAGTCTAACTATGCTTGTGAAATTTTGAAACCCTTGAGGAAGGGATCCAGATAATTGGTTGGTGTAGAGGACCAGATATTCAATGTTTTGTAGGTTGCCCAAAGTTTTTGGTATTGAGCCAGAAATATGATTCTCTTCCAAAGACAGATATTGGAGCTTGGTAAGGTTTCCTATGCTCGCTGGAATAAAACCTGATATTTGATTGTTAAATAGGAATAAACTCTCGAGATTTGATAGGAGACCTAGTTCTGGGGGTATGGGGCCTGTGAATTGATTTTTACAGAGATCAAGTTCAATCAATTTAGTGAGATTGGACAAAGAGACGGGGATTGCGGTACTAAGATTGTTCATGCAGAAATCAAGCCGTTGCAAGTTGGCGAGCTTGCCAATTTCTGGAGGAATAGAACCTGTTAATTGATTCTTAAACATAACAAGTAAGGTGATCTCTGTGAGATTGGACAAAGAGATAGGGATTGGACCAGACAGTCTATTTGTGCTAAGATAAAGTTCTTTCAGGTTGATGAGCTGACCTAGTTCTACGGGTATAGGTCCAGACAGTTCATTTGTGTTCAGATAAAGTTCTTGCAGGTTGAGGAGCTTGCCTAGTTCAGCGGGTATAGGCCCAGAAAGTTCATTACCAAACAGATACAAATAATTTAGACGTGTCAAATTTTCCAAGGATTTTGGTATCTGACCGACTAAACTGCTGTTGCTTAGTTGCAGTTGCTGCAGGTTGACAAGCTTTCCTATATCATTTGGAATGGGTCCTGAGACCATCGTTTGATGAATAACAAGCTGTATTAATGATGTTAGGTTGCACAAGGATGCAGGGATGGGACCTGTGAGGTTGTTAAAGGATACCTCAAGCAGTCTTAGACTACGGAGGTCACCAATCTCATATGGTATATTCCCACTCAAATGGTTGTGGTGCAAGTTTAGATATTGAAGTGACGATAGTGAACTGATATTAGCGGGTATGGGACCGTAAAGACTATTATTGTGGAAGTCAATGTATGTGAGGAAAGGGAGGGCAGAGAAGTTTAGCTCACCAAGATGGCCATGGATGCCAGCATCTGGCAAGGAGATGTTGGTCACGACCCAGGGTATGTGGCGTCCATGGTGCACGGCTGTACACATGATGCCTGTCCAGTTGCACGGGCTGGTGCCATTATGCCAGGAGCTCATCAGAGGTGGTGGGCTTTCAAGAGTAGATACCCAGTGGAGAAGGGCTGTCTGCTGAGACCTTAGTGATATGCCCCCATGATGCAGTGCATGTACTTGCAAGAAAAGAAGGCACCACAAGACCAGGTGGTGGCAACAGAGCAGAGACGCTGAGGAAAATTGCATTTTGTGGAATATCATTTGCATCTATCTGTTTTGTGATTTGAAGTGCTTGGTTGGGAGATGTAGTCCCATGGCAGTTATATAGTGTTGTGTGATATACATTGATGCTTCGCGTGCATATTACATTACAGGGTCACCATTCAACGCATCATAATAAAGAAACAGAGTGGTTCTGTTTTTCTTCTCCTGAGACGCCATCTTTGACCCTTTCTTGGCCCCATTGGGTGCAAGATGACAGCAGACCAAGTGTGAGTTTTTGTTCCATCTAGCATCGATTCCAGCAGGCAGCAGCTACTCAGCGCATTGTTATTTGATATGCAGTCATGCTAAATGATAATAATTTGATATTTAGTTAGGGTAAAATTTTCCCTGATGGATTCTCTCATTTGTGATATTATTTGTCAGATTCTGGGAACTCTCTTTGACACCAGGGCCCTTGTGAGCAGCTTGCAGCAGCTTTCATTCGTAAGCAGTTGGTTACAACCAGTAACAAGCACCTGTGCTGACTTCGTCAATTTGGAGGATTTGCTGGCACAGTCTCTCGGAGGTGCTCATAGGGGTAGGGTTGTGTGCGTATATTTGTAGGGGCAAGTGTACGTGCGTTTATGTGAGCGTCTGCGTCTGTACTGTGTAATTCGAAAAAAAAAGACAGTAACAAGCGCCCGACTGAATCTGTACTTCCAATGATTTTATTATGTCAAGAGAATTACTGACCGTCAAGGAAGAGTTTGAGCAGTATACTTTTGCCGACCAGTCACCCCCACCTCAAGGGCATTATACTCTGTTGTTTTACCCCTGGTTGTTTTGTTGTTTCTTTTTTTTTTCTCGGTTTTCCTGGAGTTAACTGTTCTGGTTGTTAGACGTTTGTAGTCTGAGTTGTGACCACTTTGGTTGTCTAGTTGTAGCTGTTTTGTTTGTTTTTTTCTTCTAATGAAAATTTGTCAAATCACTTGCCGTCCTTTCATAAAAAAAATATTGTATAGTCAATCATGGCTGGAAAGTCTTCTCCAAAATCATGCAGCCAAGGTAAGGAAAATGACCCGGCAATGAGCAACCTATCATTGGCCAGATGGTTAGGCGTCGCCCAGTCTCCACTTCCATGTAGTTATCTTATGCTAAAAAGAATGTGGTTAAAGATATCTTTATCTAAAAAAAATGTAGTTAAAAATATCTTGTGGAATAAAGAGCGTGTTCGGATTGCTATGCTGAAAACCAGCCCGCCAGCCGCGGACGAACGCTTCCGTCGTCCTTGCTTACGCTTGCGTCTACCTACAGAACGGCCCACCGTCACCGCTTCCATCTGCTTCCGTCCTCGCGAGACCGTCGGGCGGTGACAGATGGCAAAAGGGAATATTGTTTTTTTTGTTAACACTACATCAATTCTAGACGAACAGCATCCCCACGGGGAATCTGTCACAACTCACAACCCACAAAGGTATCTGAATTGATGGTGTGCAGAAGCACAGCCTGAGAAAGATTTGCGGTGGTTTCATGTACAAAGCTGCTGATGCCCATGGCGTTTTCATGTCCCCAACAAGCTTGCATTCGAGACCCGACAGCAGACAGAGGAAGGCAGGAAGCCATGGCGGCGGCTGCCGATCACAGCAGGAACCAGGTGCAGCACCGCCGGAGGCGGCACGGCTCACGGCCGGTCTTGCGGATGCGCTCCACCTCCCGCGCCAGCCTGGCCGCTCGCCGGCTACGGCGAGCCTCAACCCTCGCCTGCTTGCCCTCCACCTTGTGGCTCAGGGACGACAGCCTCTTGGCTAGCTCCTGCTTCGCCCGGGCTTTCATCTGCTCTGCCTCAGCCTGAAGAAAACACAATTCAGTCTGTCAGTCTGCATCGTTGATACTAGTGTTAAGATGAACAGTGCAACTCCTTCGTTGCCGAATGCTATGCAACAATTGCTGATTCAGGTAATTGAAAGACTGAAACTGACCTCAGCCTGCCTCAATTTGGCTTCGAATTTTGATTTCTGGCAGCTCTCCCACTCCTGTAGCTTCGCCTCCTTCCTCTGGTACCTGCAGCATCGGATACAATTGGAGATTCAGAAGCCAAACATATAATAAGCAGAACACTTCTTGACGAAATGCTAAATTACAACAATAATTTGCGCCTTTTGGATGTAATTCCATCGGTCTGTTTGTTTTTTGGTGCACACCTTGAGGCGAGTTTACACTTCTTGGACTCTTCCCAGGCCTTGGCGCGCGCTTCGAACTCCTTCCTCTTCATCTCCTCATCGATGTCTCCGGCGCTCTCCTCCGGCGACGCAGCGGCGGCGGCATGGGCGGCGAGGAGGCCCTCCTCCTTGCTGGCCCATGACGCTATGTTCATCTTGCCGAGCTGCAACCCAAGCGCGGCGATCTCCCGCCGCGTCCTGAGCCGGATCTCCTGCTCCGACGCGGAGGAGGAGGCCGACGTGCTGCCGCCCCTCGGGCTCGACGGCACCGAGCAGAGCGGGCTGAGCGACGGCGTGGCGGCGCCGGCGGGGGTCCCGCTCCGCGACTGCTCCTTGCTCGCCATCGGCGTCATCTCCGTCCCGACGTCCCGCATCGACACCGACATCGCCGGCGCCGCCGACGACGACGAGAAACGGAGCTTCTTGTGCGGCGGCGGCGGCACGCTCGCCGACGACGGCGACGAGGACTTGGACGACACCTCGGTCACCGCGCTGACGGCCGCAGAACCGACGCCCTTGGACGCCGCGGACTCCGGCATGACGCGGCCGCCGGCGGTCGTGGGGATGTGCGGCGACGCGGCGGCGACGGCGGGCTTCTTGGAGAAGATGGGGTTGGAATGCACGACGTGGCGCCCGGCGATCCACTTCTCCGCGTCGTTCCACTTGGACGGCACCTGCCGGAAGAACGGCCCGGACATGGCCACCGCCGCCGGCGCCGGCAGAGACACCCTTTCCTCCTTATAGAACTCAAAGTTGTCGCCGGCGCCGCCGCTGCGCGCCGCCCTGCCATGGCTGGCGTCGGAGCGCGACCTTGACGAATCCGAGCGGTCCTTGGGGTACTCTGCAGAATTGCTCATTCGATTCGAATCAGGGTGATGAATTGCAGAGTGCAGGTCCTTACAAAAGATGGAATTTTTTACAGGCGTGAGAGGAGCGTACCTTCGTCGAGCTCTTGGGGAAGGAGGCTGTTCTTGGGGTGGTCGGCGGCGTCGTCGACGAGTTCGAGCCTCGACGGCGACGCCCGCGGCGACTTGCGAGTGGGCTCGTCCTTGGGGTTGCCATGAGAGCCCAGCAGCTTCATCCTGAGCTTGGTTGGCGATATGACTCCCATCTGCTGCATCCAGAATCGATCGCACAAGAACACGGATTTTAACTTGAATTCTTTATGGTCAAACATGCAGTTACCGAGACGTTGGAAGCGATTGATCAGAGAGAATCAAGGAAAGCTGTAAATGTAGGAGTATTTAATTCCTGCTAAATGTCACTGTAAATGGCTGCTAATCTTTCACTGTGAATGGCTCCTAATCTTTTATGCCCTGCTGCTGCAGATATACTCATACACAACAGATGAGCAATATCAGCTTCATACAACAAGAGTGCATGCTGTACCAGAGAGCACATAGGCATTGGCGGGGTTCGAGTGAACGAAGGATGAACTTTTAATTTTATTTGTTTTACTCAACCAAGGAATGAACTTTTTTCTATATAAACTCAACAAAGAATGAGTTTGAAGCACCAGGATCACTGACTGTCCAGTGTTCACCAATCAGAGTGGCAATCCAACGCCTCAAAAAGAAAAGTGCAGAGCAGCAAAGGCAGAGCAATCACCTAGGAGTAGCACTCTACAACGAGCAAACCAAGCTGACGAAATGAAACCACGGAATGAATGAATGGCGATCGAGGTTCGCATGGTTCGTCAGTTACCTGGACCTTATGTATCCTCTCATACGCCATGCTCACCAGCCAGCACGCCTCTGTTCCACTCCTCCCAGTCAGCTCTAACCTTTAGCTCCACCAGCAGCAGCAGCGAAATGGAGGGGAAGAGGAGGTGGAGGAGCGCTAGCGAGAGGTTGAAGAAGAAACGGAAGGGAAGCTCCCAAATTGGTGCGCGGCAAGAAGGGAGTTTTATATTCAGAGGAGAGAAGGGAGAGGGGAGGGAGGCGTCTAGCTAGAGCTCGTCGCCATTGGAGAAGACGCCGGGGCTAGCTCGGGGCGTGCGGGATCGAGTGCGGGCCACCACCCCATGCTCTGGCCGTGTGGCGGGAGCACGAGCGCTCGCTTTCCCTTTCCTCTGCACTCTCTGTCTGCTGAAGGATTTGCAGATAACTTCTCCACTGTTCATTGGATATTCACTGTTACTCTTGCCGTGTTTAGTTGTGGTGGGGAAAAAGTACTTTTTTTCTAGGATACGTGTTCTGTGAGGGGGATGAATAGGAAAGGGGGAAAAGGAATTTTTAGGGATGCGTGTTCTGTGAGGGGGATGAATAGGAAGTAAAAAAGTACTTTTGGGAACTAAACAACTCACAAAACACGCTTTTCAACACAGTTGTTACAGTACTTTTTCTTACTTCTCCACCATCTAAACAACCTCGAAATAAAAAAAACTCGAATTCAGTCAAAATTCGACCGTAATCACGAGCCAAAATCGCCGTTTGAACTTTGCTCTGTTTGTAGTTGGGTGGCTGCCCCCCATTGCATCGTCGTCCCGAGGAGTATTCAGCTCACCTCCTCCTCCACACGGAACGGACACGTTCGTTCCAAAACAAAGCAAGAAGAAAATCAAAACCGGCAATTTTCTGCGGCTTCTTTACGGCCTGTCCTTCCCAGAGCCTCTCCCTCCTCCAGTCCTCCCTCGGACTCGAAGCTCCTGTCCTGCCATAGCCGGCTGCCAATTCAACAGTGACCTATTCTATGCAGGCTATGCTATCCTATCGGCTCTCGCCGGATGTTACGTGCGGTAAAGCCCCTGCCTCGCTGCCTCCTCATGTACTCCTCACGTTGCATCCGCATTTTTTTTTTTGAACATACACGTTGCATCCGCATAGAAACATTTCTTTTCGTTTCGTTTTGTGCTTTTTACTCCTCTGCAGCATCGCCATGGATTCGACGGGTCCGATCCGAGCAGTTCACTGTTTTAAAACAGCTCATGGTATTTTCCTGATATGAATATATATGATGATGTGCATTGTGCAGAGTCGAACGAATTTTTTCTTTTTAATTTTTTTTCACACGTTGCATCCACTCTTCTCACTGCCTCCTCATGTACTGTACTTCACACGTTGGATTTTTAATTTTTTTTTCCTTTCTTTTTACTGCTCCATCTGCCGCAGCATCGCTATGGATTCGACAGGTCCACTACCTAGTTCATCGGAGCACTGTTGTAAACAGTGCGTCCGGTGCATGATGTCCCCAAGACCACAATCCTGTCTCCACTCAGAATAATTCAGCCCATGACGATCACAATCTCTTACACAAAACCTCGACCCAAATTGCAGAATTTGGAGGCAGGTAGCCCAGGGCTTGTTTAGATGGAGTAGGTAAAGTTGGTGAAATTTAGCGAAATATCACATCCATCCTTTTGACACTAATTAGGAGTACTAAATATAGACTAATTATAAAACTAATTACACAGATGGACTCTACATCGCAAGACGAATCTATTAAGCCTAATATGTGCCGCCATTAACGTATTTTTAATGACGGGTTACTGTAGCATGACAGTGTCCAATGACGAATTAATTAGGTTTAATAGATTCGTCTCACGATGTGGAGTCCATCTATGTAATTAGTTTTTTTACACCTATGTTTAATACTTCTAATTAGTGTCCAAATATTCGATGTGACAAGTTAGCAAAATAAGTTGACGAAAGTCGACGATCTAAACAATGTCAAATTGCAAGAACAACATTTGAATTCTTAAAACTCAATCTTCCCCGTCCTCGCTAACCCTACGTCCCTACCCTATCCAGCACCAAACCCCATGCACGCTTGCACGCATTGCTGCATCCCCAAGAAAGGCCACGAGGAAAGGGGAGGAGAGAAGGCTCCAAAGCCCAAACCCCAACAGCAGGAGAGGAGAAACACCCCTAAAAAGCAATCAAGCCACAACACAAATCCAGCTTTGTTAATTCGTTTTGCTCCTCCTAAGTGGACACACAAAGACAATGCAAGGCCACACCCCTTTTTTTCCCCTCTCTCTTCTAGGACTTAGCAAAGCTATCAGCTCACCTCATGTCCTCACCACACACCCGTGTCTGCATCAGTCCACCAAACCCATTTCTGTCTCTCACACAGAGAGGCCCCTGTGCATGGTGCCTTGTCCTCATGTTTCTAGTTAGCCTCACCAATGTGTAGTTTAGCCTCACAGTTGTTTTTGTTTATGTTTTTGAGGTCACATTGTCCAATGCTTGATGTCATCCTTATGCAGATGCCACTGTAATTTAACACCGATTGTCTGCCTTTGTAATCCAACTCCAAGGATTATAAGATTCCAGCAGCATGTTTTCAACTTGGAGTTGTTGATTTGCCGAGGGAATTCCAATTTGTTCCTGCCTCATCTCTCATGGGTGGCTAAATTTTGGCGCCAACTGCACATTTCAAATGGCAAGATGCCACTAGAATACTATAATGCGCAAGTGCTTCTTCTCCTACGTACAGTATGCTGCTAGAGCAATAGAAAGATCATTCATTACGTGGAGGCAGTAGATCTTAGAATGCTACTGCATTGCTTTTAAGGATGCTACATATGATCATTCCAAAGCTGTCATGCCCTAGGTAGTGTTTAGTTGATTGGAGGAGAAAAGAACTTTTTTGGAAAGCGTGTTTTGTAAGAGGGATGAGTAGAAAAGTTGAAGGGAGTTGAAGGAAAATTTTTCTGGGAAGTATGCTTTCCGAGAGGGATGAATAGAAAAGTTGAAAAGATCTTTTACAACTAAACATAGCCATAAGTAGCTTGTCTTTCTATGCTAGTAGTAACAGAATGGTACTACTACAAGGCCTAGATATGATCACGACTTTTGGTGCCACAGCCCACAGATGAGTAGCATGGCTCGCAATCGAAGAGAAAGACCTGCAAAAGGTGTACGGGCATGTTGTAGCACACCACACATGTTGGAAACTCCACTCAATCTAGCTGCAGTGCTGCATCATGATTCAAGGGTGGTAAATTTTTGCCCTTATGAATGCTGCGAACAGTGTTTGCCAGGTTTGAATGGAGTTGGATTCTAGATGTAGCTGAAAAAGACACAAGAAAGTCAGGACTCCCCATCTACATGCAGGACTTGTTTACATGGTAGATATTCACTATTACTCCCATCACATCTATCACATCATTTCTCATCCGTTTCTTACTGTTCATTGCTACAGTGCATATCTGCTACAGTAAATCTCCATATTTCTCCATCAACTAAACACCCCCGCAGGCAGGCAACACAAACAGTGAGTCAGATAGTCATGAATGTTTTAATTGACAGTAGTTGTTTATTCTCAGTTACCTACACGAGGGCAGTAGAAAGTTTACTGGTGTCTTTTCTTTTTCGAGGGTGTTTAGTTGGTAGAGATAGGTGGAGATTTACTGTAGCAGATATATACTGTAGCAATGAATAGTGAGGAAGGGATGGGAAATGATGTGATGGATGTGATGAGAGGAATAGTGAATATCTGAAAACTAAACTAGCCCTTCTTTAACAATCAGCATAAGTGTTTATTCTCAGTTATGGCCGGCGATAATTGTCATAGTCATTGGTTAGCACATGCTGATTCAGACCTTGTTTAGTTCACCAACTTTCACCAGCTTTCCAGTCATATCAAGTCACATTTTCTCTCACAAACACGCTTACCAATGCACTATTTATACTTTAACTTTTCACCAACATACTCATCTAAACACAAGGTCTCACAATTCACGGTTAACATGCGTCGACGGCAACCATCGGTGATGTAGTACAGCGGAGGGGGAAAACATGTTCTTTTCACTGTCAGGACAGTCGACAGCGGAGGGGGAAAACATGTTTTTTTTTACTGTCAGGACAGTAGAGAACAAACCCACTCACGGGCCTGAAAGAAACGGTGACGCCGGCCAGCCTTTGCCTTAAATCCCCCGTCAGGCTGGGTATCAGCATCGGAGGTCGACTACTGCCTCTCCTGCTCCACGAAGGCATATGCTGGCTGACACAAACTCCATTGCTCGCATGTCACTCACAGAGAAGAGAACAAACCACCCACCATCGTCCTGAGGGTGTGTTTAGATTATGAAAGATTTCTCGAAAAAATACTATAGACCTAAAAATACACTGTAGATGAATAGTACTGTAGATGAATAGTGTTCTGTGAGTGGAAGGGATAGAATAAATAGAAAAAAGTTAAATAAATAGTGTATTTTGGAAGAAAATAGTTTGAAACTAAACGGGCCTAAATCGGCTCGTGAATCACACACATGACATGAGGGACGGAGGAACCAACCAAGGCATGGCTACAGTGGACGCAGCAAGTCAAGACATGTGGATATCTCGGAGGTGACGTATCCTTTTGCATCGCGTAGGCTGTGTGTTAAGCATAGGGCTGTGTTCAGATTTAGTAGAAAGTACTTTTCCAACAAATTTTTTACTTTTTCAATAAATTTTTCTTATTCATACCTCTCACAGAACATACTTTCTAGTATACTATTTATCTAGAAAACGTACTTTTTACTTCCAATCTGAACACAGCATAGGTTACTGCAGTAGCTTTTGGTCTGGCAGGATCTTGACCGCCATTGTTGAGGCTTGGATCGAGTGCTGTAGTAGTGCGGCAGGCTGCAGAGGAATCGAATCGATCAGCAACAACAGGCTTTGACTTTTGACTGCTGCTGTCGTTTGAGTGGATTCAAAAGGACCTCCGTTAGAACCGATGATGATTCGTCGTGTTCATCATCGTTCATGACGGAGAGCAGCTCCAAAGAGAGCTGTGGTGGTCCTCATGGGAGACGAACACTGACACCACTCCTACGTGACAGGAGAGCGCATGTTCAGTTGTAAGTAAAAAGTACTTTTTTTATTTTCTATTCATCCTCTTTACATAACACGTTTTCTAGAAAATTTATTTTCTAACTTTTCTATTCATCCCCTCGTATAACACGTTTTCAGAAGAAAAAATATTTTTTATCCCAAACACAGCCCAGGCCTCACCTCACCATTGTGTGTAGAATGGGCCAGCAGTGTTACAGCCCAAGGCCAGCAGGGCAAAGCAATGCAGCCCAAGGCCAGGGCAAAGCCGGATAAGCATGGCACCATGGTGGCTTCATCTTCACCTGATCTCTGCCCTAGTACCCAGAAAACGCACTATCGGCAGCTGCTGCTGCAGCCAGAGATTACCAGCTGCCTCAAAGGCATTTCAGATGGATTAGATCGTGGGCAGGCTCATGAATATGCATGTAGTCGCAACGCTATGTCGCATTAGCAGTGACAAAATTCATGGTACATCAGTGAGCCCACCAAAAATTCCCATGCCTTACAGGCAAGGCGTACCAGGGATGTTCATCACAACAACACCGGCACACTACATTCGTATAATGCCCTTCCCTTTACCACCTCGTAGCACCACGCATCAAGCCTTTAGTCCCAACAATGATCAGGTAATGGCCATAGAAAAATGGTGAACTGCTAAGTGTTGTAGGCTTCCATATTTGGGGAAGCTCAGAAATCTGATCACTCGTCGTCTGAATTTTCAAACTTGATTGAGTGGGTTTGTAGGTCGATTTGTCCGCCCCTGTAGGTTCCGCGCTTCTTCTTGGTCTTCTCATGCCGGAAACCCCTGCAGCAGGAAAGATCAAACAAACCCAGTGTTAGGCTAGCGGATTCAGAAAGGAACACATTAGCCACTATACTGGTATTGGTCTCAACAAAATCAAAGAGGAACAAGCACCAACCTTCCTCTGACTTGGCCAAGGATCTCTTGCGCCTTCGCGCCGTAACCAGTGTCTGCGCCACCCTATAATACAGATAGGCCATAAAAGGTTAGCCGAGGCATGCTAAAATCTCACAGCAGCTGCATACATGGGCCCTGTTCGGCTGGCTGGCAGCCAGCCAGCGCTGGCTGGGGCTAGGGGGCTGACGCATGGGGCCCCAGGGCCCCGACCCCACCCGTCAGCACCTCACCTCCAGCCAGCGCTGGCTGGCTTCCAGCCAGCCGAACAGGCTGTTGATCAATGAAGCAGTAAAGCACCTTAGCCCAATAAGAGTTATCCTGAAGCCTTTCATCTGCAAACTTGACATTCTCCAGTTTCACCCGTTGAAAAGCATTCACAGTTTTAGGCTGCAGCAAACAAATGAATACAAAGAAATAAATAGAATTTCAACATTGATCCATCTAATGATGCACTTGGAACAAAAAAGACAGCTGCTGTTGTTGTTAGCAGACTAATAGTAACAAAATAACTATATCCAATTGTCAATACAACACATATGATCATTATAAGGAGCATAACAAGCATAAGATCAGCAGTGGCATTACTGGTGGAATTACCTACACAATTTATATACGATATCCAAGTCAGAACAATATATGACGTTCAAGAGTCTCAGGTATGATTTCTCGCATTAGCAAATGTTATGAATTTCTAAACATCCTCATGGTGGATTCACAACAGTGGCCATTAAAATAATTAGCAGCAATCAGTTATTGTCAATGCATGGTTGAATCATAATGCAACAGATAAAGAAAATCTAAGTATTATGGCTAACACCTCCAAGGTGACTACTCTACAGGAAACAAGCAAACATAACAAACAATAAATGAAACAATGGCAAGAAGATATAGAGTTACATACCTCAGATGAATGTTTCTGCCTTTTACTTGGTTTTATGTTGCTGTCCTGTCCTGTTTTCTCAGCGAAACCATTTGTTAGACTCTGGTTATTAGCTGTGTTATCTTCTTCTGTGGTATTGCTGCCTTTGACTTCTTCTAGTTTCCGTTTTTTGCCAGTAACTGCATTCTCATTTGATGGCTTTCCATTGTCACCTTCTTCGATTTCCATGCCACTCTTGTTCTCATCCTCTGGTTTTGGTACCGAATCTTTCCCTGCAACCTCTTTACCTTCCACCTGAACATTTTCTTCAGGGTCAGATTTCTTTCGCTTCTTTTTTTCCTTTTTCTTATTATCATTCTTCACTGTGTCTACAACACTACTCTTTCCCTTGGTATCATCGGCCTCGGTAGCTGATTTATCTTTCGTCTTCTTTTTCTTTTCTACAACACCATTGTTCTTGTCATCATCATCCTGAACTTTCGGTTCTTCCTGTCCTGATTTATCACCATCCCCATTAAGTTTCTCTGCTGCCTCGAATTTTTTTGTTATAGCCAATTCCACCTTTTCCAGCCTAACTTCAACATCATCATCATCCTTTTCTTGCTTCTTGCTTTTCTTCTTCTTCTTGCCATCAGGCTTCTGATCATCATTCTTCACTGTTTCAGTTGCTTCATCACTACCAGCATTCACAGTTGAAGAGTCATCCTTCTTCTTCTTCTGTTTCTTCTCTTTGCCCTCAGCACCCACATTTTCACTGGGCTTCTCCTGAGCTGGAAGCTCACTAGCTCTCTTCTCAGATTCACCAGCCTCTGCATCAGTTTTCTTCACCTTCTTCTTTTTCTTTCCGGCTTCTTCAGCTACATCTCCAGATGTCTTATCTGCAGCAGAAAATTCAGGTCAGCACCAGGTAAAAAAACGAAAAAAGGGAGAATCTTTAACAGTTACAGCAGCATACAGTGACCAAAGGGGCTACCTTGCTCATTGTTTTCCTCGGTGACAGCCACTGGAGTGGGATTGCTGCACGCAGTATTCAAAATCACATCAGTAATTCATCAATCCACACCAAATAGTTCACCATTCAAGCATTCACCAATTGAAGCAATGCGATAGTCTAACAGAGAAGGATAAATGCTCGGTGGATGTTTGAAAGTACCTCGAGTCCAGGAATTTGGCCACCAGCTCCTCCAAGTTCACCGGCGACGACCTCCAAGCACCTTCCTGTAACCAGCAATTCCCCCAATTCGGCGGCTCAGCAACAGCGCAACACCACAAGCATACTGGGGAGAGAGACAAATGATCACAGCTACATACCTCGAGGTCGGCCTCGGATCGGAGGGCGTCGAGCGTGCGCGCGAACCCGCCGGCCTCGAGGAAGGCGGCGACGGAGGCGACCACCGCGGCCCTCGCGGGCGGGACGGCGGCGGCGGCGGCGGCGGTCTCCTTGGCCGCCGCTGCCTTGCTCTTACCCTTGCTCTTCTTCTCCTTCTTGGGCTCCTCCTTGGCCATGGCGGGCGCGGCGGCGGCGGGGGTATGGGAGGAGGAGGCGGCGGCGGCGAGAGCTACTTGGCGCGGGACGAAGAGCATCGGGCGGCTAGGGTTTGGGCCGCGGGGTTTATACCCACACGGGTGGTCTGGGCCTCTGGGACTAGGAGGCCAGCGAGGTTTGGTGGGAGAGAGCCTCTATGACGTGTGGGCCCGGGGTGGGCCAGTGTATTCAGTGAAGGAGTGGATGGTGTGTTCTCCGGCAGTGGGGCCCATTGTCAGTTTGTCATTTGGTGTGCACTGGCAGCACTGCGGTAGCAAGAGAAGCAATGTGGGTTTTTCTTTTGTTTTGAAGCATAGAGGTTTTTCTTTTGAATTGCAAAATTGGTTTTCGGTAATATTGAGGTTAGTTGCTTCTCTTTTCTATACGGAAGAAAGTTCAAATGATTGTAGCCATTGTATTAACCTAATTTTAGGTTGACACTCATAATCTAACTGGAAACATGACATCTACGTACATCTAACAATTTTAGTCCACTCTCCAGGCAAAAAGATACGTACCGTATACTAGTGTGTAGAAAAAAAACTAGTATGTTTTTTCCTAAATAGATACCTCTTTCTTTTCCATGTGGCATGGGAGTTTGTGTGAAAAAAAAGGATATATGGCTATGAACTAAAAATGTTGGCCCATTGAATTTGTCGCTAAAGCTATAATGTTTTATTTTCTTACCATTGTGAGAGTTTACAAGGACTCCGGTTAATTCACCCTCTAACTTATTTAGCACAACCAGTAATTTTCTCAAGTGCCTGATTAGCCACGAGTGCTTTTGCACTTTTGTTAGTCAAGCCAATGATTCTTTTGCAACCCACTCTGCGCTTCTGCAAGGCCTCCTAGATCATTCAACCTTACCTAAATTGGAGTATACGGCTAAAAACTTAAAATTATGTAGCTTGCCAGTTGCCACCATACACTTGATTGATATTAAGGAAAAAAAAACACCTCTTCTTATCTTCCTCCCGCCAATAGGAAAGCAAAATTTGGATTTTTACCAGAGATAATGAAAAAGGATTACTAACTCATGCAATAAATGGTGGTGTAAATTGGAAACACATAATGGGATATGACAGGAGCTGATGAAAGCAAAATATATGTAGGGGGAGACAGTTAGCTCTGTGAAACACAAGCTAACAGACTCACCTGTGTGGTCTGACTTGCTCAAGATCAGGCATATTTACTTGAGAGGAAGAAAAATACAAACAAACAATGGAAAAAGCACTCTATTTTGGAAAGATACTTGGGTCACAAACAAACCTTTATGCATTCTGTTTCCCGTCCTGTTTGACTTGTTCAGCGACAAAGACATCCTAGGGGTAAATTTTGAGGCAAAGCAAATGTTTTGCCCCTCTTCATTTGCCCTACACAAATTTACCCCTCATGGTGTTTGGATGGAGGGGTAAATATGGTGGGCAAAACATTTAATGTCCACCTTTATCTTCTCATTCTCTCTCATACCCCAATTTGCATCTATTGAGAGGTAAATGGAATTGAGGGGGGGGGGGGTAAATATTGACCCCCAACATATTTGTTCCATGGTGTTTGGGAGGTTTGTGGGTAAATTATGGCAAATTTGCCCCATTTACCCCATTTGCCCCCCAATCCAAACATGGCCATGATTTCCTAGTAAAAAAAATGGTCAAGTGACCTCCAAGAGATGGCTAACCCCCATCCTCTTTGAGCAATGGATAGGAATCATAAACATCACCTACTCACGCAAGTTTGAAAACCAGGAAGACAAAATCTCTTGGAAATAGAACAAAAACGGACTTTTCACCACCAAATCAGTATATGACAGTATCAATGGGGGCATCAGTGAACTGTTTCAAACACATGGAAAACGAAATTACCTTACAGAATCAAGATTTTCACGTGGCTACTCGAAAATAATGCTATCCTCACCAATGACAACATGATTCGCAGAAAATGGACAGGTCACCCATCTTGTTATTTCTGCTCACAACCTGAAACATGTGATCATCTATTCTTCCAATGCCCAGTTGCTAGAGTGATATGGGCGATTGTGGAGAGATGCTTTGGAGTAAATAATACCCCTCAAAACAGCCAACAATACAAACAGTGAATTCAATTCAACATTGGTTGCTTAGGGGAGACATTGTACATACTTTTGGACTTGCAGCCATTTGTTGGGCAACATGGAAATGCAGGAACAAGTGTGCTCTGACCAGAAGACAATAAAAACCCAGTGGAGATAAGATACCAAACAAATGCACCAACAATCAGAGCCACAATTATCTATTGTTATTCCATTATGCATTTTTTTTATCTTAACACAGATCAATATAATTAAGATTATTGGCCCATGCATGCAATAAAATTGTTTAACGACACAAATATCAATGGAAAAATGGAGTAGATAAACGGTGTTTCAAGTCAATTGACCCTATTCCACTCGTGCTACCTTAGTTAGGGTAGGCCCGCAAGGGCCGAGTCCATGGCAGCATGTAGGTGAAAGTCCGTCCCGTCCATGCATAAGTCTCCCTAGTAGGTATCACCTGCAGCTCCTTTGTGTCCATGGCGATGGAGAACCACCACCTCATCTTATCACAGGACCTTACGGACAAGACGGCGGCCCCATTGCCGCTGGCGAGAACATGCACCCCCATCAACTTGAGGAACTTCTTAGGCGGGCCGCCTGGCAACCGGCGCGTCGCCTCAAACAGATCAGGGATGGTGTCTCCAGCACCCAGTCGCCACCGCCATGGACGAGACGGAAGAACTCTAGCGCCTCGCCGCACACGTGGATGATCCACGTCGACGGCGGCGATGAGGGATCGGGGCTGGCGCCATGGACGACGGTGAACCTCGATGTGCCGGAAGGTATCTTGGACGTGTTGAGGCAGATGGGCATGTCGACCTTTGAAACTTTCAAAGTAGCACTGTCAAGAACCTTGACGTTACCGGTCGTCAAGCTCAGGTAGATAGATCCGCCGATCCGGCCGGCGACGTGCCCCATGTAGTAGTAGTCGTCCTCATCCACCGGATGCTTAAGAGAGGACCAACCGTCGCCGACGTCGGCGGCGGTGTTGAACACACATGTATGTGTGCGTTGGTACACTCCACGTTGATACAACACTTTATATTGATACAATACTTTGAAGTTGGATACGGAGATGTCACCATCATCGCCGTCGAGCAACAAGCTGGTGCCCACGCACCGGTCGCCGGGCTGATTTGGCGGGTGGTGGATTCCCTGGTACCGTCGCGTCAATGGGTCACACACTATGAGGTCCGCCATGTTCTCGAAGCTGCAGCTGCGGAGGAGGACGAGCCCGCCGTGGCAGTCGACCACCTCCCAGTTGGTGGTGGTGACGAGGGCCCGTGGGAGGAAGTCGAGGGAGAAGCGGCCGATGTAGATGGGCGGCGGCGGCGGCGGCGACGGCGGCGGCGAGGGCACGAATGCGATCCCGAACCAGCCTCCGCGGAAGTGGTAGTGACCGGCGATGGCGGGCGGGTGGAGCGAGGCGGCGAGGCGGAGGAACGCGCGGCCGCCGGAGACGACGGCGCGGCGGAACTGCCTGCACGCGCACGCCGCGCGGATGAGCCAGCGCGGGGAGTCGAGGCGGAGGAGGATCAGCCGTAGCAGGTCGTCGGGGACGTCGAGGATGCTCGTCGGCTGCCGCGTCGCGGTTGCCGTAATCCTGCGCCGCTTCGGCTGCGGCGGCGGCGGCGGCTCCATGGGGGCGGCCGCTTCGATTGGATCCATCTGCATGCGCGGCGGCGTTGCGGCAACCGGCAATGAACGTAGGCGGCCAACAAGGCAACAATGCCACCAGATCCTGGTCTGGGCTGTGGGCCATAGGCCCAGCCTCCTCGCCATGATCCTAAGATTCCTGGTGCTTTTTCTTTTTTTTTTCCCCAAAAAATCGTGGATTGGGAGCACAAGAAGAATCCTGTGCGTCAAACTTCTTCACTTTTTTGTTGGGCACATTCGTCCTTTTTTTTCTCCACGTAAAAGGAAAACCTTACTTCGTTGTAACACCTTTATTTCTGACTGAAAAATACCATCTGATCTGCATGTACAAACTTCATATACATCAAATCTAGGCAGCCCTAAAATTTTTGGCTTTGGACCGAAACCCAGAACACCTGCTCTTGGCACGTTTACAAAGCTCCCGAAATCGATGGCCTAGTTGAGCTGAGCTCGATGAAAGACAAAGAACACCCCGTCGTTCACGACACCGTCTGCACACCATCGCCTCCTCCGTACAGTTGCCTGCCTGCCTGCCTTCCAAACCCTCTTCGATCCTCGTTAAGTTAAAATTCAGCAAATATTCCCTTAAAAACCAACAGTAACCTATTTAAATATATCAAGATACCCAGGCGTATATATACTCCGCGAGGATACATGTTGCCACTCAATTCATTTGTCCGCCATAGTAGATTGCAAGTTTTGCTTAATTCAGTTGTCCTACATAGCAGATTGCAAATTTTCATGGTGGGTGCCTCCACCTTGTTATTCGCCCTAATCATATATAGTGTTTTGCTTAGTGCTAAACTTTACTGCTTTTGACTACATATTCTTCTTTCTTATTTTTCTTGCTAAGTCCGCCCCTGCCAACGGACTTATCAGCAAGGTAGCCTGAATTTGTAGGACAGGACAAACAAGTTGTTTATGCTTCTACCGTCCATAGCTAATGTCATATAACTTGAGCAATAAAAGGTTTACATAGTGTACTAGCAGTGCACCTACTAAAATATATTTTTTGTTTATAAAAAAAATCAACCGTCCATAGCTAATGTCATATAACTTGCTACTACCACAAGGTTGATCGATGTTACTCACCCATCGTAAACACGTACGCCAATAATCAAACCCACATAAATCTGTATTGATTCATTATACATAATTTTGGATTTTTTAAAAAAAGATGAATATAATCAATGCCATATCACTAGCTCTTGCAATAAAAATGTTTAACGACGTACTCCTACCTCCCTCAGTGGCTTCGTCTCATAATATAGCTATGTTTAGATTTTCGCAAAGGGTAGGCCCGCAAGAACAGAGGCCACGTGCTTCGATAAGTCTTCTTCGTGTCCATGGCGATGGACACGAACCATCGCATCTCATTGCAGGCCGTTGCAGACAAGACGGCAGTCCCGGTACCACAGGAGATAACATCCACCAACATCAACTTGAGAGTCTTCTCCGGCAGGCCGTCTGGCAGCCTACACATCGCCTCGGATAGGTCAGGGATGGTGTGTTCCAGCACCCACTCACCGCAGCCACGAACGAGACGGAAGAACTCCAGTTGTTCTCCTCGCACGTGGATCATCCACGTCGATGGTTGCGAGGCCGAATCAGTGCTGACGCCATGGATGATGGTGAAACTCGATATACAAGGTGCCTTGGACATGTCAGCGCGGATGGGCAAGTCGACCTTAGAAACTTTCAAACTGGAGCTGTCAAGGACCTTGATGTAGCCGATCGACATGCCTAGGTAGATAGATCCGTCGACCCGGCCGGCGAAGTCAACCCTGTAGTATTTGTGATCGTCCGTTGGCAGCTTTAGAAAGGACCAGCCGTTAAAGTTGGCAGCGGCGTTGAACATGCATGCTTGTCTAACGGTTGGTGGATTCCTCTTCCTCGATACCGTCGTGTCAACGGATCGCCGCACACGATGAGATTTGGTATGCCGTCGAAGTGGCCACCGAGGAGGACGAGGACGAGGCCACCGTGGCAGTCGACAACTCTCCAGTAGGAGATCTCACACCCCCAGTCTGACGCCACCCAATCCCAGTGGTCGGGGTCGATAGTGGTGGGCCGTGGAAGGAAGTTGAGAGAGAAGCGGGCGTTGTCAGTGGGCGCCGGCGGCGGCGACGAGGGCACGAACGCGATCCTATTCTCCTGCGTCGCCGCCGCCGCCGCCGTAATCCAGTGCCGCTGCGCTGCCGGCGGCTCCATCATGTCGCGCGCTTCCATCGGATCGATCTGATTCTGATCTGCACGCGCGCTGACTTCTTTTTAATTTGAAACATAGCAAACGATGAAACGAACTAGTTTTATGCCACACGAAATTCATACCCTGATTGTTTGATCTTCTGAGAGCTTTTGGACTTAGCGTTTTGACCTCACAAACACTTATACACACGAAAGACATGTTGGAAAGCTCATAAAAATATGTTTCTGCCTTTCAAAGCCATATATGGGTCTAGTTGTCCAAAAAATCTAGAATCTAAAAAAAAAAAACAATCTTACGTGTGAATAATACTACGTCATTGGAACTCTAGTTTTGTTCCGCTACACATAACTTTGGGCTTGTAACAGGCATAATAAAACAAGATTACTTAGCTCATGCAATAAAAGCGTTTAAAAAACAGATATTTCAGTATTTTCTTGTACTAGATGGCTAAAATCTTAAAATCATATAGGCTTGATCGGAATGAGATCCTCTGCCACCACGAGGCTTGATGGCACTCGGCAGTCACATACATCAGGTCCATCCGTTTGCATCGGACGGCTGTTAATCTCCCAGGCGGTGTTACAACATGGACTTTGGCCCAACTCAGCCCACGAAGCCTCGTACGCACGCACGGAGTTTCTCTCCGCTCTCGCGCGGGCGCTCGTTGACTTCGCCTGGAGGAAGCGGAAGACGGCGCCGCCGCTCGACGAGGCGCTGGCGGCCATCCTCCACCGCTCCCGTAGCGCGCCACAGCCGGAAGGTGCCGTCCCACACCTGGTCCGTCGCCTTGTCCGTCGTGCGGTGGAAGTCCCAGGCGATGTGCCCGATGAAGTCCCATCCCCAGTACGGCGCAGTCCTTGTCCATGTCGGCGCCCATGGCGTTGGGGGTGGGGAGCCGGCGGGAGGTCCGGCAATGGTGGCAGCGGTCGATGGCGACGGAGGCCGGGATGCCGCCGTGAGAGGTAGCCGTGGGGAGGCCGGCCGGGATGCGATCTCGTTCCGCCGGCTGCCGGTCTGCATCGAGAAGGAAGCAAGAACCATCACGCCCGCTGATGGTAGAGGATCTCGTTCCGGCTTGATCGATACTAACGAACAGCACTAACTCTTTCTCCTCCACCAAAAGCAAAACATAATTTTGGAACTTTGACAGAGATTAAACAAGATAACTAGCTCATACAAAAAAAAAATTAACCACAAATATTACCAAAGAAAATCGGGAGTACATAAACGGTGTTTAGGGGGCACTAACTACCTTAGGTAGCGCGTAGGTACAAGTCCGTCTTGTCTTTAGTTAAGTCTCCCATTTGGAAAGCACCTGTAGCTCCTTCGTGTCCATGGCGATGGAGAAGAACCACCTCCTCTTGTAACGGACCCGTGTCCTCCCATCAGTAGCCCATGCGGACAAGACGGCGGTCCCAGTGCCATTGGCGATAACATCCACCTTCGCCAACCAGAGGGCCTTTTTCGACGGTCCGCCTCGCAGCTTCCGCGTCGCCTCCAACAAATGAGGGATGGTGTGCTCCAGCACCCACTCGCCAACGCCACCGCAACGACGGACGAGGCGGAAGAACTCCAGCTCCACTCCACGCACATGTATGATCCACGTCGACGACGGCGAGGAGGGATCAGGGCCAGCGCCATGGACTACGGTGAACCTCGATGTGTAGGACGTGTCGACGCGGATGGGCATGTCGACCTTTGAAACTTTCAAACTGGTGCTATCGAGTACATTGATGTTACCGGTCGTCAAGCCGAGGTAGATAGCTCCGTCGACCCGGCCGACGACATGCCCTGTATAGTAGTAGTCATCGTCTGCCGGCCGCTTCAGAAAGCACCAGCCGTCGCCATCGGTGTTGAACATGCAGGCATGTATGCCATGGTACGATCTTCCATACCGATACAACACTCTAAAGTTGGATACGGTGATGTCGTCGCCGCCATCGCCGTCGAGCAAGAATGTGTCCACATAGTAGTGCGAGGCGGGAAGCTTCTCGTGCGGCGGGCGGCGGATCCTCTTGTGCCGTCGCATCAACGGGTCGCACACGATAAGATCCAGCGTGCTGTCGGAACGGCTGCGGAGGAGGAGGACGAGGCCGCCGTGGCAATCGGCGACCTCCCAGTCGGAGATGGTGGTGGTGAGGTGTTGGGTGAGGAAGTCGAGGGAGAAGTGGGCGGGCGCAAGCGGCGGTGTCGTCGGTGACCAGGGCACGAACTCGAGCCGTTCGTGGCCGCGGCGGTCCGAGTCGTAGTAGCCGACGACGGCGGGCGGGTGGAGCGAGGCGGCGAGGCGGAGGAACGCGCGGCCGCCGGAGACGACGGCGCGGCGGAACTGCCTGCACGCGCACGCCGCGCGGACGAGCCAGAGCGGGGAGTCGAGGCGGAGGAGGATCAGCCGGAGCAGGTCGTCGGATGCGTCGAGGATGCTCGTCGGCTCCTGCGTCGCGGCCGCCGTAATCCTGCGCCCGGACGGCGGCGGCGGCTCCGTGGGGTGACGCGATTCCATTGGATGGATCTGCGTGCGCGCAGTGGCCAAAACAAGGCAGACGCAACAAGCCTTGGTTAGCCCCACCTGTTCTGTGTCAGTAAGATCCTAATCCACACGTAGTTTGCTGCTTTCGTGGGCTGGGCCGCTGCGCTGTGGGCCTGTGCGAAGCCCATTGCTGAACAACGACCAGGAGCAGGCAACGCAAGGGTGTTCGCCTCCAGCACCGGCAGCCCAAACACTCGACGAAGGATCACACGATGCCTCAACAACGGTGTGATCACAGCTCACAACAAACGAGGCTGCTGCGTGCGGAAGAGATTTCATTTTTTTTTCTCCAACAGGCAGTATACGAACAGATGCATGTTTGATGACACTTGGCAAGTACATTAAAAGAAACACATTTTCAGGTAGTAACTAGTACTAGGTAGTTCGGCGCGCTTCGCCGCGCATGTAGATACTAGATAGGATGTATGCCTCACGAAAAAATCATGATGGAAACTACCTTGGGAATATTTTGGATTTTATGATCGGAGTAAATTATCTGGTTGTCCATTAACATTAGGGGTGGACACAATTTCCTGAACCCGAATTACCCGAACCCGAACCCGAACCCGATCCCGGTTTACCCAATCACTATTTCGGGTATCAAGTTGAGAAACCCGAATTTATTTTGGGAAATTCAGGCAATGATCCCGGGTACCCGAATTTCCGAATTACCAGAACTTTACTAAAAGTATAATCTATCTTTACATCCACATCAAAGAAACCTAACATATTTGGTTGCTAGTTTATTTGATCTATTAGTTTACTTATTTGTTTGATCTATGTCATATTGATATGAGTTTTTTTATCCATATATTATTGAGTTGTTGTATGTTGGGGAGATATGAAGAAAGTGTACAATATATTGGGTAGTTCGGGAAAACCCGAACCCGATATTTCGGGTACTCGAAAATTCGGGTAGTTGTTTTTTCGGGTTAAGTTTGGGTAGCAGATTAGAAAACCCGAATTATGAAATACCCGAATTACCCGACCCGAACTACCCGAATTACCCGAATGCCCACCCCTAGTTGACATGTGGGAGAAAAGAATGCTTTAATTTCAACTATGATAGCATAATATATGTTAGTTTACATTTTATGTTTATGAGGATCGAAGTTAATTGAGGGCGTTGTTTTTAAGTCAATTAATTGGGCAGAGAGTATGTATGCGTGAGCTTTAAAATCGGAAGCGGGTGTTGTTTTTAAGCTTATATTTGGTTGACACGATGCGTCGCAATATTATTTTGTTTGTAAGCAACAACATAATATATATATCGAACTATGGTAATGTCGTTCTTGAATTTACATATACAAACACGGTTGTTTGAAACATTGAAAGTTGTGTGCTCGTATAGTTATACCGTGTTATATGTATAAAGTAACCGGAAGATATTAACAGCAATTGAAAGCCGTCGGAGAAAGCAAAGCTCAGAAAAATCCAGTAGCAATGGTCGTGGGCTATCCGCACTCATGGTAATCTATTTCATACCTAAAAAGAATATTTTAGCCTCGTCATTGAGATTCTATATCCTATACTAACTTGTCCCGCACCTCTCACCTATATCAACTGACATATATTTTATTCAACCATACCAACTACCATCTTCTCTTTCCTCACCTTTGATTTTTCTTTTCTTTTCTCTATCTTCTCTCATTATTTTTCTTTCTTTTTTTACTTCTCTTTTTTTAATCTTTTTTCTTTCTCTTTTACCCTCAGTGTTTTCTTTTTCCCACCGGTGGCTCCCTAGTTTTTTCCCTTTTCTCTTTTTGTGGACCTCCTTTTTTTAATCTGGCCGATGGGATCTCTCTCGAATTCTCCCGTCTCTTTTTCCCCTGGTCTCCTCTCCTCTCGAACTCCGCGCTTCGCCGTCGTAGCAGCAGGTCCTCGAGGCCCACCCAACCGCTCCCCCCCGCGCCTCCCGCGAGGTGACCTGCTCCAGCAGGGCAGAGAGACTGGCCGGCCGCAGCGCGCTCGAGGCAGGTGGAGCTCTCCGCGCCCTTCTACGGCCCGCTACGGCGCGCGACGGCGTGCTGCTCAGCGCCCTCTCTCTATCTCCTGCGAGAGGGAGAGCTCTGGGTTCCCTGTGCGGAGCTGGAGGCGCGGCAGCGGGACCTGCTCGGCGAGGAGCGCGTCGTGGGCGGATCTCGGCGAGGAGGCAACAGGCTGGCCGGCCACCGCCACCTCGTGCAGCGTAGGAGCACCAGCAGAGCCTGCTCGTCTCGAGCTCGTGGGCCTGGCAAGGCTGACCACCGACGACAGGCCTCGCGAGGATGACCGCGGCTGCTCTCTCCGCTCGGCGCGTGCAGGTGGCCTTCCTCCATCTCCTGTGTGTGTCTTTCCTCGACCATACCTGCGCTGAGCCTCGGATTTCTCGGCACGGCGACCTGCTACACGTGCACGTCGCGGCGAGGTTGCTGCTGCGCGGTGAGGCGCACGGCCCCGCGGCGAGCAGCTGCGCGGAGCAGCGAGATGAGGCACCATGGCGGCAAGGCGAGCAGAGCAACCTGTGGCCCAGCGACGCGACGTCAAGGCGATCTGCTGCTTGCCGCGTCCTCGAGCTCCTCCGTGTGTCGTGGAGCCCCGGCGCGAGGCGAGCGAGCTTGAGCTCCCATCTCCCTTTTCCTCTGTTTCTTCATCTCCCCTTCTCTGTTTTTGTGGCGGCGGGACCAAGCGTGGGGGAGGAGTAGGACCAAGGCTGCCGCGCGCCTTGGCCGCGAGCTCCGCAGGGCCACCGCGAGCTGCCGCTGCTTGATTTTGTTTTGTTGGACCTTGGTTTGGTTTTTGTTCTTCGATTCGGCCTCTGTGATTGTCGATTTGATCTTTTTTGTTCGAACTCGATTTGGTTTTCCTTTCTGGATTTTGCCTCCGAATCGGCTCTGCTCTACTCTCTCTGCTTCGTCGGTGAGGAGGTGCGGATTCATGAGCCACCGTTGGAGCTCCACCAGACCCTCCGCAGGGCTGTCGCTCGCGATGGCACAACGGCAAGGCCCTCTGTGCTCTCTTTCCTCTCTGCCGCCGTGCTCTCTTTTCTCTCCGCCGCCGGCCGGCCTCGTCGTGTCAGGCAGCGGAGGTTTTCTTTTTCGGATTTCTTCGCTGTACACCGACGACGTGGTTGTTTTTTTTTCTTTTTTTTGCCATGCGTTTCCGTTTGCCAGAGGATAGATGACGCATGGCGATGTAGGCCACGCGGCGGTTCCACGCGCGGTCATTTTCTACGCGCGATAAGAGGTAATTATTATTATATTATATATATATATATATATAGACCATGTACGGCGGTGCGTGTGTGAAAATCGGAATCCCGTCGGCGCGGAGCGTGGTGGGCCCACGCCGTCGGCGATCACCTTGACGACCCATCGGAACGGCAGCCTCTCAGCCAGGTGCCTAGGCAGCCCACGTGCCACCTCGGACAGCCGTCGAACATCATGCTCTAGGACCCACTCACCACCATGTGGGACCCACCGGAAGACCTCGGACCCCTCACCGTTCGCGTGCACGATCCGCATCGGCGGCGGTGGCTGGCGTCCTTGGGTAGCCCCCACCTGTCTGTGTCCATCAGATGATCAGATCGTAATCCATGTGGTTTGCTTCTTTCCTAGGCTGGGCTGTGTGCCCGTGGCCCAGTCCATTGGTGACCGACAATCAAGCACCTCCCCCTCCGGCAACTGTGTTCGTCTCGGGCACGGGCAGCCAAACACTCAGGGCGCGATTGGTTTCCTTCCCATCGCAGCTTGTCCCGTCCAAACCATACAGGCCCTCATCAGCCAGGTTCAACGGATGGAATAGCATTTTGTTTGGTTGTCCTATTTATCTAAGTCGAGCTTAGGAGAGAAGCTGTTCGGTTGACTGCTTGTCTCACACCACTCATCTCTAGTCTCATTGCAAGCATAGCACACGCCAATGCATGCTTCAAGCCAGGCCCGCCAGAAACGAGGCCGTGTTTAGTTCCGAAAAGTACTTTTTACTTCCTATTCATCTCCCTCACAGAACACGCATCCCCAAAAATTCTTTTTTCCCCTTTTCTATTCATCCCCCTCACATAACACGTATCCCGAAAAAAAAGTACTTTTCCCCACCACAACTAAACACGGCCCGAATTCCATTTTCGTTTCTGCGGAGCCAGGCTCGGGTTGCTTTTGCATGCGTGGAGACAGGCTCTACCCTCAGTGCAACCAACCAAGCATCGATTTCTTGGATGCGGCGAGCCTGGACAAGGCTCATGCACTCAACCAAAAGCGCCATGTCCTTGGAAGCGCAGGCTGCCAGAGAAGAAATGGAGTTTGCTCTCGAGAAGGGTATTAGGAAATTGGTTGTGGCAACAGATTGTTAAGAACTTTTCAAGTTATGGGAGTTGGGGGACTACCAGCGATCGGTGACTTTGCTTTTCGCCAACCTCAGCGCTTTAGCGGACATACGACACCTAAGCAGGAGCTTGGATGAGCCATTGACATCACATGATAGAGTATAACTCCCTACTCCATGCAAACGATATTTCTGTCGCCACCGCATCACCTGATAGGGTTCCTTCCATCGCCATCTCACATGTGTTGCTCTCGAAGGTGAAGGCTCACTTCCATGGGGTAGCAAAAGTAGTTGGATGATGTTTTGTTCATGACCACTTTTTGGTATCGTCTAACCAAATTTTCTCCGCTCGGGGGGGGGGGGGTGTCAACCGTGTCATGGTTGAGCCCCTACCATTGCGGTCATACAATCCTACAATGTTCGCTTCCTGCGCACACACTTAATTTCCTAATTCATGTTATCACTTCATTAAAAACCAAAACACAAACACAGTTACTAACAAACGCAAATCGCTACGCGCCAAGCCATATCATTCGGTCTTTAGACGTTATGGATTGACGTCGTCAGTTGGACCGGCCCAAACAACTGGGCCGACCCAGCATGGCTTACTGTACGAGAAGCCTTTTTTCGCGCCATTTTGCAGTCGTCTTCCTCCTCGGAACCGTAACACACCTACATAGAGCTCTCGGAGGTACGAGTCCTCGCCGTCGGCATCACACGGGTAGAATGTCCACCTATTCCCCTCGCCACCTCACCCATGCCGGCCCCAACTGTGTTCTCTCCGCTCGCCACCTCACCCACGTCGCCGCCTCCGCCGCCATTGCCATATCTGCCCTTGTTCCTGGGCAGGCTGGCGTCCATTGCCAGACCCATGGGAAAGAACGAACAAACATTGTTACAATGACGACGTGCAACTCCTTTCCTTTCCAAAGACGATGCCAAGCTCAAACACGATGGGCTCGCGGCGATCGAGGTGGGGAAGCGCGCGGTGAAAATTGAAAAAAAAGGAAAGAAAGGGCGAAGCATCACACTGGCTGTGTTTAGTTGATGAAGGGAAAAGATCTTTTGTTTCTGGGATGCGTGTTATGTGAGGGGGATGAATAGGAAAGGTGAAAAAGGAATTTTTAGGGATGCGTGTTCTGTGAGGGGAATGAATAGTAAGTGCAAAAATCTTTTGCATCTAAACACAACCACTGGACACGGCTGTCGCGGCGGCCGTCAGCATTTCCCTTGCGCGCGCGCGGCGTTGTCGGACCACCCCGCTCGAGGTGGACGGACCAATTTGCCCTTCCACCCTCGCCTCCTCGCCGCCTTCTCCATATCCCTGGCATCCTTTGTGCAGTCCAGTCCCCCTTCCCTCTCCTCTCCCCACTCCGTGCGCGAGCCGAGCAGTCCCCAATCTCCACAACGCCCCCGGCCCGGCTACCGCCGTGATCCTGCGCCCGTCGGCGGCGGCGGACGCGGTCACCGACCTCGGAGGACGCCCGGCTGCGGCGGCGGACGCGGCTCCCGGCATCGGAGGACGACCGGCGGCGGCGAACGGGACGCCCGATCTCGGAGAGGAGCGTCCCCAAGCTCGACGGCATGCCGCACCACTCCGATCCGGTGAGCGCTCCCTCCCCCGCTCCCCCCTACTTTGTCGCCGCGCCGATCGGGGGGATCCCTCGGCCGGGCTCCCTCCCTCCCCTCCGATCCGGGGAGTGCTTGCCGCTGTGCGCGCGCACGTCGTCGCCTGGCTTGCAGCTGCATGTCCGGGCCGCCGCCGTCTCCGGGCCGGCGGGCGCGTGAGCCACCCGCAGATCCGGCCTGTTCAAGACTGCTACGCGTGCTCGTTCATCGATTAGAGCTGCCGTATCGCGGGGTGTCTGACTGACCGTCTCCTTATGCTCCCCAACACGCTCGCCGCTGCTGCCTTTCGATGGCTGTGTATTAGTGTGTAGCTCGACTCCGACGTGGTCTGGCGGCGGGTGATTTCCCCCTCCCCGGTACGCTGGCGGCTGGTCCATACCTCTGTGGCAGCGGGATTTGTTTAGGGTTGGTAGTGGGCTAGGAACATGAGAATTTTATTTCCTTTTTCATCACCAGCACCTAGACTAGACATGGGGATAATAGGGTGGTCTGTGTATTCGTGTGTAGCTCAGCTCCGGCGGTGATTGCTCCGTCCCCTGTATACATACTGGTCCATCCTGATGTGGGAGTGGGATTTGTCTGGGGTTGGTAGTGGATTGGGAGCATGGCAATTATTTACTTTTGATCATCGCCAACACCTAGACACGGGGGATAATAGGATGGTGGTCGGTTTCCTGCGCAACAAGATAGAGTTGCTTCGCGTGTTTTGTTGTTTCTTTTATTTCATCAACGATTTGCACCAGTTCTCTAAGGACGTGATATATCATGGCTTATCTGGTGAGCGCCACACCTGGACTGGGAGCATGTGAATGCTTTCCTTTTCATGAGCACCTAGTAAGCGGACAGTAGGATGGTGGTAGATTTCTTGTTCGACAACGTAGAGCTGTTTCGCATGATTTGTTTGGGATTGGCGTTTTTTTATCAGCAATGTGCACCTGTTTTCTCAAGGGTCATGATTATATCACGGCTTATCTGGTGAGGGCGCTGAACCCAACTGTTGGCACACATTTCGTCCATCGAAACTTTGTTGAAAATTCTTGGCGCAGAGCTCGTGGTGGGCGCCTAATCGTATGTGGCATGCCAAAATTTGGGCGTGGAACAAATAATGGGTTAACCTCCTGTGGGTAGTGATGAATCATAACTGAATTTTTAAGTGGGGCCAGCGATGGTGCAAATTGAACTAATAGTAAAACTAGACCCCATATGGCCATATATGCATATGCCATATTTGTATTGAAATCACATACAAAGAAAGTATAGACAATAAATAAACGAAACATTTAGATATTTTAGTTTTTACCACTTGTAATGCGAAGGGTAAACATAGCAAACAACTTTTGCACCAAACAATTCAACATACATAAAAAATTTGAAATTCAACTTGTCAATTTGGAAGACAAATCAATTGTTGTTACATCTCAAATATGAAAGCAAAATCTTCAAATATGCGTGTTAAGCAGAAAAAACTTATTGTTGCATCTCTAAAAATCGATAAATGATCTTCAATCTCCAATTTAACCAGCCCTTTATCCATGCCCATAGCTGTGCTTGGCAGTAACGCTGTCACTGATCTCTTTGTCCTCCCCCTCTACCTCCATGGATGGACAATTTTAAATTGGAAGGCATACAGGAGCTGGATTTCGCTGCTGTTCTCTCCCATTAGGTTTCGGCGCCACCATGTCATGTCGCAGTGTGCCTGCGCCTGGCTGCCCCCGTGCGGATTGTGTGGAGCTGTGGATGCGATGAAGATTGAAGAAGGGTCAGGACTCAAGACATGCATGCCATTTTGGGCTCATTGCTGTTGCAATTTGGGCCTACAACCTGCATGGCCCTATGGCCTTAGCTATTTGGCTCTTTGTCAATTTGACTTGCATACGCTTCTTCCTACCGGCCCCTCTGCGTAACATCGAAAGCAGCAGCGCTGCGGCTCCTGTGGGTGCACCAACATGCCCTGGAGAGGAGGGGGAAGGGGCGTTTCTCCGTTGGGTACTTATCTGCTTTCTTCCTTCTGGCTCCCTCCGTGTAACATCGGAAGCAGCAGTGCTGTGGCTCCTGTGGACGCACCAACATGCCCTGGAGAGGAGGGAGGAGGGGGGTTTCTCCGTTGGGTAGCTGGGGCAGCTGCCCCACCCTGCTGTATGGGGTAGTCCGCCTTCTATGTCAAATTGTAGCTGCCAACCAAGCACCCCCATCTTTCTCCCAGTCCCACCCCAACATGTTTTTGTGCATTAGGTCACTTCCTGAGCGCCTGTATATGGTTTCATCTTTTGAGGTGGTTCAGTTGCAGGGGTGGTCACAGCAGACCTGTGACGGTTCTAGTTCCCGGTTTTCCGGTTGAACTGCCGGTCCATTCCAATTTAAGTATTTATATCCAACCATCATCCTTGCTGTGCAATATTTTTGGCATGGTCGATGATGTGCACTGGTTTTCAGATTTCTTCTTTAGTCCATGTTTGTTTGAGCTTCATCAGGATGCTGCACAGTTTACACTAAAAGAAATAAAAATTAACATTAGAAACCAGCACGGTGGAAACTCATTTCAAAAGCTGCCAACTTTTCATGAAAATAGTTGGCTTTTGAAAAGTGCTCAGAAGCTGGCTTTTAAGGTTGATTTGCATTGTTTTAAAAGATGCATAGAAGCTTGCAGAACCTCAAACAAACTGGCTTAAGATGAAGGATTTGGTTAATCTGTATGTGACACCTGTTCTTGTGATCAGGGCCTGGATGTTGAATCAATGTTGTCAGGCCTCCGCTGCTCTTATCCTGTCACTGGAAGGAAGCGTCTAAAGTTGTCAGGGGACGAGTCATCGGATAGTGAACCCTTTGTCTGTTCCGTGTCAGCATGTGATGATTCAGGGGGGAGCTTGTTTGACCGGTACAAAGCTTCACTAACCATCCCATCTCTTCGGCATTTTGATAGATTTCCTTCTATTCGAAGTTAGATCTTTGCTAATGCTTTCCTGCATAATTTACCAGATGCCCGGAGCAGCATCAAGTGGCTTCCGGTACTGGTGACCTACCACAGAACACTGGTGTGTTTCCTGCAATGCAGGAAAATCTTTGTTCCAGCACTAACAATGGTGTTGTTTACCCAAAATCTGCGCTTGGATATTCAGCTGGTCGAAATGAAACACATGGTGCATACCTCCAACATCAATATTTGGAAGGTTGCATGTATATGAACGAGCATGGGCAGATGTGTGGACCTTACCCACCTGAACAGCTGTTTGAGGGGCTCTCCACTGGTTTCTTGCCTCAAAACCTTGCTATCTATGCTGTTTTTGGTGGGAAGACAGTTGATCCTGTGCCCTTAAGCTTTCTGAAACAGTTCCTTTCACAATGGAATTTTGTTGCTACAGTTTCCACTCCTAATGCATCCATGGAGACCAAGAAAGTTATTTCCCCTGCTAAAATGGTTCTTCCGGATGTATGGCTTTCCTTTTCACTCTATATTTCTGATTCATCCTACACCTGCCTGCCTGCCTGAATTTGTTGGTTTATGCTTTCTCCCTGTTAGGATCTTTCAAGTGAAGAATCATGCTGGATGTATGAGGATGCGGAAGGCTGCCGACAAGGGCCACATTCTCTTGCTGAGCTTTCCTACTGGCATCACAATAGCTATATCCAAGATCTTTCAATGGTAGGAAATCAGCTACTGAAATTACCACTTTCTGGATCGCACTAATGCTTTATGCATGCAAAACTGCTGTGTACACATGTGAAAATTGTCACTTTATGGATTGCAGTCTCATGAACAATTTTCAGTTCTCACATACTCCACATTTTGAGTCTCTGATATTTGTATTGTAGATTTACCATGTGGATGACAAATTTGGCCCATTCACACTTGTATCACTAATTGGTTCGTGGAGTGGGGAAGACACAGAGCGATCAGAAGCTGCTGCTAATGATTCTGCATCATTAAATGGCTTAGTGGGTGACATAGTTGGTGATGTCAGCCATCAGCTGCATGCAGGGATAATGAAATCAGCTCGCAGGGTTTTAATTGACGAAATATTCAGCTGTGTGCTTCCAGATTTGATGGCTTCCAAGAAAGCTGAGAAGCAGTTGGCTGCAAAATTGAAAAACGAAACTACCAAGGTTGGTTTCATTTATCAGGGGTTAGTCTAACGAGGGAGCTGTGTTGCAGCTTACTATTCCTTTTTAACATTTAATAACCTACCCCAATTTTGCTGTTTGCAGCCGGAGTGTGTGAGCAACAAGAAGGTTTCCGAACATACGGTCAGAGTTAACAAACCATCTAATGTTGCAGAAAAAGGCAACTCCTTGTATAATATTGCCTCGGTGGATTCATCAGAGTCCATTCAATCTACAGAAGTACATGATAGATTTGCTGATATACTATCAGCAGCTTGGCAAAAAATTTATTATGAGTCAATGAAGAATGTATGGGACGGAATACTGGCTGAACCTGTTATGGACTACTGTGATGTATGGTTACAGAGAAATTGTCAAATGAATCTGCCATCTACGATTAGTTCTGCCACCCTTGATAACATAGACACCCAAGATGATCATGAAACGTCATTAAAGGTTTTTTCACTATGGCTAAATGCATTCTTCCATGATAGAATGATTTTGTGCTTCAAACATTTGTTTATTGTTTCATTAATTATATCTCGTGGTTCTTTCATTGTTTTGCAGGATTCAGATGCTACTGAATGCGACATGAAGTTTCCACCTGGATTTGAACCATGTTGGGAATCTGAATCAAGCGTCGCTTTATTTTCTGGCCCCTTTGCAGTAGTCCAGAGGATGCTGGCAAATGAGCTATATGTCTCATCAAAGCAATCTCTATTCCAGCATTTTGAAGAGGTCATTGCTGAGGAGATAGCAAATTGTTTATGCTATGGACTGCAAAGCAGCATTGATCAGGTGAGTTGATAAAGATTAGGAATTTATCTTGGTTACTACTAATATCCTGAAACCTGAATTAACACATTTTTTTGTGGTAAATGTGTATCTCAGGAACAAATTGGTACTCCTATCCATGCACCGGAATCGCCACCCATTTCAGCTGAAGTCTCTAGGCATGAAGAACCGAGTACTGCTGAAATGGCTACAGCTGCAGATGAAGAGCTGAATACTGCTGAAACTCTCAGTTCTCATGGTAAATGAGCAACATCCTTGTGTTATATGTGTCTTACACTTATACAATATGTGTCTTACACCCAATGCAATATGTGTCTTACACTCAATACAATATATGTCTTACACTCAATACAATGTGTCTTAGACTCGTGCTTGGTTTCTTACCCCTTTAAAATTTGTGTGCAGGAGAAGAGAACCTACCCCTTGTGTCTTATGCAAGGATATTTGAAAAGATGGATATATGTATGACGGCAGAATTGGATGAGAGTTTTGATGAAGTGCCACCTGGAATGGAGACTGGCATAATTTCTTTACCACCTATTGACAAAAACATATATCAGCCAGTGAGGTCAATGAACTCTGTTCCTGTGATTTCTAGATATATAACCTTGGCTCTGCACCGGCAAAGACTGCATGAGAATGTACTGGTAGAATGGGCATCTCTCTTCTCGGATACAATTAGCGAGTGCTTGGACTCATGGTACACCAGGCAAAATACTGTACCTAAAATCGCGGATGGATCATCAAAACTCAAAGAATATACATACTACAGGAAGAGGAAATCCAAGAAAATCTGTCAAGCAATATCATCAAAAGAACCAGTGGAAATTTCAATGGATGAGCAGCTTTCAAAACCTATATCTCAGCTTGTTGACCCCAAGATTTATCTGAAAAATGATCAGGAATCAAGCAAAGCTTCAAAACCAAAGAGAGTTTCATTTGTGGACAAGCCACCTAAGAAAAGAAGCAAAACTGTGGCTATGGCTAATGATGCTCATAATTTGAATATCCAGCAAGATCTGAAGCTCGTTTCCAGTGAGGTGCCAAAAAGTAAGTCTTCTTATTGGCTTCTCCTTGTGGTACATCATACATAGATTTATATATGTTTGTGATACATCATTCCTTTGCAGAAAACAGATCTCATCCAACTAAGAAGCAAGTGTCTGCTAACAAAACACCTACTGTGACTGATAGTGTCATGAACACTAGTATGCTTACGAAACCTGTCAAGAAGAGGAAGGGCAGGAACATTTCCAGCGAGTCCAGTCAGAAGGCAAAACCGATGATTTCATGTCCTGAATCAGATGGTTGTGCTAAAGCTTCGATTAGTGGATGGGAGTGGCGTAATTGGGCGAGGAATGCTACTCCATCAGAAAGGGCTCGTGTGAGAGGGTATCGTGTCCGGAGTATTCTTGCTGCCTCAAATAAAAATATGTGGAAAAATTCTCAAGTCAAGGTTTCGTCTGCAAGAACAGAACGGGTTAAGCTGCGGCGGCTGTTAAGAGCATATAAGGGTGCTGAGTTGCTGAAAATCACCCAAATGAAGGTAAACAAAACTTCTATAAGCTCTGAAATTTCTGTTTCTACGAAGTTTTAATCATTACTCATTTGTGCCTTTCTTGATGTGTAGGCAAGGAAGAAGAAGTTGCGTTTTCAGAGGAGCAAGATCCATGAGTGGGGTCTGGTCGCCCTTGAGCTGATCGAATCAGAAGATTTTGTTATAGAATATGTTGGCGAACTGATTCGCAAGCGGGTAATTGTCCATTATTTGATCAACCTTTGTTTCACTGATGTACTAATTTTGAGCAATGTATTAGAGATTGATTTGTACCCTACAGGTCTCGGACATACGTGAGTCTAAATATGAGAAGAGTGGGATTGGAAGCAGCTACCTTTTTCGGTTGGATGATGATTATGTGGTAGGTCATACAGATCATTCCTCTCTTGCATCCTCTGAATGTAGAGCTTTGGCGTCTTCATTTTTTATTCTTCTCTGCTTACAATAACAAGAAGGTAGCATATTATTCACATTTATACAAAATGAACGAACTATGTAAAACTGGTTAGCTAGAGCATGAAGGAAATCTTGGTTGGGGCATGCTATTATTTTTTGTAACAAAAACTTGTGTAGTTCTTGACATAGGGCCTGATTCTTTTGATGCATGGCAAGGGTAATTGTACTGCTTTGTGATCTCAAGCCTCGATTAAAACAAATGATTCACTCTTCTACCGCACCTTGTGTTTATTTGAATATCATAATTTATGCAGGTCGATGCTACTAAGCGTGGTGGGTTAGCAAGGTTCATAAATCATTCCTGTGACGTAAGTGTTCAAGAAAAAAAAAACAACTTTGATGCTTGTTGTAACATTCTAAATAGTGGTTTCATTTTTTTTTTTGTGTCAGCCAAATTGCTATACAAAAGTGATAACTGTAGATGGTCAGAAGAAGATTTTTATTTATGCAAAGAGGCAGATATATGCTGGTGAGGAACTTACATATAATTACAAGTTTCCACTGGAGGAAAAAAAGATCCCGTGCTATTGTGGTTCTCAGAGGTAAAGCTGCTATCACTAGTTACAGGAGATATTTTTTTCCCAGTGAGGTGTATTTATGAAGATAATATGTTTTAAATGGTCTCACTGATATTAAGTTTGGTCATTGTCGATATATAGGCTGATAAACTACTTTGATGCAATACTACACAATTAAAAAAATCAGACAATGTAAAACATGATTTCTTAGCAAACTGTTGATATTGTGAGATTAGAATATTGGTTTGATGGCATTTTTTGTTTACCACTGCATTATAGAAAGTATGCAGACTCTTCATTGCATTATCTGCGCTTCATTCCATAGTACACAGCAGTATGCAGACATAAAGTAACTAGTTTCATGCCTTGAAGTTTTTAAATAGTATGGAGTACATACAAGCTCTAGAAAGATTGAAAGAATAATAACTGTAGCTTTCAAATGATAATGTCTTCTGCATCCATGCAGAGTCTTTTCTTTTAAAAGTAAAATGGCTTGTCTCTCATAGTGTTTATATTTATTATTTAAATAATATGACAGTTGTGTGCTAGCATTCACAGTACTTCTGTTTTGTCACTCTACCTTCTTTTCCTAACTATCCGCTCTCTTTGCTTAGGTGCCGTGGATCAATGAATTAACTCCATCCCTTGAGGTAATTGCAACACTTGAGATTTTGGCTTTTGGATATATTAGTTTCATATGAGTTTTTTTGCAGCATCAAACTCATATATTTGTTTTTACACCATTCTTTGTCATCTGCTGCTGAGCCTCTTCTTGTTCTGAGTTGGAACTTGGAATGCTGGATTTTATTCGTGACTGTCCTTGGCTTGTAATAGCAACATAGCGTATTGAATTCTATGGTACAAAATACCACGAGAATTTGCAATAAGATGTGTTGACAACCATTTGAATTTTTCCGAGCACAATGGTTACATTCATAATGATTTCCAGGCACTATAAGCCATCCTTTACAAACTGGACATTCCCAATTTTTTCCCCTGAAACCAGCGTATTGGAAATAATTGTTTGGATTGAAATCGATTTAAAATATTTTTTTAAAAATACATCGATCCAGGGGAGGGTCGGGGGGATGTTTCACCTAATGTAACTGTCATATTTGCGCATCGTGTTGAGCTTGTCAAACTGCCTCCAAATCTCCAATTTGTAACATGGCTACTTGCAACTCATTTTTTTTTTTTCAGGGAAAACTGGATTTGTTGTATAGGTGTGGCTGGTGGATTAAACTTGTATTGAGCTTTTGGCATACAAGTGCCATTCTCAGATCTATTTTAAGGTACCTCTGACCCTACGTGGTTCAGTTGTTGCTGTTTATACATAAACAAAAGCTTTCTGTCGTGTGTTTTGGATGCTTGTATTGATACCTATCCATGATCCCCCAACAATGCCTTTAATGACTGTTTCAACTTATGTGTGATTAGTGATTAGGCCACATATTTCACATTTGTTTATGCTTAACTTATGGATGCACACTGTCTTAGTTACCGCTTAGACTCCTACTTTTGCATCTCATTACACTGATATTTGTGCCAAATAATAAATATTATAACATATCTCAGTATCTGGGCGTACTCATGATTCATGCCGCCTATATAATATCCTAGAGGACATATCATAATAACTGGAAATTTCATCCAGCGTACTCCATAGTATAGGCTTGAGTTCATGCCATCTGTTGGTATTTCTCATCCGAGGATTCCAATTGATGAAATCATTTTTTATACTTCCCAGAATTTAATGTCCCATATACTGTAGGGATGTAAATGGACCATAAAATGCAAATTTGGAGAGGTATGGGATTGATTCAAGGCCAAATTGTCTTAATGTTCATTTAGATCTATTATCTTGGCTGATGAACTCAACTACTTCTCATTTCATTAACAAATCAGCCAATAGGACACATAATCATGTCTGTTTTGTTGACCAAGCCTTGCCACTTTTTTGCTTCATAAAACATGCTACAGATAACAGCTTGCACTTTGGACTTGAATCTATTTTTTTCCCTCTTTGTTAATTAGGGTGTTCTATGCCTAATTTGCAGGATTGGTATCAATATCAAAGTGTGGGGTTGGGGAACATGCTGTACTGCATGACGGGGACTGCATATTATACTTATTTAAGGTAGATGCGGTTTTTTTCAAGGTATCCTGAGGATGGTGCAAGAGGCCAATACATTGTCATTGCGACTGCCTTGTTGAGGGCGGTGGACATGAGAAATCAGTTGACGATGAACTGAGCTAGTAAATGGTTGCTTTCTGACAAGGTTAATACTGTTGTTCTTTCTCATGCCTGGGTAGAGTTGCAAACAATTGTACAGGCGCAGACTTAGTACATTGTCAGGATTGAGCATGATGGTTAATTGGTTAAAGTTAAACTGGTTTAAATTCTCTCAGTCTCTCCTCGTATCTTATTAGTACTTGATTAGGTGTTAAAGATGACAAAAGCCAATAGCGTAGTACTTCCGTATCTTCTTTTTGAGGAGGATGGCACGAGCACTAAACTGAGCGAGTGCCCTGCTCTTCTGTTGATCAACTTGACTTGAATGGACGCCTATTTGATGTGGATGGATGCATGGCAGTGTGAGACTAGCGATTGGATAACCCTTTCTCGTTTGCACATGAGAGCCGTCTCCAATCTTGCTTCATGGGCTTTTGATCTATTTTGTCATATGCTGTTGAAATGAAATACAAGGACATCACCACCTTTGTGGCTTTGTACGCCCGGGGTCTACACACGAATTGCAGCATTTTGGGGCTTTCGATTTTAGCCTATTTATCCATACTTATCACATAAGGTCTGACAAGGAGGAAATGGGTTGTTTCGTGTGCTTGTTGAAGAGCCTTTTTAGTTGCACCCTATATGTTTTGGTTTGTCACTCTGCAAATCCTATTTATATGGGTAGTGCACTGGGGCGCAAGTTATCTTTTTGTAAAGCGTGCAAGTGTTTATTCATGCCCCTACTGTTGTTGCAGGTACAGGGCTGCATAGACCTGTCGATCCATGAGGTACGCATGTAGGCGTCCACGAATTTTCCGAATACGTGTGGTATGTGTTCCGTCTCTTGATTGGTTGTCCATATGCTTTCCTTCCTGCATTTTGATCTTAACATTGGAGCCACTAACAGTCCTTCCGGTCACACGCACTTTATGCCCCGGACAAGAACTGGCCAACATTTTGAAACTTTGACTATAATTATTCGAATATAAATATTTAGTTTATGGACAAAAAATCACATGTATAGATTTGTTTGAAAAGACTTTATAATAGATACATTATAATAAAAATTTTGAAGACAATGGCAAATCAGTAAATCTTAAGTGTAGATTTATTTCTCCTTGAAAAGATACTTTATAATCTCACAAATTCGTTGCATTATTTTAATACATATTGCAATAGAAAGTCCAGCATAGTGGTCAAAAGCATACACTGGAGGAGCATGTCATGTCATGTGGTTAAGTGCTTCTAACCGTCTGCGGCGTTTTTACCATGCAAGCACAGTGCCCCTGATTTTCACTGTTTTGTGTTAGCCACAGAGTTAGGTTTGCAGCTTGCTTTGCTCGGACAGCCGAACGCATGCCTGCAAATGGATCCACGAGCCCGAGTGTGTTAGCCCGCTGATGGAGCCCGTGCACGCTTGCTTGGTGTGTGCTTGGACTAGCCATGTACCATATGCCCAAGATTTTGGTTGCCCCACACAACATGGCCGAAGGATTGACCAGAACGAAAAGCATGATGGGGGAAAGGTTTCACCATCTGGATAATAAGTCTTAAGTCTCAACAAGCCTGCACGAGCTGAAGGCAAGAGTATGAACACCGTGAAAACAGGGAGCAAGCAAGCAAGCAAAGAGGGATCTAAAAAGTAAAAACGGCCCTACGTTTCTCTATAGCATGCTCTATGCTCTTAGCAATTGGAAGGAAACGAAAGGTTGCTTGGCTTCCCTTGACCTTGAAAATTACGTTGATTAGTAAAACCGCAAGTTGAAGCTCTTCGAATGTGGTGTGGCTTGCTAGACCCGTTCAAGCTGAAGTCCACTTTGTAGAGAACTCAGGCTCATTTTCAGTGGTGACACGTATGAAGCAGTCTTCGAGCACATCGGTAGAGTATTTCTATATTTCTTTTGTCACTTTTTTTTTAAAAAAAAGAGAGGCGGAGATAGTTCTTTTACATCTGCGGACGAAAGAATAGTTCTCTCTAGAGGGGGACATACAGTGGTTCTCCGGCACTTGAAATTAGAGTTTAACTTTTGGGCCTGGCTGTGGACCAGAAATTATAAATTTCTTCCTGGGCCTTGCTCTTGGACACTACTGATCCGGTCATCCGGAAATGGACTACTCCGTACATCATTTTGTTGGTGTACAGTAACACAAGTGAGCGCACATGAAGATTAAAATTGGTATCTCCTAGATGTTTCTATCCGGGCAAAATGTTCCATCCATTCCTGAGTGGTGGTTTTTAGCTTTATTTTAAGTCAAACTTTAAATACCAAGTTTGTAGAAATTCCACAAACAGAAACACTATCAAATTAGTTTCACTAAATCCATCATCAAATATTTCTTGATAGTACATTTATTTGATATTTTAGATGTTAATGCAAAATTAGAAAGTTTGACTTGTCACAACTAAAACGACATGCATGTTGAAAACGGAGGTATTACTTGATTGAGATATGCCTTCGTCTCCGATTCGTAGCTTTGACCACTATTTTCTATAAATTTTTTTTGTAAACACAATAGATTATGTCATTACTCAATACTTTTCAATAGAAATCTCCATATAAGATTTCTTTCCCAAGCTAGGTAGAATCTTAAGTTACTGATAGTCAAAACAGCAAATCATATTTGTGATTGAAGTACTATTACTACTACTTTAGTACTTTGTACTTTTGTATTGTTTGCTAGCTATGAAATTTCTCTGTGTCAAGGGAGCACGAGTTAACAAAATGCCATGAAAAATAACTCGAAATGGGTTGAGAGGTACCCTTAACCTTCTGCCCTTGAAGTTGGTAATAATCCAACCCTATCTGCCTAGGTGGCTTGTTCTCGCTAGTTGTTTATCACACTTGGACACATTTTCCGCTAATTCGGTAGTACAGGCCACTAGATGGAAATGCTTGCTTGTGTATCACCGGCCTTGTGCTTTGTTGGAAGAGCGTAGGTGAGCAGGGGTCAAGCTAGATGCTGAGGTGTCCTAATTGATGGTCGGTTCGAATCCGGCAGGTCGGATCTAGGGTTTGTTTGGAAACTTAAGTGTGGATCCAATTATTAAAATTCACACTAAGAGCAACTCCACTAAGAGCAACTCCAAGAGACTCTATTTTCTACCTTTTTTTTACTCTATTTTGTTCTTCATAAAGATTTCACTTCACATTAAGCACTTCACTCCACATACTCTCCATTTTCTACATTCCAGTTTGACCAAACTGACTTGCTGATTTTGGCTAGCGAGGAGACCAATTTAGAGAGCCTCTTGGCTTAGCTAGTTTGTTGGAGAGCTATTTTGGTATTGAGTAGGCAAAATTTGGCTAGTTAAAGTATTTGGCGATGCTCTAAGCCTTGATAACTCCCGAAGCAATTTTTCTTTATTTTCTTTCTTTATTAGTAGTATGGCTTTTCTTTTATTTAGGTTCATCAATTAGTGGTTCTTAGCTCAATTATGAGGTGTACTAGTGCGTGAAGGCTCTTTTTTTTTTTGTTGATTTTAATCCTCGAGCAAGAATGTAAATCCCATACCAAAAGGATGCCCTGCTGTATTCTTGCAAACTTCTTGTAATAAGCACTGTAATACTATATATCATATATGAAAGGGCAGAGTGGCAGACGATGCATGTCAAGGCGTGGCTTCAAGGGCTTGTTTGGTTTGTATACCAATGTTCCTGATACGCTGAAATCTCGCACGCGACGTCGGCAAACATTCCTCAGCATGGCCATTTAAATGCTACTGTACAGTGTACACTACTAGTGAGCAAGCTACGAACATTCTTGCTACACTACTTACGCCAAAAAGAAAAAAGAGTGTCGCCGTAAGTGTGGCTAGACTATAAACGAATTGGCCCTCAGCAATTCAGCATGACACATTTCGTCTCTGTTTACTTCAAAAAATTTTTTGGATAATACACGTTTTTAGCTGACCAATAACAATCCATTTAACGGCCTGCGACGAAGTGTAAATCACCATACGAGACGGTATATACAAAGTACAAAAGACGTCCGTCCGTCGTGTCGTCTTCCTCCTCTCAACAATCAACACAAGTCGCACTGTCTGACACGCAGCTGCTGCCTGCTGAAAGGACGACCACAGTTTTCTTTTTTCTTTTTTTGAGCGAAAAGGACGGACACCGTTGACAATACGTGCCACGATTCCTGGGCCAGGCCTGCGTACCTGAGCCGCTCGCTCGCTCGCTACTTGGGCCATCTGCAGTGGGCCGGCCCAGATTCAGAGTCTCTCTCTATGCCCTTTGAATCGGTCTCAGGGCCCCACCTGCCAGCAGATCCTCCTCTCTCCCCTCCCGCTCATCCGCAGCAGAATCTCGTAACCCACCAGCATCCCAACTACCAGCTCGCCCCGCCGCAACAGAATCTTGTTCGCCCCGGCCGCGATCACCGCTAGGGCACACACGCCATCTCTCCGCGTGCCTCCACTATATATATATATATGCACACACGCGCCCGCACGTGTTCACAGATCAAGTCATCGACGATCTCGACCACCAACAACCATGGCGGCCTCCGGCGATGGCCTGCGGCGGCGCGGGTGCTGCGGCGGCGGAGGATCACTGTTCCCGGAGGAGTCATTCCAGAGCTGGTCGTCGTACGGCCGCGCCCTCCTCGAGACGGGCCCACGTCTGCGGGACCGGGTGACGGCGCGGTCGCTGGACTCGGCGGAGCTCCACGAGGTGCGCGGCCGCAGCGGCGCCGACATGAAGCGCACCCTGACGTGGTGGGACCTCATCTGGTTCGGCATCGGTGCCGTCATCGGCGCCGGCATCTTCGTCCTCACCGGCCAGGAGGCCAAGGAAGCCGCCGGCCCCGCCGTCGTCGTCTCCTACGCCGTCTCCGGCGTCTCCGCCATGCTCTCCGTCTTCTGCTACACCGAGTTCGCCGTCGAGATCCCCGTCGCCGGTACACATCCATCTATTCATCTCCATGCATCATCGATCCCATATATACATATTTATATATATGACTTGCATTGGCAGGCGGGTCGTTCGCGTACCTCCGGGTGGAGCTAGGCGACTTCGTGGCGTTCATCGCGGCGGGCAACATCCTCCTCGAGTACTGCATCGGCGGCGCGGCGGTGGCTCGTTCATGGACGTCCTACTTCGCGACACTCCTAAACCACCACCCAAACGACTTCCGGATCCACGCGACCTCCCTCGCCGACGACTACTCCCGCCTCGACCCGATCGCCGTCGCGGTGACCATCCTCATCTGCGTCTTCGCCGTGGTGAGCACCAAGGGCTCCTCACGCTTCAACTACGTGCTCTCCATCGTCCACCTCGCCGTCATCGTCTTCATCGTCGTCGCCGGACTCACCCACGCCAACGCCGCCAACCTCGCCGCCGACTTCGCCCCCTTCGGGGCACGTGGCATCTTCGCGGCGTCGGCTGTCCTCTTCTTCGCCTACATCGGATTCGACGCCGTGTCGACCATGGCAGAGGAGACGAAGAACCCTGCCCGTGACATCCCTGTCGGGCTCGTCGGAGCCATGACGCTCACCACGGCGGTCTACTGCGTGCTCGCCCTCGTGCTCTGCTCGATGCAACACTACACCGACATCGACGTCGACGCGCCGTTCAGCGTGGCGTTCACCGCCGCCGGCATGGACTGGGCCAAGTACATCGTGGCGTTCGGAGCTCTCAAGGGGATGACCACCGTGCTGCTCGTCGGAGCGGTGGGGCAGGCGAGGTATCTGACCCACATCGCGAGGACCCACATGGTCCCACCGTGCCTCGCCACGGTGAGCGCGAGGTTTGGAACGCCGGTGAACGCCACGGTGGCCATGGCGTTCGCCACGGCGGTGATCGCGCTCTTCACCGACCTCGGCATCCTCTCCAACCTCCTCTCCATCTCGACGCTCTTCATCTTCACGCTGGTGGCCATCGCCCTCCTCGTCCGCCGATACTACGCCGCCGGTGAGACCTCGCCGTCGTACCGGAACAAGATGATCGGATGCCTCGCCGTGATCGTGGCGTCGTCGGTGGCCACCGCGGCGTACTGGGGCGCCACGAGCTCCGGCGATGGCGGAGGGTGGGTGGCGTACGTGGTGACGGGCGCCGCGTGGCTCGCCGCGACGGCGTTCTTGCAGTGGGGTGTGCCGAAGGCGAGGTCGCCGGCGAAGTGGGGCGTGCCGCTCGTGCCGTGGCTGCCGGCGGCGTCGGTGTTCATCAACGTGTTCTTGCTTGGGTCCATTGATGCGGCGTCGTTCGTCAGGTTTGGGGTGTGGACGGCGGCGCTGCTGGTGTACTACTTCCTGTTTGGGCTGCACGCGTCTTATGACACGGCGAAGGCGATCGCCGCCGAGGCTGAGGTCGCCGGAGTGGAGGAAGGCGCACGCAAGGCCGTCGTCGACGGTGGTGGCGGCCACTGAGTTAGCCGTCGATTGGGTACTACTAGTAGCAATTAGGAAGAGTAGTTAATTATTTATAAAGGAAGTGATTTTATATTCTATAATGCCGTGTACAAAAGAAATCAAATGCAGCTTAATTCGCTGCCGTTTGCATTTAAATGGGCTGTAATGGACCGAAAGGATCACTGCTATACTCCCACACTATTTGTTTTTGTAGGGGACACACTTTGTTTTGTTATAGAAAATACTCCACCCCGTATTAGGCCCACCGACACATCGCGGACTTATGATCAATTGATATATTGTAACTCCATCTCCATGAACAACAGGCCTTACCTGATGGTATTTGTAACTCCATCTCCATAAAAAAATAATAAATGATTGGAGTTGTTCCAAAAAAACTAAGTTGATATTTTACAGGAGGCACGACGACACTAATAGAGACGCTCATACTTTAACTCGATTTACGAGTCAATAGGTAAATATGTATGGACATATGGTTCTTGAATCGAGTTAAAGTATGAGCGTCTCCGGCGGCCGCGCCTTCCTCCGCCTCGCCGCCTCGATCATCATCGTCGGCCACTACCACGAACGCAGCGTCCGCCCGGTCACGTTCGTGCCCTCGTCGTCCTCGCCGCCGCCGCCGCCCATCGACGGCGGCCGCTTCTCCCTAGACTTCATCCCCAAACCGCTCATCGCCACCACGAACTTGGAGGTCGCCGACTGCCACGGCGGCCTCGTCCTCCTCCGCGACACCTGCTACCCTTCGAACGTCATCGTCTGCGACCCGCTCACACGCCGGAGACGCGCCGCGGCTACGCCTTCGCGCTGCTCGACGGCGGCGGCGGCGGCGACGGCGGGGGCATCTCCATATCCAACTTCAGGGTGCTGCACCGTTTGCACAATGATAGTAATAATAGGGTCGTCGGCGTGTTCTCCACCGCCGACGGCGGCCACTGGCGCTTCCCGAGGCGATCGGCGGATTGCGCCGGCTACATCGCCGGCCGGGTCGACGGATCTATCTATCTGGCCTCGACGATCTCTGGCACAGTCAAAGTGCTCGACGGTGCCAGCTTGGAATCTCGCGAGGTCGACATACCCACCCGCATCGACACGTCCAAGTTCACCTATCGATCGGTGTTCACTGTCGTCCACGGCGCCGGGCCTGGCCCCACCTCGCCGGCATCCACGTGGATCGTCCACGTGCGCGGCGAGGCGTTGGAGTTCTTCCGCCACGTCCGACGTGGCGGCGGCGACGGCGAGTCGTCGTCGTCGTGGGTGCTGGAGCACACCATCGCCAAGCTGTCGGAGGCGGCAGGGGAGCTGATAGGCGGCTACCAGGAGATGAAGAGAGTCGTCTGGATTGGGGTGAGTGTAATCGCCGTCGGCGATGGGGCCGCCGTCTTGTCGGTAAAGGGCTGCCGTGGCGAGAGGAAGTGGCTCTTCTCCGTCGCCATGGACACGAAGAAGCTGCAGGTGGTGCCTAAAGAGGCTTATCGTAGGACGATGGAGACTTTCACCTATGCGCTGCCATGGCCCCAGTTCTTGCGGCCGTGCCCTACAGCTAGCTAGTCCGGTAGCAGCAGGGCAAACATTTTTTTTTATGGCATGGTGAAGCTAGTTTCAGCTCTCATTCAAATCCAAAATCATATATGTTTATAGTTTGCTCGTACTGTGATCTCCAGCGAGAGGAAATGCATTGGCAATCTGATACATTTGCACGTCGCTTGGAATTTTCCAGGGTCGAGACCTGCAGCCTACGCTCGTTGACATGTCGAGCTATGAACGTAATGCGTCTTCTGCAGATTGACTTTCACCTCGCGCTGGAGAGCAAACTCAAGCAGCTGCATCCCGATAGCTGCATCCACACAATAAGAAAATGTATGGTTGCAACGGCGATGTAATGCATAACTAGCAGTATGGTTGCAACGGCAATGTAATGCATAACTAGCAGCAGGCTGTTCTAAACAGGTTCTAGAAGGTGAATTAACCAGAGAATAGTACACTCTGGCGACGAGGAAAATAAAAATAATTATAGCTTTAGCGACAAACTCAATGGGCCAACATTTTTAGTCCATAGCCATATATCTTATTTTTGAATCAAACTCCCATACCACATTGGAAAGAGAAAGATACATCTATTTAGTGAAATCATATTACCAGCAGTTTTTTTCACATATACGGCATGGGCTAAACTCGTTGCAAACTTGCAATACGAGAGCAGAGTGGTTTTTTTTTGCCACCGAGGGCCAAGTAGGCTGATGCACGGGTGGAGGAAGGCACCCGCAAGGCTGTCGTCGACGGCGGCGGCCAGAGCAGTTAGCCTTAGGCAAGGTTAGCACCAGTGTCGAGTCGAGGACTCGAAACCTGATGGGCTGGTTCCACCACAAGAAACCTTGCCAGCTGAGCTACAGCTCAGTTCTCATATTGGTTATGAATTTTAATCATATTCTGAACAGGCATCCAACTACGTAGTTTACAATTGTTTTGCACTTTCACATTCACTTGGTTAGCAACATTTATCCACACGTTTTCAATGTTTCTTTTCCTCTATCAGGAAAAAAATATGTTGGTGCTAGTAAAATAGGGACCAGCAAAATGCACTTTCTTGCATGTGGAACATTGGGCACATTTGTTCTAGTGTGCTGAACTAAATGGATATTAATGGTCTGTTCACCTTTTTCCAGCCAGGATTTGGTTTTCCAGCCGCAGCTCGTTCCAGGCATGAGACCTGGGCTTCCCCATATGCCATATTGCTTTGTTCCGGTTGTCTAACAGGGGTAACAGGGTCCAATATCTTTATACTACATAGTAGTATCTATTGAGATGGTCAAGCTCCTGCAAGCTCTATTCATCAACCAGGATATTTAAATGTATCATGCTCGTACTTCAACAAACCTAGACGAGGAACTAGGTATGGTTGATACAATTCTATCTGAGAAGACTGGGGCATTGACATGTAACATGGTGGAGTTCATGCCGTGTACGGTGTATAAAGGGAGTGAATTTATATGGTATCATGCCGTGTACGGTATACGTACAAAAGAAATTAAATGTAGCATAATAAGGTCACTACTGTTTGCATTTAGCTGGGCCGTAATGGGCCGAAAGCATCGCTGCCTGCCAATCCACACCATTTTTTTAGAAAATACTCCACGCCTGTATTGGGCCTACCAAACACATCGCGGGCTTTCAAATGGGCCTCTCGTGCTGCTTTTTAGTGTCGTCGCTGTCAAGCGCGTGAGTGATTAGGCTAACCACCCACCCCTAATGACACGTTGCTCATAATGAGTCAGTTACCACCTGGAAGTGGTCTGGCCTCGGCGAGAGGAAGACGACAAAGACAGCGGGCGCGAGACGAGAAGCCGACCGAGGAGACGAGGTGGTGGTGGACACGCCAGCGCGACAGGGACGGGGACGGGCCCCAGCCGGAGCTGCACGCCGTCCGTTCGTCTGCGCCATCGCATACCGACGGTCGTGATCACGTGCCCTCCCAGGCCTTTTGTTACCATGAGTTCCAGCACATTTCAGTCCTCGTTCTCTGAACCCCTAAAGTGTATGGATATGAACAAGTAGCCTTAATGTGTAACCAAAAAGAAAAAAAGAATTCACTAGCAGAGAAAAGAGAGTGTTGCTCAAAGGTAAAAACAAAAAAAGAAAAGAAAAGGCCATCTGCCACAACCATGTCGCTCCTATTTTACGGTGTGAAATTTTAATATAGCATTGGCCGTGTAAAAGTCATGTCGTGTAGGTTTAGAATGATGGGCATGTGTATATACATTTCTACAGCGCCACTTTTTCCTGTGCGCTGTTAAAAACGAACAATTGGTGGAGTGCCATGGAATTCGAACCCTCGTGCACGTCACCCAGCAAGACGAGTTTATTATTGGTGAATCGCCCTGCAGTTAAATAAGTAAAGTTTTTAAAAAGGTCTACCTCCGCTAATTAAAAAAAGGTAAAAGTAAAAAAAAGTCTACCATGTGGTAATTAAAATTAAATAAAAAACGCGACTAAAATAAAAGGCAAATTGGCGAGGAAATTGTGGCTGCAATGCACCCGGGCTTCCCCCCCGTCCCCACCACGCAGCCACCCCCGCTCTCAAATTTGAGGTCCAAACCACCGCCCCCATCGCCACGCCGCCGGCCAGTTCCCTCCCTCACTCCGACGAGCCCTCCGCCGCCTCCACCTCCGCACGCCCCGCGCCGTCGCCGCGCGTTCGGTCTGGTTCCGGTTCCGGTGGGGAGATCCGCCCGGGCCACCCGCGAGCTGCTTCTTCCTCCTCTCGTCGGTGAGTAATCCGCAACCCCTATCGCCCCTCGCTCGGTTATGTGCCCCCGCGCCGTCCGGTCCGGGCAATTCGCGCTCCTTATTCGATACCCTGCGGATTTGTGGGCTGCGTGGTGCCGTAACTGCCCTGTCCGCGCGTAATTCGAGGAGGTTCTTCTGATTCGCCGGCCGCCGCGAGAGTAATCCGGCCGACGCAGCCGAGGTGTGGAGCGGTTTGTGTAGCAGAAACGGTAGGGCCTCGATTCCCAACCGGTGCCCGCACGCCCGTTTGGGAATTCACTCGTTGGGCATCCGTGAATTTCCTATTCCGAGCACAGGAAGTTCATGTGAAATACTAGCTACTTCAAATTGGGCACGGGAATCGAAGGGAATTCATTCGTTTGTGAACTAGTCCTAAATTTCTAGGCAACTGCTGGTTATGTAGTTGTTACTTGTTGAGCCAACTGGGCTACCTGGATACAGCTAGACAACTTTGGTGGCCGGAGGCTGTAGAGTATGGGTCTTGCTATTTGCAAATTAGCCGCTGATGCAGATTCCCTGCCCTTTTGTAAAGATTGTTCTGCCTTGGTACTGTATAGGGCATTTGAGATTATTCCTTTCCTGCATCAGTTTGAATTATCCCTCTATCAATTTCCTGCCGTGATGCCTGATGAGGTTTAAGCTCTGCTTTAATGGCTGGAGTCAATGATTTGTGCTCCTATTCCCATCTAGGAACTTATTTTAAAAGCTCGTTTTTTTAGTTAAAAAGTATTTATTACGTGTAGGTTTGCCTTTCTGGTGATGCTTTACAGTTGGCTTTAGAGACTTTTTGGCATGCTTCATCCATGGAGTACAACAACAACAACATAGCCTTTAGTCCCAAGCGAGTTGGGGTAGGCTAGAGATGAAACCCAAGAAACAAAGCTCAAGGCTCAGGAACGTTGATAGCTAGTCTCCAAGCGCTCCTATCGAAAGCTACCTCCTTGGAAATATTCCACTCCTTAAGGTCTCTGTTTATCGCTTCGTCCCAAGTCAATCTAGGTTTACCTCTACCTCTCTTTATATTATTGGCCCGCCCTAGGACCCCAATACGCACCGGCGCCTCCGAGGGCCTTCGTTGGACATGTCCAAACCATCTCAGCCGATGTTGGGTCAATTTCTCCTCAATGGGTGCCACCCCGACCTTCTCCCGAATGTCTTCATTCCGAACTCTATCCCTTCTTGTGTACCCGCAAGACCATCGCAACATCCGCATCTCTGCTACACTCAGTTGCTGGACATGTCGCCTTTTAGTAGGCCAACATTCCGCCCCGTACAACATCGCCGGTCGAACCGCCGTCCTATAGAACTTCCCCTTCAGCTTTTGTGGCACCCTCCGATCACAGAGGACGCCAGAGGCTTGACGCCACTTCATCCAGCCTGCTGCGATTCTATGCTTAACATCTTCATCAATGTCGCCATCCTGTTGTAACATCGATCCTAAATACCGAAAAGTAGCCTTTTGGGGGACCACCTGTCCGTCGAGGTTAACGTCTCCATCCTCGTGCCTAGTCCCACTAAAATTGCACATCATGTACTCAGTCTTGGTCCTGCTAAGTCTGAACCCCTTCGACTCTAATGTGCATCTCCATAGCTCTAGCTTCTCATTAACACCTTCCCTACTCTCATCGACTAGCACCACATCATCAGCAAAGAGCATGCACCAAGGGATATCCCCTTGTATATCTCTAGTGACCTCATTCATCACCAAAGCGAACAGACAAGGGCTCAATGTTGACCCTTGATGTAGGCCTATCCTAATAGGGAAGTCAGTGGTGTCCCCATCGCAAGTCCGGACTCATGTCATAGCATCCTTGTACATATCCTTAATGAGGGTAATGTACTTCGTTGGGACTTTGTGCTTCTCTAAGGCCCACCACATGACATTTCTCGGTACTTTGTCATACGCCTTCTCGAGGTCAATAAAGACCATATGCAGGTCCTTCTTCTGCTCCCTATATCTCTCCATCAACCGTCGGATTAAGAAAATCGCCTCCATAGTTGATCTTCCAGGCATGAACCCAAACTGATTTTGGGTCACACTCGTCGCTCCTCTTAGACGGTGCTCAATAACCCTCTCCCAGAGCTTCATGGTATGGCTCATCAGCTTAATGCCACGGTAGTTAGTACAACTTTGAACATCTCCCTTGTTCTTAAAGATCGGTATTAATATACTTCTCCTCCATTCTGCAGGCATCTTGTTAGACCGAAAGATGAGGTTAAAAAGCTTAGCTAACCATATCGTCGCTCAATCACCTAGGCATCTCCACACCTCAATGGGGATACCATCAGGGCCCATCGCTTTACCGCCCTTCATCCTCTTCAAAGCCTCTCCGATCTCTGCCTCCTGGATTCTTCTCACAAAGCATCTGTTAATATCATCAAATGAGTCATCTAGCTCAAGGGCAGGACCCTCAATCTCCCCATTAAACAACTTGTCAAAGTACTCTCGCCATCTGTCCTTGATCTCCTCATCCTTCACCAGAAGTTGATCTGTCTCATCCTTGATGCATTTGATTTGGTTGATATCCCTTGTCTTCCTCTCGCGAATCCTAGCCATCCTATAAATGTCCCTCTCTCCTTCCTTCGTGCCTAGCCGCTGATATAGGTCATCATAAGTCTTACCCTTTGCTACACTCACAGCTCGCTTTGCAGCCTTCTTCGCTACCTTATAGCCCTCGATGTTAGCTGCACTCCTATCAAGGTGGAGGCGCTTGAACCACTCCTTCTTCTCCTTAAGAGCCCTCTGCACCTCCTCGTTCCACCACCAGGTGTCTTTCCCTTCCTGTTTGCCTCCCCTACTCACACCAAGGACTTCTGCGGACACCGTCCGGACACATGTTGCCATCTTTAGCCACATGTCGTCTACATCTTCTCCTTCGTCCCAGGGCCCCTCCTCTACCATCCTCCCCTTAAAAGTTTGCGCCGCTTCTCCTCTAAGCTTCCACCACTTCGTTCTTGCCATCTTGGCACGTTTGTCCTGATGGACACGTACCCGCAAACGGAAGTCCGCCACCACAAGCTTGTGTTGAGGGACAACACACTCCCCAGGTATCACCTTACAATCTAGGCAATCACGTCTATCGTCCCTCCTCGCAAGGATAAAGTCGATCTGGCTCGAGTGTTGTCCACTATGAAAGGTCACTAGATGGGATTCCCTCTTTCTAAAAAAGGTATTCGCTATCAACAAGTCGTAGGCCAGCGCAAAAATCAAAACATCCTCTCCCTCCTGGCTCCTGCAACCATACCCGAAGCCCCCGTGCACTCGCTCGAACCCTACGTTAGTTGCCCCCACATGTCCGTTGAGGTCTCCTCCTATGAAGAGCTTCTCGCTGATAGGCACGGTGCTAACCATACCATCCAGATCTTCCCAGAACTGCCTCTTCACACTCTCACTGAGGCCTACCTGAGGGGCATAGGCACTAATCACATTCAGAGTCGAGTCTCCAACTACCAACCGAACTAGGATAATCCGGTCGCCTCTCCTCCTAACCTCTACAACTCCGTCCTTAAAGCTTCTATCGATCATGATACCTACGGCGTTCCTACCCGATGTTGCCCCCGTGTACCAAAGCTTGAAGCCCGTGTCGTCCACCTCCTTCGCCTTCTGGCCCTTCCATTTAGTCTCCTGAACGCATAGAATATTTACACGCCTCCTAATAGCCGCATCAACTACCTCTTGTAGCTTACCCGTTAGGGACCCTACGTTCCAACTACCTATCCGAATCCTAGTTGGCTCGGCTAGCTTCCTTACCTTTCGCACCCGTCGAGGGAAGTGCGAAGACCCTTGCTCATTTTTCACTACACCCGGGCATAGATGTAGCGCGCCACTAAGGTTGCGACGACCCGACCCTTGCTCACTTTTCATCGTACCCAGGTCACGATACGACGCACCATTGGAGGGATGGCGACCCGGCCCTTGCCCATTTAACACCACACCCGGGTTCCGATGTAGCGCGTCGCTAAGAGGGTTACGCCCCAACGAGTTTCTTATGGGTTTCAAATCCATTAGAGTGGCTGATATTTTCCGCTGGTTCGCCAAACCTAACGCGGCCCTCCTCCTTTACCCGGGCTTGGGACCGGCTATGTCGAAACGACTCAAGAAAGTCTTCCAATCAACATAGGCGGAGTTATGCTTCATCCATGGAGTGCTAATGAGATTTGTACTTGGTTTCAGGAAAGTTTTTGTGTGCTTCATCCATGAAGAGCTAAAGATATCACATGAATAGCCCCAGTTAGTCTGCTGTTTTCTCTGTACTTGATCCTTGGTGTTGTGATAACATTTGCATTGCAAAGGAAGGAATCATGACTTCTGTTGTTCACAGTGTTTCAGGTATGCTTTATCCATACAATGACCAATGTTGTGTTACATTATTTCACGGTAAAACTGTAATCTGGTGCCGTGTATTTGTTTTGAACTGTAGTTATGGTGTAATAGTTTTGGATCACATGCTACTTTTTTCTGTGTTCTGAATCATTGTAGAGATTCATTATATGCGTGTTGCAAATAAAGATCATACAAGCAAACAGTTACATTTGTGCCACCTATTTGTCGGCAACAAACCATCTTTTCATTATTTGCCTTTTATTTAAGGAAGCACTTCCACTATATGTGAATGAATGAAAAGAAATTTATGGCCTGGCAGCTGAGACTACTGAGGTAGAATCAGAATTTAGTGCATGCCTGCTACTTTTGGGCTTCCGAAACAACACAAGCGATGTTCATTGAAGAAACTAGGATTGGGATTTTTTTATGTAGTTTGTATCAGATGTTGGGAGTTTGGTCTGTGCACTCTACGCTGTATATAGCAACTGCTACAATACAAAATGTTATGTTGTAGCCTTGCTACTTGTTAGTACATTACAGAATTATGGCGCATGCAATATCTCTATTTCATTTTTCTTAATACGTAAGGGCATCGGCCATACTTTTCTCATTATTTTTTTGCATGCCTTCCTGGGCAGGTGATCACAGAGCTGAGGATCAGCATCAACAGCAGAAGCAAGCTCAGCCTGAGGACCAGCAAGAAGCCCCCGTTACCAGTTCAGATAGTCAACCAACAGTGGGCACACCATCAGCAGATTATGTGTCTCCCTATGCCCCTCATGACATGGCCCATGCAATGGTACCACACTTGTTGCTTTTCACTTTTTGTACTTATTCATACTTAAGTAGTAGTGCTACTGGGTTCTTCTGATTCTTCAATCTTCTCCTTTGAGTTTTATCTAAAGAAGGGCTGATGTTTTGGCCATAGTGAGACTTGTATGAAATACCATATACAGTATCAAATCGCCTTCCCTTTTTGAAATATTACTTCAAAAGTATTATAACATATCATATTAACGTCAAATCTTCCATAAAGTGGTATTGACAACATAATATCCCTGTTGTTTAGGTGAACATTTTTTTTTTCTGGTTTAAGTTCACTACATTTAGGAAGGACATTTATATATTCCATATCAAAATTTCTGGTATGTTTATTCTCCATCTCTTTCTGTCACTACATGCCATGGCCGCCTACCACATTCAACTGTTAAAATATCAAAGCTTCTTTGATGACAATTTGCGCACCTTTATGGTACCATTTTTTTTCTAATGAATATTTATTTCCTACTTTATATTAGTCTAAATTGTCAAGTTTTTTGTTGGTACATTCTTTTCTTTATGTGAATGTTCTCTAATTATTATTAATCTAATATTTTTTCCTATAGTTTTAGTATTTCCTTAGATCTTCACAGAAACGATTTTTGTTGGTTTTTCCCCTTTCAACGGCATCATTGTTACAAATTTCCATCAAGATTCATACCTGTGTTGGCTGATTTCATATTTCGTGTCTGGCAGGGTCCATATGCCTACCCAAATATTGACCCATACTATGGAAGCCTTTATGCGGCTTACGGTGGGCAGCCATTGGTAAGCTTTTACAAATCATCTACATTACCAAACAAAAGTCATTGTAATCCTATAAAGTCTTCCACAAATATTAGGTTCTTTCCAGTTTCTGGAACATTTATGATTTACCTGTTCTAACTTTCACAAACTCATGTATTTCTGTTATTTTTGGTTGGGTAATTGCAATTTCTCGTCTCTATTTTTTATGATGTTACCCAAATTTAGAAATAATTATGCGCACCAAGTTCATTTTATTTGACTCCTATGCCCAAACCTTAAGCTTCAACCATGGTTGCAGTCAGAGGTAGGGGTTTTTTTTTTCGAACGGGTAGGTGAAACCGCCGGCCACCGGTAGCGGTTAGCTGGTCCGGTAACCGTGGGAACCGGTAGAAACCGGATAAATTCAAATTGCTAGTGCAATCGGTTTGAAACGGTAAGCCGGTCGGTTTGAGCGGTAAGCCAGGAGCTTTGAAACAAATGACGGGAGGTTTGATAAAAATGACCACAAATGCATACAAATATTGATACATAGAATTGTGCATTTGCCTTGTATTTGCTGCAAAAAATACCAAATGAGCAAATATTTGTATATTTGCCTTATACAAATGCATACAAATGACTATTTTTTCTTTTTCTTTTTTTATTTAACTTGTATTTGCCGCAAAATATACCAAATGAGCAAATATTTGAAATTTTTTTACACCATTAGATTACACGCACTTTAAAGTATTTTTAGGAATTTTTACTACATTTTTTTTATTTTTTGAATTCAAATTTAGAATTTTTAAATTTCACCGGTTTCAAACCGCCCCGAACCGCTGCCGGTCCGGGGCGGTTAGAGCGGGAACCGTGGGAACCAGACCGGTTCCCAACGGTAAAAAAACCCTAAGGTAGGCCAGTAGCCAATGTTGCTAGTATTGTCTATTCGAATTCACAATCATCAGTCAGAACAGGATCTTCCATTACCGTGGACATTCTTTGCTATTGACATTCTGTGTCGAAACTGATATGTTGGAGTTAATAGAACTGATAAATTTTTCAGATGCATCCACCGTTGGTTGTGCATCCTACTGGCTTACCCTTGCCTACTGATGCAATTAAAGAGCCTGTGTATGTAAATGCGAAACAATACAATGCCATTTTAAGGCGACGTCAATCTCGGGCTAAAGCTGAATCAGAAAGGAAGCTTATCAAGGGCCGTAAGGTAAATCTATGTAACCATCTTCTGCCGTGCGATATGTATTGGAATTTTAATTTAGCCTTTTCTGTCCATGATGATAGAGCAAATTATCAAGCAAATTTCTTCAATCTACCTTCCCTACTTCTACTTGAAGATCGATCTTCCCCAAGTTGCACTATAAACTACTGGTGAACATTATTTCAATCTTCTATGATATCTGAAATTTCAACATACCACATTTTTTAATGCCTGCACGGGTGTTGCTTATAATAAAACAGTAAGGATTTTGGAATAAAAATTTGATGCCACACATTCAGAGTTTCAATACTGGGTATGGAAGAAAGGCAGAATTGCTGCCTTCTGTTTCCATCTGAAAATTACATTCACTCTGGAACACATTGAATTTGTTACTATCATGATCATTTTCAAAACTGAGAGGCTGAGATAAGCATGGAGTTATCAATTCTGAGAATCCTATCAAGTTCTGCCAAGCTAAGATGATCTCACTGCAAGGTCCTTACACGTGTTTTTTTACTGTTTACATCTAAAACAAAAGTAGACTGAATGCTTATGACCTTGAAGTTCCTTGAATCTAACTTTGACACATCTGTGATGCGCAGCCCTATCTCCATGAGTCACGTCATCAGCATGCCTTGAAAAGGGCCAGGGGAGCTGGAGGCAGGTTTCACAATTCAAAGTCAGATGACAAGGAAGAGAACTCCGACTCCAGTCACAAAGAGAAACAGAATGGAGTTGCGCCCCACAAGAGTGGCCAACCGTCAACCCCTCCGTCTCCCAACGGTGCATCTTCAGCTAATCAAGCAGACAGTCGCGAATGAGGCTTCGAAAACTCACATCCAAAGAGAGTCAAGCCACCTGACGCTAGATATGGCAAACATTTTTGTACAGCGAGTTCTAGCGGGCAACAGCAAGAATGGTGTCAGTTGGCTGTGGTAGGACATGTTCCATAGAAAAAACATAGACGAGTCAGACAGGCTTTGCAGTTTGGTTTGGTCCTCTCAGTTTGTTCACCTTTCTGTACAATTTGGGTAGAATTGTGTCCCTTCCCCCTGGATAGCTTCACTCAGTTCTTCAGAAAGTTAAAGTCTAGTATATTGGCCCATTGTTTGATAGTACTTTGGTTTCTTGGAGACTTTGGTATGGAGTTCATAATCAGCTGTCCTACATCATCGTTTGCGGCACAGAATAATCGCTGCCTGTGTGTATGTTGATGACAATAAACCCTGTAGGACATGTGAGCACCTCATCTGAATGAGCTCTGTTTCCTCTCATACATTCATCCATTCACTGCAAATGATACCATTGATATCACAATTGGTTGGGGACTGAGACCCTTTTCGTGCTTTGTATTGCAGTTCATGCTTTCGGTTTGAGAGCACGCCCACTCTTTGGCCGCCTGACTTGATATTTGCTTTAATCTGTTCGCCATCGAGTTGCTTGATGATTGCAAGATGCTATGAACCTGAACAAAATTAGCCTTGGCAGCTGCGTCATGCTACCATTGGCCATCACATGAACATTGAGCATGCTTTCCTCGAGAGCATTGAAATATTGTCAACGATTACCAAGAAGAATGTACTTTCTCGAGTTTTGCAGAGTACTTACACTTTCTCGACAACTCCAAAGCGTATTTTGCACCCTTGCACGAACACATCTCTCCTTTTGTTCTCTTGGAAAGACCAGAAAGGAAACAAAAGATGTTATGCAATAAAAGTGCATAACGCCTCTGTCTGACTGTCTCTCTGCTGATAAGAGCTGTATCTGCTAGGCCTGAACTTGGGGTTTTCAGACAGCTCTGATCAGTCAGATGATTTTTCTTTAAAATCACGACTAAGGGTGCGTATAGTTCACCAACTATTCTCCAAAAAAACATTTCCTTGTTCATCTCATCCCCCCCCCACACTCACAGAACACGCTTTTCAGCACGACCTATAGTGTTTTTCTTTCTGGATCTACATTGTTTTTTCTCCCTATCTAAACTCACCCTAAGGCCTATTTTGTAATACGTGTTTTTGTTTTTAGAAAAAATCCACTGAACTGTGATCTGAAGACGGCCCCAACAACATGAAAATGGTTCCTTCTGAAAACTGAACCTCTAACATAAGATTCCTAAAAAAACTTGACCAAGCATTCTTTCTCTATGACAAATCTGTAGCTTGAACTGAATCGCTAGGATATGATTTAAGAAAACCTATGAAACATCAAGCAAGTTCAATTGGGTTCATTTGTAGGAGGTGAAACTTTCAATGAATGGTTCTGAAGTTCCAGTGTCATAAATCTTCGGCACAATGTTATTCAGACATGTATGGCCCACGTGATTATCTTAGACAGCAAGCACTCTACCATGATCATATCAGCTTCTTAACAAATGTCATGCCCGACATCGTACCGTACTTTTAGCTTAAACCACAAGCTACTACAGTAGTATACTAACAATTGGACCCTCTTCTGAACAATTGTGAATGACTAGAAAAATCAGTAAGCATATGTCTATGCAATTATGCAAAGCTGTATGCACGTACAGACACTAATCATGCTTCCATCCCATGCAAGTTTAGATTGATTGAACCATCTCTGGCTTCAGATTTGAAAAAGAAACTGCATGCAAATAAGACTGGACGAAGAACATGAATCCATGATGCATATCGAATGACCACCCGTATTCCATGACAGGCCTATCTCATGCTAGGATTTCCAACTCCAAGTGGCACCATCTTTGCCAGATTGAGCTGATTACAAGCTCCAAGCTACTATGAATCTAAGACGACGTTGTTCATTTCTGAATTCTGATGTACTAATGGAATAGTGCTATCTGAAGTTGAGACAGACATGGCCAAGATCAATTCAAGATGTGTCCATTCCGTGGACAGACAAACAGACATCCAAAAGGAAACTAGTATCGAAAAAGAGGAGACAAGTAGAGCTCCCCGTTCGAGAAACAGTGAAAGGGCCTCTTGACATGCTTTGCTTGCACTACAAAACCAGGGCCCATGACCCCAACTCCAAGAGTAGAGTGCTGCTGCACCATGCTCCATGCAATCTCCCTCCCTTTGTTTTTGTTTGATCCGTGCCATGTAATTGGTGTGGTCTATGAAGGAGTGAGAGGCATGTGGAAAAGTGAGATGAGCCCTTACCATCATGACATTGCAGGGAGACAAGGCAAAGGGCCAAACAGACTAGACAGACACAGCATGCATTGGTGCATTGCACGCTGATGATAGAGTGAGAGTCTGATCCTTTAGCCAGGCACATTGACCCTCTCTAGATCCATCATGGCCCATTCATTAATTGTGCTGTTATTGTTGGTGGTGGTTAACTAGTCACTACACTTGTTTCTTTCCTTGCTTGCAACTTTGTGGTTTCATGTTATTATTTCATTGCATTTTGCAACTGCATTGTCTGCATATCATCATTCCAATAATATAGATATATGTGCATGGATTAGTTGACAACAGTGAGGTTATAGTGCTCTTAATTTCTGTGGCAGTTTGGAGATGACATGGAGGAGTTATGAGTATGTGTGTGCTCAATTACAGTGAGATATTCATGCACCATCTGCGAGTACAGACAAAGCCTGGGGCTACATCTCACTCAAAGTCCTGTCAATCTTTACAAGATTGGGGTGACCTGAAGAATATTAGCAGTACCATTCTCTAGTGTTCTTGTGGCTTCGGTCCTTTTTTTGTTTCCTCTGATACTTGATACTCAATTGCAGGCATATATACAAAGTGACATGACATATATACCACTATGTCTAGTACTAGCAACAGCATGCATGATTGGCCCCAGCTGACAATTGACAAAGAAATGCTGCAAGGATGCATGAGCTAGGAGACTCGTGAAAAAGCACAAAAGGAAATACTGCCACGCATGCTTGCTGTGGATGTCAACCTTAGACAAAACTAAAATGCCATCAAGAATTTAGAAAGTAGCATGGTGCTTTTCTTCATTTGTTCTCTCTCTTCTTTTCAGTGCATAAAGACAGTGACAAGCTTGGGAGTGAAGGGAGATGGGTGGCCAGCACTCTGAATTGTCACCGAGAGAGAGAGAGAGAGAGAGAGAGAGAGAGAGAGAGAGAGAGCCAAAAATAACGAAAGGATTAAAGTGATATCGAGAGACAAGGGGAAAAGGATTTCATTGGAAAGTGATTGTTGGTGGTGCCCCCCTCACTCCATGCCAAGAAAGTGGCTTTCAGGACAAACTAAAGCAGGGCTCCTGCTGGTATAGGGTTTTTCGGGCTTAAGGCTGTGATTGTATACCACTAACCAGATCAGATATGCCATGGTCAGCAAATGCTGAAATGTGGTGCCCCTCTGGCTGCATGATCTTGACCATTTTTTCTTTCTGCTGCGGATTTGAAAGGCTGTTTTTGTTTGTAATGACCTTATTTTTCATGCCACTCAGCTAAAAGTCTCTCCTTTTTGTTACTATTTACCTCTATCAAAAGCTGTCCATTAGAAAGTACAAACGCATGAGGATCTCAAAAACAAATGTGTGTGATGTCTGAGTGTGGCTGCAGGTAAACAATGAAACAACCAATCGGTGGTTAAGCAGTTGAGCTCAAGTCAATGGCCTGCATCACTGCATCTCCTCACCATGAAACAGCTAGTGCATCCTAAACTCTACTCCAAATCACTTGTGATTGGTCATCTCAGCTCCTTACAAGTGTACAAACAAGCATTGCCTTCATCTCCATCTCTCCAAGCACAGAGTTATTGTTAGTATTATCTATATACAGTGCAGCATTGTACAGTACTGGAGTACTCTGTTAACGCAACCAATTGAATGCACTCTGTCAGTCACGCACCAGAGAGGCAGAGCTCGAGCAGTCGAGAGTTTGCCATTTCAAACCCAGCAAGAGCACTCGAACTGGCGCCCATCCATGAGCACCGCCATTGACCTGCTCCAGGTGCTTCAATGCGGCGCAGGGCCCGGCCGTGCTGCATCCACCAGCTTCCACCTGCCCGCCTGCCGATCTGAAGCAACAGCGCATACGGAGTAGTACTTTCGCTGAAGTTAATTCGGCCCGCGTCTCTTGCTGAACGTCATGCAATCTTTCGTGTGGAGTACTGATGCAATGCAAGAACAAATCTTGGGCTAAGATATCTACGACATTTTCGGCTCGTTTGAATGCACATCATCACTTTTTTGTGGTGTGCAACGTGGTAGTTGTTGCTGTGCATGGATGAATTGAAGGCTGCAGGTTTCTTCAGTCTGGAAACCTGAAGATCTTGAGGGCAGTTTCCGTTCTGTTGTTTACACTCAGATCCTTCCGGTGAAAGGATAGATCTTGCAAGATACAGGAGTTTGGAGGATTGATGATGGATGGTCGCCACTCGCCAATCATCCTTCTCGTGTAAAGTTTCTGCCAAATCTTGCACATCTCAGATTCTCAGCAAATTACAGCAAGATCAAGGACTCTAAAAAGAACACTGCTCAAAACCCACTGTCCTGACGAGGTTGGGTGATTTCAAGGTACAGATTTCTGATGACACTTCCAGGAACATTCTGAAAACGAACCTAGCATCCTTAAACCTAGGGTGGATCCCGTGTCATTCTCGACCACGTGCTTTTACCTATTTTATTCCTCATTTCCTCTTCTCCACGCGCATCTTCTCGCCGAGATCCTTTGTTTTTTCTCTCTCTATTTTTTTTTTATCTGAAGAAGCACATTTGGTGATGTTGAAATAAAGCCTTCAATTGTGGAGCTAGTGGCATCCCTTTGGGTGCAAGCCAGCCACAATACCAACCAAAGCCCAAGATCATATTATACTAAACAAAAAATAATTAATTCTACTGATGAAGGAAAAGATGCATGCAAATATTGTGGTATATATCGTTTTATGTTATCTACTCGTCGACAGGTTTTGTTTGAGCTGATGCACACGCGCACGCGTTGCCTGCCTGGATGCCCGTAACGCTAGGGCAGGGTCAGTGAGTGAGTGCCCCCATCAGAGAGCAGAATGCGGTGATAAAACTATGATATCCCCTAGCAGCCCCACTAATTAGCCCCATTTGGGAGCTCTGACAAAAAAGCTCATCTATACATCTATCAGGGCCTCCTTTTGTTCATACCCTTCATTTGGCAGATCAGTAAATGGCTGGCAGCCTTGGATGCCATGGATCACTGTCTTTCTTTCATGTGTTTTTGCATGCACTTCGAACTCACGGGCCGTGGAGGAAATGGAAGGTTTTGAAGCTTTGTTTAAACAAGTCATCCTAGGGTTTCTAAACACAAGTCATTATTCCTATTTAGCATGTGTATGCGCGTTCAAGAATTTATTAAAGACAAATATGGCTAATAAATATAGGAGTAAGTAAGGTCATCTTAATGAGGGTCCTGCTTGTCCTAAAATAGTCAAATCTAGGAGAACTGATGATGAAGAAAACAGACATGAGCCTGAGTTCCATGCATGATGCCCCGTCTCTTTGCCATGCCTCGAAGATGCATCGTGTCTCATGCAAAGCTTAATAAAATTCTTGATCGCAATGAGACTCGAGCCGGTACGTGTGAAGCTCCAGCCGCGGCTCTCACATCCCGTCCATGGCGAGAGCAGCCTCGCATCTCTCTGATCTCATCTGACGCGGCGTGCGGCGCTGTGTCGCCTCGCCCGTGGGCGCAGCAAAAGCCGGCGGCGGCTCCCTCCCGTCCGATGCAGTGGCAGCCAGAGGTGTATGCGTAGCGGTTCGTAGCACAGTAGCTACTACTGTATAGCTCACAGCACGCCGCTACACATACACACAGACGCGACGACACGCTGTGAGCAGCAGCTAGCCAGCCATGCCATGCCATGCCCATGCCCATGGAGGTGCACGGGCGCTGCTCCCGAAGCTTGCTCTGTCAACCGACTGAGAGAAGGTATTGTGACGGGCTGAAGCGGGTGGGGTCCCACCTGGAGAAAAGAGAAACGAGGTGAGAGAAGCTGGTGGACGACTGGCCGCGCGCCCGCTCGGGCGGGCGGAGAGAGCCTGGCGCAACTGGGATTGGTTGAGAGTATTGCTTTTGCATTAATGCTAGCGGACCTCACTCATTTTCATGCCACCTCATGCTTCGTTACAGCCCGCAGCAGGCGCATCCATAAAACCTGCTCTGATCGACAGAGCATCAGTCGAGACTCGAGAGGGGAGATCAGTGAGCAAGGCAGGCAAATTGTCTCCGGCCCGAGTATTTAAGCCTGACTGAAAAAGCATCTAGGCCCCTAATTCAGTTTTGGCAATTAAAACAACATAATCATTACGACTAACGAGTGTTCTGCAGAAACAAAGTTAAGTTAGTGCAATGATGAGCTTTCATGGTATTCTTGGCCCCCATCATTCGAGAATGATTGTATTGGTGCAAAGGATATGCTCAAAGATTAAGGATAAGCTAGTTCTAAGTGCCGTTTGGATGATGAGAGGCACTTATAGTAGTTTACGTCTTTGTTTTTCCTTTGCCCGTACTATAAAGGGGGGTTGAGGATATGTAGCTTGACTTAGATGAAACTAGAGTTTAGGTGTGGTGCACACTTGTGAAACCTAGTGCTAGGTAGCTAGCACTTGAGAAGGTTGGTAACTCAAAGAATTTGAATTGGACGAGTTTCAACCTTAAGTTTGAAAGCTGTTTTGCTCAGTAGGGACCGACTAATTCGGTGCTCACTGGGGCAGTGACCGAATCCGTCGGTGCCATGTTTGCTTTGCGAAGTAAACAGGGCACCGACTTATTCGGTCCTTGTCAGCAGGGCCCACCGAATCAGTCGGTGCCCTTGGCCTTTTTCAGCCTAAGTCCCAGAGGGGACCGACTGTTTTGGTGGGCAGCACCGAATCAGTCGGTCATTATGGCTAGAAATGGTTGTTACGTACTGACTGAAAATGGAAGGGGACCGATTGATTCGGTGATCCCCATGAAGACCCACCGAATGAGCCGGTGGCCCTCTAGATCCAGCTCAAATTCATGTCCCAAAAGGGGACCGACTAATTCGGTGGGCAGCACCGAACCAGTCGATCATTGTGGCTGGAAATACTAGTTCGGTACTGGTGCGCACCGACTGATTCGGTGCTGCGCTGAGTTGGCCACCGAATCAGTCGGTGGTCACTGGCTAGCCGTTGGAAGTTCAAATCCAAGGAGGCATAGACTGGTTCGGTTGCCATCTTTGGAGGGCACCGAATCAGTCGGTCCCTCTGCGTCAGCACTAACGGCTAGTGTTTTTGAGTGGGCTATTTATAGCCACTCTTCTCCTACTTGGAGACTCTCTTGCCACACGAGTTTCACTGTTCATCCAGCTGCTGTTGGGGACTGTTTGAGGGCAAGAGAGGCCCTTGGATTGATTGGTGTTCTTGGTCTTGTGAAGATTAAGGACTCTCTTTAGTGCTTGAGAGTAGCAAGTGTGCATCCATCTAGCTCTTGGTCTAGTCTAGGTCAAGTGAAGGTCTTTGGCTTGTTACTCTTGGTGATTCGGCATCACCTAGACGGCTTGGTGGTGTTTTGATGTTGGGAGCTCACGTGGAGATTGTGTGAAGCCCCAAGAAGGTGTACACGGTTTGGGAATCCGCCGTCCCGGAGTGGGAAATGGATATCCCCTACGAGAGCACTTGATCCTTGCACGGATCAAGGGGGAGCTATACCCTTGCGCGGGTGCTCCAACGAGGACTAGGGGGAGTTGCCGACTCCTCGATACCTCAGGAAAAATCGGCTGCCTACTATTCTCTTTACTTTGAGCAAGTTTACTTTCCGCATTTCTATTCCTAGAATTATCATGTTAGAGTAGGATTGGAACTAGGTTGCTAAACTCTTTTCAACACTAGCTAGGCACAAACCACACTTGTAGGCACATAGGGTGAATTGGCTTATTGCATAGGATTGTTTTATAGCTTAAATTTTTATAGTAGTCTAGTTCACCCCTCTTAGACATCTTGATCCGTTCGCTGAGTTTAAATCGATTAAAGCTAGTCCTGCATCGATAATAATCCTGCACCTGCAGCTCGTCTGATCAATGCATGCAGATGCAGTGGGGTCGTCAATGCATAGATGTGTGGATGATGCCGGTGCGAAGCAAAATGGACGGAAGATGTCACTAGTACTCTACTGTCTACTGTAAGACCACTAGTTTCACAGTCGTAGGTATTCGCCGGGCAGCTAGTGGATCACTGCGGCGCCGCCTCCGACCAGCCGGCCGATCTCCGGCAGGGCGGCATGCTAGCTGGTTCCGTTCCATGCGCGCACGCAGAGCGGCGATCCCTCTCTCTCTCTGCTCTGCTGTGCTCTACTGCAACGATCCGTTCCGTCGCGCGTACACCTACGGCTACGCTACGGTACAAAGGCTGCGGCTGCTGGCCTCAGCCTGCGCATACACGTACAGTACATTCCCCCCTCTCTCTCCACACACGCGACGCGACACACAAACGGTACAGACAAATTCATACGGAGTACTACACACAAATCACATACACATTGCCACTCTTGCGTTGCATGTGTTTGGGTCTCCAGCAAGCTGATCGATTTCCATTAGAGCAGTCGTCAGCAGGGTTTTTTTTACCGAACCGGACGGCCGAACCGCCGCCCGGCGGTAGCGGTAAACCGGTCCGGTTGGACCGGTTACCGCTAGAAACCAGACAAATTCAAAATTTGAATTCAAATTCCCCGTGTTACCGGTTTGGACCGGTTAGCCGACCGGTTTGACCGGTTAGCCGACCGGTTTGTTGGAAAACAGGTCCACCGGTTAGCCAGCCGGTTTGGCCGGTAAGCCGACCGGTTTGGCCAGTTAGCCGGCCTGGTGGCTTGAAAAAAAAATGGGCATGACCTATCCGCAAATTAATGGAAAAATTGATCATAAATGCATACAAATATCCATACATATAATTGTACAAATATCCATACAAATAGTTTAGTAGTCCTCTGATACAAATAATTATTCATACAAATAGTTAGTTTAGTAGTCCTCTCATACAAATAATTGTTCAACGGTAGCATTGCGAGGCCATTTCATACTCCGCGGTGGACATCACATTCAAACCCTGCCTTACAAGCAACTCAGCTTTGAACTCTTGCCAAGTTTGGCCCGTCCAGGCCGATGTCGTCTGCCATTCCTGAAGTAACATATTATACCAATGAGGATCTTGCCATTCGTACACCCATCTCATCGGTGGCTGCATGCTCAACTCCGGTATAGGATAGTGATAACTAGACTGTGAGGATTCCCTGTAGGAGGAGCTAGAAGAGAACTGTGGAGAGTCGTAATCCGTCGGTCCAACCGTTCTCCTCTGCGACATCAGTGCTCCATGGTCAATGTCCTGGGTTGCATGTGTGAACTCAGTCTCCCCTGCAATCAACCACATAGTATAATTAATACTCATAAGTCAGAATAATAAAAACATGTTCATATGTACGTACACTTGGTACCTGTAAAATGGAGACCAGCAGGTGGGTTTGAAGGTGACACGCCTCCGGCCCCGCCACCGCCAGCAGCACCGCCACTGCCGCCACCACTGCCACCACCATCATTGCTATCATCACCATCATTGCTATCATCACCATCATTACTATCATCACCATCATCGGCAGAGCTGCTGTCCTGAGACTCCTGATACTCTGGACTTTTATCACCCTCACCATCATCAGTTTCTTCATCGCTCAGGACTTCTACTTCTTTCTGTTTTTCTTTTCCCGTGGCCTGACCTCGTTGGCGCTTCGGGTTAACCTTGCTAGGCGCGATGTGGTACTTCCGCTTCCCTACATGAGTGTTACCTACATGTCGCCGTGCCCAATCACTGATGCAATCATCCCCTGTAGAAGTACGGAGGTCTGCCGGATTTATTTTATCAGCGACAATATTAGAGGGGAGCGGTGTGTCACCTTCATCATCGTCCTCGTACCACTACCCCCTCCATGCTCGTATGCACCTCCTCTCTGTTGCACCCCGCGACGGAACTCCTCTTCCGCTCTTGATTGGTTCAGGGCACGCTGCAGCTCAGCCTCCTCATCATACGCTTCATCTCCACCAGGATAGTTACCTTCCGCTGCAGCCTTCTCCTTTCTCAACTTCTCTTGAGCACGTTGAGCAGTTACCTTCTTAGCCCTTTCAAGTTCACGCTGAAAGTACTCACGCACCTCCTTTGAAACCTTTTCACAATGGACGACCTCCGTCCCACGCCCTGCCAAATGTTGTTTCAATCTAGTGGCACCACCTCCTCCCTTGGACTTATGACAATAGTTGCATCTCCAACCGGGGTAAAGATTTTCACCGTGTTCCCATACAACATCTCTATCTCTGCTAGACATTGCGTATCTGCAAACATGGAACGAACATAAACATATCAATGTCAACTTGACAACACATAGCTATATCACAATACTTAAATCCTACATCCATTTTCTTATTTCCAAAATCACAATACCCTACATCAAAATATATATACATGGCTACAAATCACTAGATCCACTTCATACATTCTAAAAACGCTTGGATGCAATCAAAATATACCTAAGTATCTCCATCACTACATCTATTTCATAATTTCTTAGATCACAATAGCCTAAATCATTGAAACCCGCATTAAATCCATACCTCACCCGCGGTCGGGCGGCTAACCGACGAAATCGGGCGGCTTACCGCTCCACCAGAGCGGCTAACCGGCCTCGCGAGCCGGGAACCGGGGCGGCGACCGCGGATCTGCCACCCGTCCGGCTATCCGCCCGAACCGAGCGGTTACCGGAGCAACCGGACCGGCTAGCCGGGCTCGCGCGGCGGTGGCGGCGCTGGAGGCGATTTTTCGCCTGGAGGAGGGAGTGCGCTGCGCGGGGGGGGGGGGGAGAGTGCGCGGCGCTGGCCGTTGGGGGAGGGGGGTTAGGGTTAGGGCGGCATTGGGCCTTAATGGGCCGGCCACTTTTTTTTCTTTTTCTTTTTTGATTTAACTTGTATTTGCCGAAAAAAATAATAAATGAGTAAATATTTGAAAAATTTTTACACCAACAGATTATACGCACCTTGAAGTATTTTTAGGAATTTTTTAGACATTTTTCTATTTTTTTAATTTAAATTTAAAATTTTCAAATTCGGACCGGTTCAAACCGCCCCGAACCGCTACCGGTCCGGGACGGTTTGGTCGGGAAGCGGTCAAACCGGACCGGTTCCCGACGCTAAGGTAAACCGTGGTCGTCAGTCAAACCCTCGACCGTCACGAGCTTACACACGGCGCCGATGAACGCACACGCCGGGACCCACCCATGTAGCTCTTGCACGGGTGCATGCATGCATGGAATCGAATAAACGTACGCTGCTGATGCCTGACGATAAAGGCTGGAGCTACCACTGAGCAATGCAGGGGATGTTTCAGTTGGGAGTCACGTCACCTCCTCTTGAATTGCAGGCAGCTATGGAGCCATGTTGCATCGTCTATCCCGTGCTGTGCCGTCGTCTTGCCCGTACAGTGTCAGTACTGTACTGCACTAGAGAGCCAGCATACTGTACCATGCACACAGTGTACGTAGACAAGTGAAGACAAATGTACAATGCGCTAGCTGCCGTGGTACGTTGCCGTTGTTGCTTTTCTGCCGGCCACTGCATGCATGCGGTGCTTGCTTGTAGCAGCAGCCAGCGACACGAACGCTAGCTCATCGCAAGCCTGCAAATAACAGTGACAACGCCACAACAGCACGGAGCACCGCACGCAGCCACAGTACAGGACGTTGCTGCTGGCCTACTACTCCATCATCTCGTATTGTTGATCTCGTCTCAACAAATATTGTTAGTCAAAGTCTAAAAATCAAAGTTGTCAAGTATTTTTTGAATAATCAAGTTGTCAAGTATTTTGAGACCGAGGTTGGCATGACCACACTCCGATTCCCAGCACATGATGTGGTGAAAACTCGCAAAACTCCTGCTAGCCATGGACGAGACCAGACTTATCACGATGAGCTCTCAATGCAAATCCCCAGCTCGATCAGATGATGATAAAGAGAGAGCTACAGTAGCAGCCACGAAAAGAGAACGAACAACGCAGGCTGACAAAACGACAGGCGAGATCCTCGCCGGGATCCGCCGCTGCGAGGACGAATCGGCCGTGACCCAAAGTACGGCACGGCGGCCCCGGCTCCGATCCCGGCCGTCCGTACAAGGCGGCGCGGCGAGATCCGACGGCCGGCGACCGGTCAAAGCGGGCCCGCCTCGGCCTCGTGCGTGCCCTAGTGCTCGTACGGGATCTAGCCAGGGACCAGTGGGAGGGATCTTCTGCGGCCGCTCCGTTGTTTGTTTCTCCGTGAATTCCAAATGATTCGTGTGGAATTCGTGCAGATGGATAGAGGTATTCGTCCTCCTCTTCTCTCTTCTTAAAAGAATCATGGGATTTGAATTTAAAGCTTTATTTTATATAGCTGAGAGTTTCTTATGTGGCTTTTGCAGTGTCGCCTTTTTTTCAAATTACCAACTACATAGCCCTAAATAGCCGTCGTTTTGAGTATCCATATCACAAGCTTGACTCGATATGGAAAAATACATATAACATTTAGATCTTCCAGTATTTTTCTAAAAAAACTAGATTCAAACATCTCTCTAGAGATATATAATTTGCATCATATTAAATATATTTTATATATTTAGTTTATCAAATTTTATATCTAATGATATATTTATATATAATTTGTCAAACATCTATCTATGATATATTTTTTATATATAATTCATATTTTAATATATTTTTTATATGTTTTAAGATCTACTCACTCTGTCCCAAAATTATTCATTTTAGGTGTCCGTACCTCGAGTTTGAATAATTTGTAGAAAATATGTGTAATATTCAAATCTTCAAATATTTTTTTATAGAAAAACTTAGATCTAAATATCTATACAATGATATCTATATTGTACCATAAATTTTAATATATTTTTATATATAATTGATCGAAATATTTTCTCGGGAGGAGAGACACATAGTTATTTTGGATTACTATTATGCCCATCACTTGTTTTTGGAGAATCTGCTTGCTGTGCAATAGCAAAGAGGCCCGGTTGCTGACTTCGTTGGATCTGCAAGAAAGCCAAACAGGGGAGGCAACAGTTTTATGGCATGAGCAAGGCTTTTACTGTTGTTGGATGAACAGAACTACAGAAGGGAAGGCATCATTTCACTCCCTGGTCCTGCCTTGCCCCTGCCCCAACGCCAATCCATCTCCACATTGAAAGCAGTTGGCAAGAAAAAAAGAAGTTCACAAACTTGACTCTGAATCTTCTGAAATTTGATCTTTTTCTTCTTGTTTCTAGTCACACACAATACACACGGCGCACCACAATAGTGAAAAGTACTACAGTAACATGCTGCCGAGATTGATTTGAAAGCTTCAGAACCCAGATGCTTTACCATTTTCAGTCAGAGAAGACATGGTCCGAGAAAGAAAAGAAAAATTAGAGCGGGGGACTGATTTGAGCTGACAGTGCCAACACTTCAAGAGCTGCTGCTGCCATCACTGTAGTGTAGTTTATGGGGCACCGACGCACTGTATATATGGTCGTGCAGTATTTTTTTTTTCATGCAAAGAGCCGGAATCTTAAAAAGAATAGAAGCCATGCTCCAAGAGAAGAAAAAAAATGCTCAGTCACACACACTTCTAAAAAGCGTGATGTAAAAATACTTGATGCCAAAAGAATCTTGCTTTGACAGAGCTTTATGCTGTTTAAAGCTGCAAGTTATCCTGTGGACTCTACCAAACCTTTCTGTTTCGGACAGCACTCAGCTCCAAACTGTGAACAGTTCAAAAATGGCAGCATAGCTCGAATTTTAGGGCATCAAGAAACATGATTTCGTGCTCTCTTTTGCATAACAAAGTTTATGCTAAGGAATTTACAGAACTGTTTGCTGTTTCAAGAGCCTCTCTTTTCATATCAGTGAGACAGTGACTATGAAGGTCTTTTTTAGACTGGTAAGGAAATAATTTGTTATACAAAGCTTACAGTTCACCATCCTATAACGGTAATGCCAAGTATTTGACCAAGTAGTCCTTAGTGGTAGGCTCTATAGCCAGTAGTCTATAGTTACGTAAACTTCACAATGTTCAGCCCAAAACAGTCAATAGTGGTGGTAGGGTAAAAGAGAGATAGATAGAGAGAAGAGGAAAGAGAGAGATAAACTGATATTTTATTCCCTATGGGCAGCCCATAAACTTATGAGGCTATCTCCAACAAGGTAGGCATCAGGCAACCCAAACCCATTTTTGGGTCGCCACAGTATTTTTGGGTTCCCAAAATGTGCTCCAACAGAGGACCCAACCCGACAACCCATTTTGGGTCTCGGCCTCAACGGAACCTAAACTTGCGTCCTCCCCTCCCCACGACGCATTCCTGCCACGCACGCGCACGGGGCAGCGGACTCCCCTTCTCTCCGTTCTACTGTCGTTGTGGAGAAGCAGAGTCATCTTCTGTCACACCTGGTTTTAGAAAGAAAACCAGATGCATCTCATATGTGTGCCAGGATCAAGTTTCACACATATGATAGACTCCATGAATAAACAGAACACAAAGTTACAGCGGAAATAATAAAATAAATACAATACAAACGTTTTCTAGCAGCGGAATCTTGAACTCTTCACCACAAGCAACAGTTGACTGGGGTTACGTACGCCTAGCATCACCTTCAACAACTTCACACACCTTCTGAATACTGAGCAGCAATAAGTAAGGATAGGTACACTTATGGTTGGTACTCAGCAAGGCCACCGAAATAACCAGAACAATTTAATCATCAACTTCAAGTATATTAATCATGTAAGGGTCCTGGCAGTTCATGACCGCGAACACGCCTGTTATAACAGTTTTACACTCTGCAGATGTTGTACACTTTCACCACAATTCGCGTAAAAGCTCCGAGGAACTTTAAACCCAACCATGCTGTGCCGGCCAAAGCACGTACCACACTTCCGAGGTGTGACTGCATAGGGATGCTACGAGGCCTTTACAAAGATTCCCTAGTTAGAAACGACCCGCTAAGGTTTCCGGATCGGAAGCAGGCATAACCCTCCCTAACGGGCATAGTGTCTTAGCTAAGTCCACTTCCCAAGAGGACCGGGCTATACACCGTCAACCGCCACCCCCATGCCCTTTCGGTAAGATCATTCCTAACCAAGGTTTCTAATTAATTAGCCAAGACCAGAGCCATGTAGTATTATGGTTGTACGGGTAATCCTGGGTGGTTCTCCATGTTCCGATTAACATATATGATCTTATAAAAGCATAGGTAGAAGGATGGTTAGGAACACTTGCCTTTCCGCAAAAGAATACCACTCCTCAGTCTTCAACTCTTGTTCTTGACAGCTTCGGAACGATGCTCCTCTAATCGTAGCAATCATCGGGCACAGGCACAAACATGCAAGCAAAGAAATAAATATAACTAAGAACAATACACCAATCAAAAGAAAAAGCTTTAAAAAGGAACGTACTAAACGATGAGGCTCGTTACTACGATCGCAAGGGCGCAAAAAACGTTGAAAACGGAACTATGGTTGGAAAGGTATAATTATCGGAAGATTTATAATACAAAAGAAACAAAAGGCTATATGCTTATTTTATTTAATTAAGAAAACGCATGTAATGAATATTTAGGGAAATATTCAGTATTTAACTTAATCAAATTATACTTTGATATGAAAAGACGGGTTAAAGCTTAATCAATTTTATTTGCAAATATTACATAATGATTATACCAATTAAACATTTTAATTTGCAATAGAACAAAAGAGAACATTTAGACGAATAACTTAATATATCGTGTTGGACTAAACAAGTTATATTAAAAATTTATTCAAGTTGTGAATTAACCATATTAATTTAGATTTCACAAAACCGGTGTTTAAACCTAGTTAGATTTTAATTATGAAAACTAATTCAATAATTGTTAATCAAATTAACATGTGATTATGAAAGCTCGGATATAACCTATGTAGCTTTTATTCATAAAAACATGGTGAATGCTCATTAACCATATTAAATTAGCTTATGAAAGCCGAGGTATATCCTATATAGCTTTTAATTGGAAAGACTAGTTAAATAAGAGTTAGGCAAATTAATATTTATTAATCTATTTTAAAATATGAAACATGGTAAACAACACTTGTGGATTAAACTCTACGCTTATAGAAGATTAACGCAACAAAAACGAGGTTAAACTGAGTTAAAACGTGGAATCTATGGATAAAACAAGATTCTAGGGGCTTAACTACGAGGAAACAGGGCTTCCAGGGGCTGTTTTGAAAGAAACCGAGGGCTAAAACATAATTTCACATGAAAACCCGAGGGCTAACGTGTAAAATTATCAGCCAAGGACGGCGGGTTCAAAACTATAAAAGGTTAGGGGTCTAGACGTGAAGAAAAGGACCTAACTGGAAATACTTTTGACTAGTGTTGGACTGCGGGTTGATTCCGACAAAAAATAGGGACTCTTTTGCAAAGTCGCCACGGCTGACTCGGTTTACCTAGCAGACTTCGATTGGATCTATTCTTGGCCGCTGATATCCGATCGGACGGCTGAGGTTCACGTGGCGGCGCTGGTCGCTGGAGAAGGAAGGGGGAGGCGGCGTGCGGCGGCGCTTCGCGCGGGACGTCGCCGGAGTCGAGTGGATCCATGGCTACGGGCCACCGTTTCGACTGGTTCGAGATGTAGGAGCATGCTGGGGATGCAGGGATCTCGTTTGCGGGGTCTAGGGCGAGGCTTAGGCGGCGGAGGTGACTGGCGACGGGTCATGGCGGATGGAAGCTCTGCTCGTCGGCCTCGCCGGCGATTGGTAAGCTAGGGTCTCGAGAGAGCGACGAAACAGAGAGAGGAGAGGACGGGGATCACGAGAAGGCTCATACCGGCGGCGGAGTCGAAGCAGGGCGGCTGGAATTCGACGTCGGGCGGACGTGGTGGCCGGCGTCTAGGAGCTCGGTGTGGCGGCGGTGCTCTGGTAGCGGAAGGACGACGGGGATGGGTTGAACAGGTGCGCCTCGGCGTCTCGAAGCTCGTGGCGATGCTGGATTGGTCCGACAGGGCTCTATGGTGGCGAATCGACGGAGAACGGTGCCGGCGGCTCTGCTCCCTCGGGCTCGCGTGGCGGCTATGCGACGCGGATGGAGGCGAAGCAGGGCGCGGCGAGGAGAAGGAGAGGATAGGTTCGGTGCCGTAGGTTTATAGGGCCCTGGAGACAAGGCTGGCTTGGCGCGGAAGCTAAGGATGGCTGGCGGTGCGTCGTGCAGTAGCCGGACTCGAGAGCTTGAGTCTAGCTTGGGGACGACCAAAGCTTGGGGATGACGGGCGGGGCCCACGCGCCAGAGAGAGAAAGAGAGAGAAACTGGGCCGCGCTGGAATGTTGGGCTGGGCCAGAGAGTTGGGTCGAGCTGGGCCGCAAGATTGGAAGAGAAAGCTGAAGACAAGCTGGACTGGGTTGCGCTCGGCCCAAAATGAATGGGAAAAAGATTTAGGTTTTTTTATATTGGGAAACAAAATCTAGTTCAAATACAAATCCAGGAAATTCTAGATAATGCATTTAAACCAAAAAAAAAGTCTCTCCAAAGCTCCAAAAAATCTTAGGAAAAATTCCAGAGATAGAGTTGGAGACTTTGAACCAAAATAAAATATTTTGAGCTCATGAAAAGAGAATTTAAAGCTTTCCAATAAATGGATTTGACTTTAGGAAAAGAGAATTAATTCATAGAAAATCTAGGAAATTCTCAGAAAGGATTTGATCGACATCTAAACGTATTTTGAAAACTTCACAATCAAGAAAGATGAGATTCAATGACATGAATGCAACATTTCAATTAATGCCACATAAAGCATATTTATTTAATTTAGAAATATGATTATTTTTTCTACGGTAAATTTCCTGTAAATTAAACAAATGTTGAAAAAGTTTTAATAAATTGTAAAAATTGTTTATTTAATTTATCTTTCTAATCACATATCGAAATTCTATAGGCTGGTTTTCTTCCCCACCGTGGACACCCTAGCCATGATTTCTTTTGGCTCCATTAGAAATTACAAATATCATACTGTTTTGGGGATAAGATTTCCACCAAGACTTACTATTCAAACACAAAGTTTATGGTATTATATTCATATTAAATAAATTACCTGGAAGGTTGAAGTTTTTCCTGATATAATCCGGAGAAAAAAAATCATTGGAAGCCTCTGCCAATTTTTTCAAAGAAATAAAAAGGCCTCTCTTTTTCTTTTTAGAAAAAACAAATAAAAATGCACAATTCAAAAAGAAAAACCAGTAACCGTTCTGGTGTTTTCTCACAAGTCGCCAATGAGGATGCAGATCGAGGAGAGAGAAAAAAAACTTCTTGCTTGCTGCAGTAGCAGTACTCTATTAAACAAGCCCACCGAGCTTTGGCTACTCCTCTCCACCTCCTCCCCTTCCGTCACTCTCGCCCACATCCACCACCTACTCCCCCAAGCACACGCCCAGCGCCCGCCATGGCAGCACCCACGGGAGGTTGCTGCTCCAGCTCCCCTTCTTCCTCTTGCTAAGGTTGCTTAGCTGGTGACGATGGCGGCGGTGGCGAGCAGGGAGAGGCTCTCCCCGGGTGCTGCGCCGCAGGTGGACACGGGCAAGTACGTGCGGTACACGCAGGAGCAGGTGGAGGCGCTCGAGCGCGTCTACAGCGAGTGCCCCAAGCCCAGCTCGCTGCGCCGGCAGCAGCTCATCAGGGACTGCCCCATCCTCAACAACATCGAGCCCAAGCAGATCAAGGTCTGGTTCCAGAACCGCAGGTCAGTCAGCCGCCCTCGCCTCCCCCCTGTCGATCTGTTGTTTCTCGTCTGGTCGAGTGGTCGTCCTGCTGCTGTTCTTCCTGCATTTGCTATCTGCTCAGAAAGGAGCAGTTTTAGTGTGGTAGATTTGGTTTTGGGATGATTTTGGTCGGTTTCTTTGCGTTCTTGGTTTATGGAATGGGTGTCCGTTCATGGCCTATACTATGTAAAGCTTTGATGTTTTGAGCTATTTCTAGCAGATTTAACGTGCTCCGTTGTGGGAAAATGGTTCATTCCGAAGTTCTGCACGACCGATTTAGTGGTTGTGCTAGTTCTTTGCAGTGGTCTCAAGAGATTTTGTGAAAATGAGGTTCCTTGTTAGTTTGCTTGAATCTGCGCTTGTACACTTTGATATTATTTATTTTTGAGAAGCTTTGCACAATGATTTGGGTTCCTGTATCTCCAGTATTTGGCACAAACCTTTTGCCACATGTAGGTTAGGTAGGAAGCTAAAGCAACCATCTTTGTCGGATTAATTAGGAAGGAGTATTTGGTTTATGCGTTCTTGCAAACGTGGTGCCACTCGTGGTGACAATGACTTGCTATCTGGGAATTTCTTTGTTTCTGATCTTGTTATCTAGCATAAGGGTGAATGTGAGAGTGGAACCTTTTCGCGTGTGTGCTAAGAAGTCAAGAATGTAGGGTCGCTTGTTTTGGTTACCAGCAATTAAAGAAGTTGCTAGGTAATCATGCATCAGTAGTTATCTATGTATAATGGCACTTAAATTTGAGAACACGGGAAAGATAAATAAAAGCAAATGCTAGTTGTGCCGCACCACAAAATCCTTGGGTTCTCTTCTTGTTTTCTCCCCACCAGCAAGCGTGTGTGTTCCGATGTTGACCAATCCAACAGCATTCTGAGTTGAGGCCTGTCTTTTCCACCTCAGTGGTGGTGTTCTTGTTCACTGTGCTTCAGGCCCCTCTGAACATCACCTCGTAGGCTATATCACTTTGCCTTCTTTTTCAGTTGATTAAAAGCTGGGTAACAGTTTTGTTCTTAGTGGTGCCACTATGCAAGAATGAGAATAACGACACCTTTTAACCAAAAAGCTCTTTGGTGAAGGGTAAAAGGAATCAAGAATCTTTCACCCTGGGCTCAGGAAGTGCTAATTTTGACTAGATCTCGTAGAAGCAGACACACATCACTTTCAATTAGGCAATGATTCACATATATCGGTTCTTACATAGTAGTAGCCGTTTTGTCTCTTTTGCTGCACCTTTTCCATACAATCCTGTATAATGATCGCTCTCTCATTTCATAAGAGAATATTACTGAAATGCTTTAGTATCACTCTCTCTGTTCATTCTACCTTTGTGCCAATCAAGAACTAGAAGGGAATCCTGTGTAATGGAAGCCACTGTTTTTATAGTCGTTTGCCTTTGTAGTTGTGCGGTTGTGCCTGCCACTGAACTGTGCTTTCTTGTGATTGGTAGATGCCGGGAGAAGCAGCGCAAGGAGGCCTCTCGCCTGCAAACCGTGAACCGGAAGCTGAGTGCGATGAATAAGCTGTTGATGGAGGAGAATGATCGGCTGCAGAAGCAGGTGTCCCGTCTTGTCTATGACAACGGGTATATGAAGAATCAACTCCACAGTGTGAGCTCCTCTTTCTCTTCTCAATGTTACTTTGGCTTGGGCTAGAAATGATTTCGTTTCATAATTCGTGGCTTGCTACATTCTTTGATTCAATAGTCTGTTACAGTATTAATTGTTTTCTCCAGCTTGTGCATTATATTTTTCTTGCATTCAGTAACATTTGCTTGTGATTTGGCAGCCTTCTGTAGCCACCACAGACACAAGCTGTGAGTCTGTGGTGACAAGTGGTCAGCATTACCAACAGCAAAACCCAGCAGTTCCGCATCCTCCGCAAAGGGATGCGAACAACCCAGCAGGGTAACTGCAACCGGATTCCATTTATTCTACAAGGATATTTTTGCTCTATGTGACTTTGATAAAGTGTGTTATTTTCCTTCTGTGCAGTCTACTCGCTATTGCTGAGGAGACCTTGGCAGAGTTCATGTCCAAGGCAACAGGAACTGCTGTCAACTGGGTGCAAATGGTTGGGATGAAGGTGAGTGCTTGGACACACTACACAATATCTTGATGCACCTGATGTTAATATTTCTAACCATTCCAAATGTTATGCTGGTCATAGCCTGGTCCGGATTCCGTTGGAATCATCGCTGTTTCGCACAACTGCAGTGGCGTAGCAGCACGAGCTTGCGGCCTTGTGAGCCTTGAGCCCACAAAGGTGTGTTGATTCTCATTGGTCTCGCCTTCATTTTTATGCTGTACGTTCTGTGGACATGAGACATCTCCTAATGAATTTCCATTTAGGTTGCTGAGGTCCTTAAGGATCGCGCATCATGGTATCGCGATTGTCGGCATGTTGATATCGTCCATGTTATCCCTACAGGGAATGGTGGAACGATTGAGCTGATCTATATGCAGGTATGTCTGCATAGAAGATTCAGGTTTTTTAGGTGTGTGTGATCATGCTGATGTAGTAGCCGCTATGCATTTGTTGACAGTGATAATTTGAAATTTCTGTTTTAATTTGTAGACTTATGCACTGACAACTCTGGCGGGACCGCGCGACTTTTGGACTCTCCGATACACCAGTGGCCTTGACGATGGCAGTCTTGTGGTATGACTCAATTACTTTATTTACCTGCTTCCATTTTATTAGTCTCATTGTTATGTTCCGACTAACCACAATCCTTTTGGATTGAACTTACCTGCTGTAATTTTTTACCTGCCCTTTCGACTGTAGTGCAAATGCTGTTGTAAAACGGTGTCTTTTCACCATTGTATTAATTGGTGCTTAGCCGCTAGTTCTTTTGCATTATCATTAAATTTAATCCTTGCGCACCATATCTGTAACAATGTGGCTATGTTGTTCTGTAGATCTGTGAAAGGTCATTGACTCAGTCCACTGGAGGTCCTTGTGGACCTAATGCTCCGAATTTTATCAGAGCTGAGGTCCTTCCAAGTGGTTATCTGATTCGACCATGTGATGGGGGAGGCTCCATGATTTACATTGTCGATCATGTTGATCTGAATGTAAGTAGTGAGTCTTTCATACTGATGAGTGTGCACACTTTTCTTTTTTTGTAAGTTATGCATCTGCATTTTTCTGAGCAGCGATGTGTCTAAATTGTCTTGTGTTGCTACAACAGGCTAAGAGTGTGCCTGAGGTTCTTCGACCACTCTATGAATCTCCTAAGATACTGGCTCAGAAGATGACTGCTGCGGTACGTGTCACTGTTAAATATCATTGTTGCTAAGCACTTGTTGGCTTTGGCTGTACTCCTGAACCTGTAGTTTTTACTGACGCACTAATGACATTTACTGTTTGTCTACAGGCACTGCGGCACATTAGGCAAATTGCACATGAATCAAGTGGTGAAATCCCCTATGGTGCTGGACGCCAGCCAGCCGTTCTCAGAACCTTCAGTCAAAGGCTCAGCAGGTATGTAAGAGATTTAATAGCCCTGTGATCTTAAAAGCATTTGCCAGAATGTCCTGTAAGAGCTACTAGATTACTACTGCTCTGAAGTCCGAACTCTAATTTTGCAGAGGTTTCAATGATGCTGTGAGTGGCTTTCCAGATGACGGCTGGTCTCCTTTGTTGAGCAGCGATGGCCCTGAGGATATTACAATTTCAGTCAACTCATCTCCAAACAAACTTGTTGGAGCTCATGTCAGCCCCTCCACATTGTTTTCTGCTATAGGGGGTGGCATCATGTGCGCAAAAGCATCAATGCTACTGCAGGTTTGTATATGTGATCATTTGTGTTCCTTTTTAAGTAACTGTATGCTCCATTTAGTCACTTGTTACAGCACTAAAATTAATTCTTTTTAGTTACCTTACTGTAATGTATTCTGTTGGATATTGTAGAATGTGCCACCTTCTCTACTTGTGCGATTCTTGAGGGAGCATCGCTCTGAATGGGCTGATCCTGGTGTTGATGCTTATTCCGCCGCTTCTTTGAGGGCCAACCCATATGCTGTTCCAGGTTTAAGGGTTGGTGGGTTTGTGGGCAACCAGGTTATACTACCCCTTGCACGTACCTTGGAGCATGAAGAGGTAATTGACTAACGTTTGGCCCTCTCACCCATATTCTTGTAATGAACAGCCAATGTAAGTTCCATCTAATCAACTCTTTTGATTGTAGTCCTTGGAGGTCATTAGGCTTGAAGGACATGGCTTTAGCCATGACGAGATGCTTATGTCTCGAGATATGTTCCTTCTGCAGGTATTTGGCCTTTTTCATTTTGATTCTTGCTTAGTTCATAGTCTTTTCCATATCCTCCTGATTTCATGTATATTATGTGTAATCACAGCTTTGCAGCGGGGTTGATGAGAATGCTCCTGGAGCATGTGCACAGCTTGTCTTTGCACCAATTGATGAATCTTTTTCTGATGATGCGCCATTGCTACCCTCAGGCTTCCGTGTTATACCTTTGGATGATAAGATGGTTAGTACATCTGACCTGATTAGTTAATCCTGGAATCCAATTTGGCTATTTCTTGGCCTTGTCAGTTGTCACACTGGTAACTGGTTATTCATTATGCACTCATAAACTGCAGGACATACCCTCTGCGACACGCACACTAGACCTTGCCTCGGCGCTTGAGGTTGGATCAGGTCCAGGTTCGCGTATCCCAAATGATGTGTCAGGCGCTTGCTCCACAAGATCAGTCCTGGCTATCGCTTTCCAGTTCTCGTTCGAGAACCAGCTTCGTGAAAGCGTGGCAGCAATGGCGAGGCAGTATGTTAGGAGTGTGATGGCATCTGTACAGAGGGTGGCCATGGCCATTGGTCCCTCCCGCCTTGGCTCACATATCCAACTGAAGCATCCACATCCGCCAGGCTCCCCTGAGGCACTTGCACTAGCTACATGGATTGGCAGGAGCTACAGGTAAAAACCCTACTTCTTGACTAGCTAATGCGTAATGGAATTATTAGTGTTCTGTTCGTCTATAGCATTATCCCATAATCATGTGTTATCAAGTCCTGTAAAATTGTTGACAACTTCAAAATTCCAGGGTGCACACTGGAACGGAGATCCGCTGGTCGGACACTGAAGGTGCGGACAATCCCCTGATGCCCTTCTGGAAGCACAGCGATGCGATACTCTGCTGCTCTCTGAAGGTCAGTCTAGTGATATTTCTGTCGTTTTCATGATCCCATCCCACTGCCTATCTTATGCCGTGGCCTGAAACTGAGCACCGATTCTGGTTTGCCAACTATTGCAGCCTCCCTTCATGCTCAAGTTCGCTAACAGCGCTGGCTTTGACATCCTCGAGACAACAATGGTGAACATCCAGGACATGCCGCTGGAGGCGGTCCTCGATGATGACGGGCGAAAGGTGCTGTTCTCGGAGCTCCCCAAGATTATGCAGCAGGTACTGACATTAATGAGCCGGCGTTCTGCCCAATTGCTGCATCTATCTATTTGGCCGCTGTCACAGGGCTGGAGGCTTCTTCTTTTTTTTTTCTAAAAAAGTATCTGTTTGAACCCTGGCATGACCGTGACCAATAATACACTAGGTCTTCCAAAACCTAAACGCTGACTCTCCTAACTTGTGGTCAGGGTTTGGCGTACCTCCCTGGTGGCGTGTGCCGGTCGAGCATGGGGCGGCAGGCGTCATACGAGCAGGCAGTGGCCTGGAAGGTGGTGGGCGACGACGGCGCGCCGCAGGGCCTAGCGCTCATGCTCGTCAACTGGACCTTCATCTGATGCATGCTGCACTGGAGCTTCGGCCTCAGTCGGCATATCAATGGCTGGATGAGACCCCTCATCACCATCGCCACATGGTGATTGTATCCTACTACGTCCTCAGCTGCTTGCATTGAACCTGTGTGCTATGTTGTGTTTGCTGTAAAGACCTGAGACGTTTGCTATTCCTGCTATGTTCTAAGTTGCTGTATCATGTGGATCAAAACGATGCTGCTGCAATTTGTGTGAGGTTGTGAGATGTATGGATGGTCATGGACCATGCATGGTTTCAAACTCTGGATGATGTGTGCTTTTATCTGCAGATGAATGGGTTGATGAAGTCTGCTAGAATGTCTGATGCTGTATCCCTCTAAATTCAGTAAAATCGTCCCTTTTTTCGCCCATCTAAATATGTCTGTTTGATTGACGCCTGGTTGCTGAAGATGGCCGCCGTCGTGCTGTTTTGATGAGCTCAGCGATGAGAGAAGAGGCTGCCACTACAAGGACGCAGGCACGCGTCTGACATGCTCCTGCTTGACGGAAGCGTCCCGTCCCATGGCTCAGCTGCTGACGAGATCTGCTCTTAGCCATGGCCATGGCGTGAGCCAAAAATGACGTGGCTAGCTAACGCACGCGCCGTGCCCCCACTGTCCACAGCGGATTAACGCATTTATGGCTCTCGTCTGCCCGGCTGGTCGCCGGCGTCCGCCGGCCGGTGTAACTGCAAGCAAGCTGCTACATTGAGCTACCGGCCACCGGCCTGTCCATGCTCGAGCTCCATTGCGCTGCTCTGCACCCAGGGGCTTAGCCAGGATTTCTGTATAGGGGGCCAAACAGTCATGGGCAGGAGTGACAAAAATTGTGACATGATATATACACAAACACATATACTAAAAGATAACAAGCAAATTGGCACGAATTGCAGCACACAAAGACACATTTGTCTACTAATTAGCTCTTAGAGATAACAATATAATGTTGCATATGCATATGTAATATGTTGGAGCACAAGAGACTTACATAGTTATTATATCTCTGTTAACTTGAAGTTGCCTCTGCGAGGACCATCTAAATCAAAAGCTTTCAATATGTCAAGAGAACTCATCTTTGCTGTCAATTCCTTCTCAACATAAATGATAGTGTAACTTCGGAGATAATCATCTCCCATTTAATCAGGAAGTAAATCAATTGTCAAACAATTATTTAATCAAAACGTATCCAGTTTATGTCCGAACCTACCTCTACCTAATCAATGGAATTGCACAATGCAGAGATTAGATAGAATAGAAGGATTACCTGTTGTGTGCAACGGGAAGTGGATCGAGGCGGCCTAATATAAGCTGGAAGCTGCAACGGAGGCAGAGGAAACTGTGGAGTGTGGACGGAAACGGAAGAGCAATCGACGGACGGACGGAAGAGAAATCGACGTGAGTGCTGGCTGGTTACCTGGTTGGGCACTTGGGCTGTTGTTGGCCTCACTTTGACGAGCCAATTAAGCTAACGTTTGGTGATTAATAGGTTTGATTAGGGGTAGTATTTGTTTTGCCAAAAAAAATTAGGGGGAGTATTCGTGGGGCTGTCGGAGCATTAGGGGGCCGGGCATACGAGAGTTTTTTTAGAAAACTAATTCTTTTTTTAGAAAAAAAGCCATCATCAGTAGTTTTTTTTAGAAAAAGCCATCATCAGTAGTTTTTTTTAGCAAACCATCATCATTAGGTGCCCTCTGCTTCTAGAGAGAAGCAGGTCCTCCTGTGGGCAGTGGGCCTCTCATGTAGCTTCGGAGATCGTGGGCCTATAGACGGGCCGACATACGAAGATAGCGTGAAATGGGCCCGACCTATCTTAGCATCGCTTGGGCCGTGGGCCCATGGACGACGGGCCGAGATATGCATACGGCGTGAAAATAGGCTTGGCCCAGTCCACCACCATCCGTCCCCTTCCTCCCCCTTCCCAGTTCCCGCACACCCACACACACTTCGCCGTGAAGCCGCCATGGCCATGCTCTCGCTCGCCCTCTCCTCCCGCCCCCTCACCTTCCTCCGCCCGAGCCGGCGCAAACCTACCCTCCACCGCCTCCTCCTTCCCAAGCCCCTCGCCACCGCCACCGCCTCCGCCTCCGCGCTCACGCCGCTGACTCCCCGCTTCGACCCCAACTCCACCTCCGGCCCCGACCCCGACCCCACCCCGCTCTTCCTCCGCCCGGCGAACCACCCAGTCCCGGCCGCGGCGCTGGACGCCTTCCGCCACCGCGCGGCCGCGCTCGTCCCTCCCTCCGCGCCGCACCTCCACCACCAACTCCGCTGGCTCCTCGCTGACGCCATCGCCGCCGGCGATCCCTCCTCCTCCGACACGGCGCTCCTCCGCGCACCGCTGGACGACCTCGAGGACATGTGGCAGCAGCACGTGGGGTGCCGTCGCCCGTTCCAGTACGTGGTCGGGAACGAGCACTGGCGGGACCTTGTGGTGGCGGTGCGGGACGGCGTCCTCATCCCGCGTCCCGAGACGGAGGCGGTCGTCGACATGGTTAGAAAAGTGGATGGGTTCGCGGATGGGTGGTGGGCGGACCTCGGCACCGGGAGCGGCGCCATCGCCGTGGCCGTGGCCAGGGAGCTAGGGCCCCAGGGGAAGGTGTTCGCAGTTGATGTCAGCGAGGTGGCCGTCGAGGTTACGCGGCTCAACGTCCAGAGGTACGGGGTGCAGGTGAGGATTGTGTATCTCTTTCGAATTGAGGAACATCGCATAAAAGCTTCCATTTTTAAGCAGAGCATTGATCAATGTGGGGAATCTGAGCTAATTTAATGTACCCATGGTTATCATCGCTTTGTTTCATCAGTGACATAGGGTTTGCTGAACAATGTGAGCATTTGCTCCAATATAGAGTGCTGTGTTACCTGCTAGTGTATGGCTGAAACACGGATATGTAGCTGGGTGGATTTTAAATTGGAAGTTTAGGTGGTGGAACTGAAAACAGATTCGAATCACTAGGAAAGGAGGTGTTTGAGTTGTCAATTTAGATAAAAAGTCAGGGAAATTTGAGGTGGGGTACAGTCTAGTGTGATAGGGCATGTAGTAGTCTTATTCACCTTTCAGTGTTTTTCGGACTTCTGAGGAAAGCATGTGCAAAGATGCTCCTTTTTAGCCTTTGTTATGTCCACCTGTCCAGTGAGCATAAGCATGAATGTTTGTTCGAGGTGTCGAACTGCTATTGGATTAAATTCGCACGCTTGCATTTCCAGCCCATGCTGTATCTATCATTCTCTGATAAGTAGTGCCAATAAAAGTACTGCCACAAAGGTTTATGAGGGACACAATGACACACCCTAAGTAGTGCTAATAAAAGTATGGGAAGTAATAGGGAAAACTAACGGCAAAGCTTTGGATTTATAATAGCATAGTTCAGTTAGTTTAAGCTTTCAGAAGTGAATAGAAACTCGCTATTGATTATCGCTTTTCTATTTTGTAATTAGGATAAAGTTGAAATAAGGCATGGATCCTGGTTTGAACCTCTGGAAGATGTGAAAGGGAAACTCATGGGTGTGATTAGTAACCCTCCATATATTCCAACCGATGATCTACCTGGACTGCAACCTGAGGTTGGCTGGCATGAACCGAAGTTGGCGCTTGACGGAGGCAAGGATGGCCTTGAGCATCTGCTCCATCTTTGTGAAGGGTTATCTTTGGTTCTGAAGCCTGGTGGCTTCTTTGTTTTTGAGGTAAAAATACAAATAAAATCTTCCAAGGCCTTTTATTGAAGTCTGGTATGCTTCAGTGCACGCATGACTGCATGAGTTCAGCATGTTTCTGTTATTTGGAAACTTAATTTTTTTCCTTACCTATATGTTATCATGTGTAACTGAATTGGAACTTTTAATTGTTATGATCATTTAGTAAAGCAACAGGTGAATTTGTTTAACAGACTTGATGTTCTTATGGAAGTATCTCAAGCTATGTGACTGAAAAACTGTTGCTTCTGCACTCGTCATGATTCGTGATTGCCCCAACCCTGACCCCCCTACTAAGCCTTTGAGGCTTTGACACCTTTCCTAATTCATAGTTGATACACAGAGACATGCAGTGTTCTTTACTTTTGTTGAAGCATAACACTCAAATTCCTCTTTGCTTCTATTTCGCAGACTAATGGCAATAAGCAGTCCGAGTTCCTTGTTGATTTGATAAGGACAAAGTGGAGTTCTTCTTTTCATAGTGTGGAGGCAGTATTAGACTTTGCAGAAATCAAGCGATTTGTAACAGGATATCGGAGATGAACACCAAAGAATGGATGTTGATGTAAACCACTGGAGATAAAAAAATTTGCCTTACACTTTGGTAAGGCTCATGACATTTGTGACCTGGATACAGTGCACTAGTTTGTAATCAGTTGCATCGTCCACATACTTTCTCATGTCTTTGACTCAATTTTCAGAACCTAATTACTTATATGTATGTTTCTACTATAATGTATCAGCACAATTTGTTGAACTTCTATAAGAACTGAAAATTAGTGTCTTGGCCTCATTAAGAATCAGCTGACACATATGATTTTGCTTTATGTTATTGAATATTGATATCCTTGTAGTCTGTAATCAGATAACAATGCTTCTGCAAAATAATGCATTTGTTACTTTGTTCAATTTGTTTATTTTGGTTGGAGATTTCTACGACACTGCTGATTTAGTCCTGCATAAACTCAGTCTTCACTGTTATTGCTCTCACGTATTGAAAATTAATTTGTAGATTGTGACAAGATCATAATATAGATACTAACTGCATCTTAACTGTTCATGTTTGAACTGAACTGATGGCAAGTTCAAGCTCTGAAACAGTCATGCTATTATGATGTGATGGCATAATTGAATATGATTCGTATGTAAAGAAAGAACTTAGTGGAAACCTTGTGTTTGCAGTATCTAATACTTCTCCTTTTTTACCCTTGTTTGTCAGGACCTTCCCAATTGAAAACTGCTATCGGTCTGGGCTGTCTTCGGCAGAAAGCTAACACCTCAGACAATTGCCCCCTGCAGAGCTTATCGCTTGCAGTTTAAGCCTTGTCGTGGTAATAATATATTGCAAAGTCAATCATAATATATTTTTTAGGCATGCAAGGTATCCTTCACCAAACCAAAGCCAAGCTGCAGACCGATCAATGGTCCAACTGCCCAAGGAAGATGTACAGTGGACGAGTCTTGTGGCAGTTTGCATTCAGAAGACGTAGCATGTATTTGGCCACTTGTTTTGCCGCGTGTTGTGTGATGATTGTGATTTAAAGTGGAGGCTTTTGTGGCGTCCAAAATTATTCCGCCGTCCATACGCCACTTTGTGTGCTTCATTATTGATGCCGTGGGCCGAGCAATTATCTTTGTAATTTTATTTCTTTTTTGCCCCTCACCTTTGAATCATCTCCATGTAGATTCTATGGAAGATGAAGTTCATGCTTTATTTCTTTTTCATTCTTTTTAGTAATCCCGGAAAACATGAATGAACAAAGCAGAAGAAATGCTTCTGAACGAACTGACAATGCAGTGACAATTTTTGTGTCTCAGTTGACGATGAACCGATTTTACAAGTTACCATGGCTGGTATAACTCTTCCGTGCTTCATAATTCTGATGTCCTTTTGGCCACTCATGGCATGATGCAAATTTGATCGGCTGATGATTCACTCGTAGCATCTTCGAAGCCTGTGCTCACTAGTTTATCCTTGGTAAAAGAAAAGAACTAGAGCTATTAGTATAAAAAATATTCTGGAAATCATGAGACGTGACACCTAAGGATTCCAGGACAGGGATCGCTGAAAGGGCATGTCGGGGTCATGAGATGCCGTCTCATCTTGTTCATCTTTGCTGAAAGATCCAAATCTTTATCCAAATCTTTCAGCAAAGATGAACAAGATCTTTATCCAACTCTTTGGCCACCACAAGAATTTGTTGGAAGCTGTTGTGTTGGTGAGCAGGTAGCATGACAAGTCGACGGCTTGTGAGTTTTGTGAAGTGGGTTCTCTTCCTGTTCATCTACCTCACCCATCGTCGCCGATCCAACTCGGTCGTTTGGTTTGTTTGTCCACCAATTTGAAGTGCTACTGTTGAACGAAGTGCTAAAGATGAGGTGATTTGGCAACGCCAACTTTGATTACATTGCTTTTTATTTTTTTTTGTCGTCGAAAGCGTGATATGGACTTTGGGCGTTGATGTTTCTTCATTTTTCATGATTGTAAAGGAATGGTCAATTGAGGATTATTGTTATGTGCATGACGATTAGAAAACATGCAGGGAATGTGACTGATGGTTAGGTTTGCAAGGTTGTTGTGTAAGAATAGCAAGTACCAAGTCAGGTCAAGAGAAATTTGAGATGTGCATGTTGGGACTTGGGGGTTCAATGCGAGTACTTCGTCTGACTTTCTCTTTGCTGTAGATTATAGAATGATAATTGGAAACAAAGAGCACCAAGTCAAGGTATAAATCTTTACATTATATGCCGGTTTGGTGGACTAGTCTTGTCACTGCAGATAATGCTACAAAAACCCTGAAAGATCCAAATGCACATTTAAAATTTCCAAGCCAACAGTTGCAATCCAAAAGTATCTGTGTCTAGTACCCTTGTGGCATGCATATGCATGCACTTATTGAGAAAGCAAAACCACATTCTTTATCAGCTGATCTCAGATTCATGATGCAATCACCCCCATTGAGCTCATTAAAACCAAATTTGGTCAAATGTATGCTAGTAGCTATGAAGAATGAATCAAATATGCAAAGAAAAGGAAAAAGAAAAAGAAGGGAGAAAGAAAAGAGAAAAAGACTGGAAGGAAAAAAAATGGCAACTCGCTTTGCTTGAAGGCCAAAACAAATCTTGGTTGGGGTCATGCAGACGCTTCTTGACCTAGCAGAATCTCACATCTCATCTCATCACAGGTCAACTAGGAGGCATGCTTCTTTTATCCTTTTTTAATATAAAAACGATTTCTTTTATCTTTACCATGCAGCCCTATAATTCTACTAGCACCTGCCCCAATAATTAGGCATGTGGATGGCATGTGACTCACTTATTTCATTTTGCAAAATCACCCCCCTGAACATGCCAAATCACATGGAAATTACATAGAGAGTACTCATGGAATGTTCTCTTGCAGGCTTCAAACTAAGAGATTAATGTCGGGACATTGCCAATGCACCATTTGCATATATGAGGACAAAAATTTAAATTTGTAACCTTTTGGACGGCACATTAGTTCTGGTGGTTCATCTTCCTCATCCATACACCATTGCTATGTCTGTTCCAACACGTCCCAACAGTTTTGGTACCAAACTGTAACGACCAAGGACAGAAAAGGATTATCTGTTTTTGTTCTTTTATTCTTGATATCATTTTTTGTTCTCTTGTGTTTGGTATCCATGTGGACACCTGTATTTTTGCAATTTTAGCAATGTAAATAATAAGCAGAAGAAAGCAAATGGTTGGACTTTGGAGGGAGAAACCAGCTGCATATATGGATGGGCCCACATGAAAGAGAAAAAAGATGGAAAAATTAAGATGGAGAAATAAAGCAAAAAGATTATCAAGCTCGAACATTGATGTTATCAATTCTTCGGAGCAGAGGAAAAGAGCAGGCATGAGAGTTTGGCATTACTTTTGCAAGCATATAATCATGCTCAGGTGATGGTGAAATTATATTTTCCCAAGGAGTCAAGGCAGCAAAACGTGCATCACATATGGTAATTTTAGCCTACTTTCAAACTAATAAAGTATAGCAACAAGAGAAACATATTTCTAAAAAAAAGTAAATAATATTAATCTAGTTCATAGATTTCTTACTCTATCAAAAATACCCTCACTCTAGCAAGATGGAAAAAATATCTCTGAACTCTTTGTACAGTAGCTGGCCCCACACAATTTCTAAGGGGTTTTCCCATTTTACCCCTGCCAACCCTTGCTCATTTCAGTTTACTGCCACTAGGGATGGTCGGATGGATGAGTAATCCTTACGCAGCTAACCACTCCAATATTGATTAATTAACAAGCCAAATTTAATGTCTAACTCAGCACCAATGAACTCTGTTATACTGCCATGTTTTTTCATTATCTTCTACTATCTTTGAACTACTATTAATGTAAATAATGCTCGTTCTCAGCATTAAACCAAGAGATATTAATCTCCTAATCTCCTACTGTCATCAATCATACTTCTCACTCATCCTCTTGCTTCATATCACTGTTGCTCATTCAACTGGCAGCTTCTCTAATCCCCCCTCTATCTGTGGAACAAAACACTCTTTCCCTCTCTCTAACCAACCACCCTCCATCACCAGTTCAGCACCTCTGCACCTCCAGTCTGCACTCTGCACTGGCCCTCCATTCCTACCACATTGCATCGACAGAAGCAACAGTGACTCTTCTCTCTCCCAAGTTTCTTACAGCCCTAATCCTCTCTCCTCTTTCTCTCTCTTCCCTCTTTTGCAAGATCTCTTGTTCGTCTTCTCTTTTCCCTTTTAACTCCACCGCAATCCCTCTTTTGTCACGAGCCAAGCCCGAGAGCCGCAAAAGCAAGCGCAGCACCACAAAAGGAGGAAGCAGCTTGTGCCAAAGCTCGGATTCCCGTCTATTTTACCCCCATCCCCTCCGATTCACCGCCGCGAGATCCACCCGCAAGTGTCGGCGGCTCGCAATCCCCGCGAAAGATGGCGCCTTTCTGAGCCGCCTCCGGGGATTTCTCGTCGTTTCTTGGCCCCAAAGCGGCGGCTTCCAGCGGCTCCGGCCAATTCTGCTGAGGTGGCGGCAAGTGGTTTTAGGGCTCGATCCGGTGTGCGCAGGTGTTTCTGGCCCGGTGTGGAGCTGTTTGGTTCTTGACGAGTTCTTGAGCTGGTTGCGGCTCTCATCCCTCTTATTGGAGCTATTCGATTGGTTTGGGGGAAGCTGGTTCTTACGACCGAGGGTCCAGCGGGCTGTTGCTGGGGCTCCTGTGCTGTATTTTGAATTCGATTGGGGGAGATGGGGTTCTTGCAGTCCCTGGATTGAGCATTCGACCGGATTCTTCCGGGTTTCCATGGCGGATTTTGGGCTGTGGAAGCAGGCGTGGATGTGGCTGCAGTCTCAGAAGCACATCCTGGCGTGGGCGCACACGGCCGCGTGCGGCAGCCGGGAGCGCCTCGCGTTCCTGGTCGATCAGCACTGGCCGGCCGTGTCCCGGGCCTGCGCCACCTCCTCGCGCCTCGCGCTCGCTGCGCTGCGGCAATGGCGCGGATGTATGGCTCGGGGCGTGCTGGCGGTGGCGAGCCTGGGCCCTGCCGCGGTGTTCGTGATGCTCTGGAGCTTCTTCGTGTGCATGACCTCGCCGGCGTGGGCTCTCTACGCGCTCCTTAGCCTGGTTCGTGCTCTGCAAATCCTGCTTGTCTTGTTGCTTCGGCACTTTAGCTCAGATTTATTACTGGATAAGGATTTTGCGTGACAGATTCTAAATCTTGCCACATGCTGCTTTTGCTATCCAACTTTGGGATGCATGTGAGGTTACATTTCTTTACGAAAGTGTAGTTAAAGTGTTACCTGATGGATGGTGAAAAAAGTAGGATAGGATAGCCTAAATTGTGGCAGCATTGGTTGGCTTCATGTGTTGCTGCCAAATGTTTGTGTAAAGCTTTTAGTAGTACCCTTCTTCTATGCTATTGCTATCTCAAAGTAACATACTGCATCTATATGAAGTATGAACTTCTAGCTGTATTTTTAAGCCTCTTTTGTGCTACTTAGTTCTATCTAGTTTGTCTTGCTACCAAAGGTAGGATGGTGATAAAACACAACCTTTGGATAAGTATGACTGGACATATTCCTGTTATGTGAATTCACCGCCTGTACTAGTGCAAGCTACGCTAATGAAATCAGTTTTCAGAATGTCAATAATCAATTATCCAATTTGGTACTATGGCATGATGTTGTCCCATCCTTCTTAAATTGACCTGCTATTCATGGGAACACATCATGTCTGTAATATGTGCCTTTGCGGGGAGTAACATATAAGCCCATCTCAGCAAAAAACTTAGAAATTTGAGATTCAATTGTTTCATGCTGAATTAACTACAGTTTGCTTGATTCATTAATAGGTTAATATTTGTATTTATGACTACAATGTACTTATTTTTTATGGACTTCAGTCTAATGTATACTCGTGCTGTAATCTACTGTAGTTTGAGTGTCTATATGCTTGTAGACCCAGTTGTGAAGTTTATTGAGGTTAATTAGTTTGGTGAGAACGTTCGATCTTTTCAGCTAGATTGCACTAGGTATGCGGTATGCCATACATAAATTCAAGCAGTAGAACGTATGAGGTGCTCCCGTGCTCCCATTTTTGAAGAAAAAACATCAAAAGTGCACGAAAATTCTACCAAAATATAGATGGATAGATGATGCAATGACCTATCTTCACGCAAAATTTAAGGATGAAAATTTTTTTGTGCAAGAATCAAAAGAAGACAAATCAACATGCAAACAGGTTGGGTAAACTGTTCATATGGATCAGGAACCTGTACCTATTCATATGTTGATTTGTCATTTTTATTTCTCCTTTCAAAAAAAAATTGTTCATCGTGAAATTTTGCCGGTGATAGAATATTGCATCATATATCCATCCATATTTTTTTATGAAATTTTTGGTCCATTCTTTTATGCTTCTTTTTAATGGGGGCACCTAAGGTGCAGGGAGCACCTGATATGGTCTCCAGGCAGGAGAAATGGAATAAAATAAAGGGAAGAACCCTAATGCTAGGTACCCTCATATTATCTCACTGTTAGGCTTTGACATTTTGATGCTGACTGTTTTTCATTGTCATCAAATGTACTTGTATAATTTGTAAGTTTCACTTGTGAGGGTACACAATTCATATTTAGAAAGATACCAGAAGATATGTTGTTTGCTAATTTTTTAATAGCTTACTATTTCAGGGAGCTGCTGGTGCAGTTGTTCACTATATGGGCTATACACCTGGCCTTTTCATTGTTGGACTGTTTGGGATATTAATTATGTGGATGTATGGATACTTTTGGATTACAGGAATGCTTCTAGTTGCTGGAGGTTTGTTTTTTTTGAGCTTATAAATCTGCTGCTGAGAATACTTCCGAATCCATAATCTGTTTCCTTTTTTTCCTATTAGTTTTATTTGCCTCTTTCACATGATAATAGGCTTCTTTGTGGTAATGCAGGTTGTATTTGCTCTTTGAAGCATGCCCGATATGTGGTACCTGTTTTGACCGCATATGCAGTTTATTGTGTGGCTGTTCGTGTTGGAGGGCTTGGAGTTTTCTTGACTCTCAATCTTTCTTTCTTGACAAATGATCTTCTTAATAAATTACTGCAAGGATACGAGGGAAGCACTGAAGAAGAGCAATTTGAAGATATGAAGAATTCTGATCCAGTTATGGATGAGTTCTATCGTAGTTGTGAATTCCCTCCGGTTCCTGATAGTGAAGCTGAGACTGTGTCTTCAGCAAAGCCATATTGCTCAGTACCCACCCAAGATGTCTTACATGTACAAAAAGAGGAACCTCCTAGTAAAGTAGTGAAATCTGATTCTAATTCATTGGATGAGATTAAGAGGATAATGGATGGTTTAAACCATTATGAAGTATTGGGCATACCTCGTAATAGAAGCATCGATCAAAAGACACTGAAAAAAGAATATCACAGAATGGTAATACGTCCACCCTCCCTCTATAAAAGAGACTAATGCTATTGTTTTCTATTTTTATGTCTCATGCTTTGTTTGTCTAGGTCCTTCTTGTACATCCTGATAAAAATATGGGAAATCCATTGGCTTGTGAATCATTCAAAAAGCTTCAATCAGCTTATGAGGCAAGTGTTTTTATGTTTATGCTTTGGCTTTTCATTGTCTAGATATTGTTCATCCTGTAGTGCATCTTTTTCTTTATCACCAACTGCCAGTGAAGGTAACTCGTGCAGTTATACGTCCAACACACAGGTCCTCTCGGATTTCACAAAGAGAAACATCTATGACGAACAGCTGAGGAAAGAAGAATCACAGAAGATGACCCCAAGGTCTTGTGTTTTCTCTCAACAGGTGGTTTCTTGTTTCTTAATCTACAGTTTTTCTGTACATTCACTCTTGTACTCACATAACATTACAGTGGTGCCATTGCAAAGATGCACAAATTGGGAAATGCTACTGCTTTGATGCTGGCATGCTCATCTCGGAGCAATGGTGTTTTTCAACTTTACTGACCTAATGAATGGTGAGAACGCTTATCTGATGAACATCTGTTTTTCTGTAGAGTGGGGTAGAGTTTCGCACTGAAGAGTCCAGGCGTATACAATGCACTAAGTGTGGTAATTTCCACATATGGATATGCACCAAGAGAAGTAAAACAAAAGCAAGATTCTGTCAGGTTAGGCACACTTCATGTACTTTTCAGGGTACTTTTTGATTGATTGGGTATCGCTGCAGCTAATTAGAGGGAAATGTCGCTGTAGGGTTGCGATCAGTATCATCAAGCCAAGGATGGCGATGGATGGGTTGAAACCAGATTTGCAACCTCTAAGGTACCTTGATTTCTTGCTTTTACAATTTTATATTGAGGAACTTACGAACAGTGCTGTTTTTTGTAATGTAACTGCTAAAAAAATTGTATGAAGTGGTTTCAAACAGTTTGCAAATGAATTATATGAAAGCACAATTGACAATCGTGTGTATTCTGTGATTCTGCCAGTGTGAATACTTGTGTTTACAGAGACAAGTATCAGTTTCTTGCCATCTTTTGTTTTGAACTAAGCTATTATTATGCTTTCTAAGGCCAATCTTTTGTTTGAGGTCAGTAATTTCAAGTGTAACTGGCCAAGCATGTAAGGCATCTGACTATATGCTTAGGTATAGTTCAATCCCTAAGTACCTTGGTCTTGGTCATTCAGCTTTAATCTCTATTAAATCTCTTCACCCAAGTTAAATCATTATAATTCTGAGTACACAGCAGCTTTGGAAGCTATGCCTATTTTCCCAATGAAAATGCACTATGCACCAATATAATTAGTTATTGAGTTTTTTTGTATTTGAGCAATGTGCATTTTTCAATTCAGATGGAAATACCACGAGCTTTTGTTTGTGCTGAGAGCAAAATATTTGATGTGTCTGAGTGGGCTACCTGCCAGGTGAGTGTCTGGTTCAATCTATGTTTTGATGGATGACCTACAGCTTTGAATCTGTTAACATGAAATGCTTCACTGTTCCATTAAGGGAAGCACCAATTTACTTCATGCGGAAGCGTATTTCCTTTTCTAACCGATTTAGCTGTTGCCGATTATCCAGGGAATGGAGTGTAAGCCTAACACTCATGGCCCAACCTTTATGGTAAACATGGTTGGCGCAGATAGGATGCCTCAAAGATCATACAGCTCCCGGTATCCCTTCAGCTTGGACGCAGAGATGATCCCTGAAGATGAATTTGAGCTGTGGCTTCAGCAGGCGTTGGCATCGGGTGTCTTTGCTGACAGTCCAAAGCGAAGGAAAAGCTGGAGCCCATTCAAACTGCCTCAAAAGGGCATGAAAAGCTGGCGGAGATCTTCATGAGGGTACGACAGGCAGGGTTCTCGAGCGACCACGCATTGGAAACAAGGCAATAATGCAAGGCTTCGTGAATGTAAATAGACTGACCAACAATCCGCCTGGACGGGCAACTAATTTTTGTTCGAAAGGAGAAACAGGACGTAAAAGGAACACTCTGAACGAATAGGTGTAGCAAGTCTCACTGTTGGACTTGATTCCCTCTGCTAATATCCACAAGTTTAGCTGCAAAACAGTATGCTATTCATCCTATGATCAAAACCCTGGTGGCTCTTTGGTGTATTAATTTCAGCAGTTTAGGGATCGGCATTTGGAAGGCTGCCGAAACACCATGCTTGGACTGGAAGAAGGTTGAGATATGAAGGGATGTTCATGTCGATCAAAGTAGCAACTTCTGGTATCATCTTGCTGGAGAAGTGAAGGAAATGATAGTAGAGATTGGCTGTAAATACACGAAAAGCTTCCAGCTGGAATTCACTTCTTGTAACAGTGTATACTGATGATAACCTAACCCTGTGAAAGACTTGCATAATCCATGTCTATGCTGTAACACTCGGACATTAAGCTCTGTAACGTTCTAAGGTTATAATAATATAGGTCTAATTCTGGACTATTAACCATTGCCTATTTTTTGCATATTGCTACTGATAATCTGCTCTTGTGATAAAAGACGCGTTTTCCCGCCTTCCCGGCTGTTTGTTTCGATGACATGGCTTAGAGCATCTCCAGCAGACTTGTACTGCCACTAATCTCAAAGGAGATACTCATCTCAAAGGAGATGGTCAAGTCTTGATTGCCTGATGAATGAGTAGCTTTCCAATGGATTACTTCACTTGTTTTGCTGTCAACTTTGCCATGTCCTCGGATGGAGACAACTGACCTTTGCATTTGAACAAGTCGAGAACAGAATATTAGTCATCTCATTCAGTCACTGCCACTACAAGAGCCATTAAAAATTAACCTTAGACAGCTCTATTTCCATTCGATCCAGCACGCTTGGAAACTCAGTTCGAATTGGGCCATTGACATTCCTTTTCAAAATAAAAGGCATAGAGCACAGCAAAGATTCATCCAAGATCTAACAATGAGGACAACAAACGGATATGCATGCCACCACCAAAGCCAAGTCACAAGCTAACAAGTAACAACTTAAGCATGACACTATCGACACTAGTGTTATTGCACATATAATTAAAACGAGGCCTAATGAGTGCAGATCCATTTATAAAATTGCATACAGATAGTTTCAACTTTAGTCTTGCGGGAAGAGCCATGTAGCAGGCACTGTGCCACGCTTCCATGACACTGTCGGCAGAATGCTGGGCATCTTGCCATCTTTCATGTTGCAGATGCTACAAGAACTTGAGCTCTTCTCTGTGTTGTACCAGACGGTATCATCATCATCATCGTTCTCAAAGAAGGCAATGCAGTTCCCTGGTATCTCTTTCTGAGAAACGGGAACAGACCTCGAACACCGGCGCCGAAGAAACAGCACCTGGTCGAGGCCAATTGTTGCCGACTCGGTCCACTTTGACCTCTCAAAATCGGCCTGGAACACCTCAAACTCGTTGCGCCCATTAGGATAAACTGTGCCATCTTCTTCATCGGGGGATGCTGGCTTCACTATGCCATACATTCCTCTTTTCACCATCAGCAAGGCACCACTTGACTCAACAAGGTAGACAGTATTGATGACAACAAAGTCGTCCACAAGCGTAGCTGCAATAATTGAAGTTCCCTCGATGACACGTCGTATTCCAGAAATGCTTGGATCATCTGTATTGTTGTCCACACAGATATCAATGGCACAAAGGTCGCTCCGGATATAATCGAAGCCATAGAGCTTCCCCTGGTGGAATGCAATGTCAGAAAACATTGGAGGCCGGGTTTCAACAAATACCGACCACCAGGAGGCAGCCCCTGGTTTGCAGAGTGCAATCCTGGGAGGTGCCGAACCCTAACAAGTGCTGCGATCAGGTGTGGTGAGCAGAACAATACTTTACGCATATCCAGATCCTTATCAATATTGTTATCCATCCATGCTAAGCTGCGTGCCTCATCATCGGCATACTGGAGACGCACACGGGACAGCGCAGGAAGTGTCACGGTGGCATTGGATAATGGATCCCTCAGGAAGCAGCCTTCCTCACCTGAGAAGAAGAGCCAGTTGCCACCACAAGCATCCCTGTAGCCCGCGCAGGCCGGGAGGCGGAACGGCTCGGCCGAGGGCAGGCTGTACACGGTGCCGTCCTGGAGTGCGAGCAGCGGCAGCGGACGTGGCAGGGGTAGTCCCTGCCGCGCGGCGGAGCGCCACTGTGGGCACACGGCAGCGAAGCGGACGCGGTCGACGTGGGCGGGCAGACGGCGTAGCACCAGGACGGCGAGGTCCAGCGGGATGTCCGACCACGACAGCTGCGGCGGGTCCGGCATTGCCTCCGCCATCGGTTGAACCAACCAACCTTGTAATGCAAACAAGACAGGTGTCGGTAAAGTTGACACAAGCAAGCAAGCAAGCGCGCACGCCGGCAATACGTCGAGCACCTGGCGTGCGCGACGCACGGTGGGAGCACGAGAGAACCCGGCGGAGAAGGGAGAGGGAGAGGAGGGGAGAGGCAAGCGTACCAGGAATCGACTGCCACGGTGGGGGAGCCGTCGTGCTCCCGGAGCTGAGTTGGAGGCGGCGGCGGCGCCCGCAGACCTACAGAGCGAGAAGAGAGTGAGGGCAGGAGTGTTCGACTGTAGGAAAGACCTCAGCTGATGAGATGCGTCCAATGTTTCTGTTCCGCGCGCGAGGGCTGCCTGGCGGTGCTGCTCACCATACCACGCCACGCGTTGATGACAGCGGTACGCGTCGCCGGCACCACCGCTTGTAGCGTGGTGGTGCAAATTGTGTATCAGCTGTAATATAGAAACTTTTATAAAATACATTTTAAAGTTTTGAACATTTTTAAATTTTGATATATGAGTATATCATAGAAAAATAGATACAGTCAAAATTGTAAGTCCAGATACAATATATTTAATAGACACAAAAATATAGATAAAGCACACTAATTTCCATATCAATCTGATTGTTCTTTTCCTTCCTAAGTTCTAAGTTCACGGGGATTGCTCATTTGCACTTCCTGAAGCAAAGTTGAGTGTTGATGGAGTTGTTGACCACGGTTACGTGGCATACACCGTTATTAAACCAAGGAGGAGATGAATAGTGCACCAATTTTATTAGTTAAAGGATAGATCTGCACCACTTAAAATATTAAGGATGAAAGTTACACTTTGGCAATACTTGAAGAATGAAAACACACTTTTTCCAAAATATTACAATGCAAGAGAAGAAATGAACACAATAATATATATTGTTATATTTTTTTTGTCTGGAAAAAGTCTGTATCACCCCCCAACCTATATAGGTTGGACTACGTACCCCCAACCTATGAAATGGTCTGTATCACCAATCAAATTACCCTAAACCCTGAATTTCTCAAAACCGATCAAATTACCCTCTAAAGCAATTTTAAAAAATCATAGTAAATCACATAAAAATCATAAAATAGAAAATTCAATTGTGTTGGACTCCAAATGAGTAGGTATACACATTGAACATATAATATGATATGTTTTAATACATTTTTTCACTATAGCTTTAGATCTATGCTTTCTCCATAGTTATAAGAAATGTATTAAAGCATACCATATTATATGTTCATTGTTTATATCTACTCATTTGGAGTCCAACACAAATTTGATTTTCCATTTTATGATTTTTGTGTGATTTACTATGATTTTTCAAAATTGGTTATGGGTAATTTGATCGGTTTTAAGAAGTTCAGGAGTGATTTAGACCATTTCATAGGTCGGTGGTTATGTAGTCCACACTCCATAGGTAAGGTGGTGATATAGACTTTTTCCATTCCTAAATTGTTGTAGCTGTTTTTGTTACGTTTATTTGTTACTCCCTCTATTGCTAAATTGTTGTCGCCGTTGAATTTTTTTTGTTATGGTTGACTGTTCATTTTATTCAAAATATTGTCTAATTTTTCATATAACTTTTTAAAAAAATTCTATAACGATAATAATTTAACCAACTGGTGTCTCGATTTTTCCGTATATATTTAAAACATTGTCCTGTTCGTATACGTAATGGAAACACACACGATATTTCAAAAAAAAAAAGAAGAATAAACCACAAGTGGGCTGTCAGCCTGGCCAGCCCACCAATCCGGCCATTGAATCACTTAAGTTGCCACATGGCCCACATCAAGGCAAAGCCGCCGCGCCGCCGTCGAGCTCCTCCTCGCCGCCGGCGCTCGCCATCCGCGGCATCCGCCGCCGCTCCGTCCTCTCTCGCTCCCCGCAGGCTGTCCTGTGAGCTCTCTCTCGCCGCGCCGCTCTAGCTCTCCGCACCCGCCGCATTCCTCCATCACCTCGTAGTCGTAGTCGTAGTCTCCGCCGCTCGCCTCGCGCGGTCGTGCCAGCACCCTCACCGCGATCTCCGGCGATTACGCTAGCAGCCCTTGGGAGAGCAGGGCTCAATGGAGTCGGAGGCGGAGGGACAGTGGGTGCTGATGGCGACGGGGCGCTCGCCGACCAACATCGCGGTGATCAAGTACTGGGGAAGCGCGACGAGGCGCTCATCCTCCCCGTCAACGACAGCGTCAGCGTCACCCTAGATCCCGACCACCTATCCGCCACCACCACAGTCGCCGTCAGCCCGGCCTTCTCCGCCGACCGCATGTGGCTCAACGGCAAGGTGCGTCATTGGGATCCCCCTCCTCACTCAGTTCAAGTGCTACGCTGCTACTGTTGACCTTTGATGCTTGCGTTCGTCGAGGCGGCTGCTGTTGCCTCGTTCTGGATCTGGATCGAAGTGGGCAGGGTAGAGCTCCAAATTTTTGTCGTTTTGTTAAAATAAAAAATGTGCAGCCTTTTGTATGTCTATTTTCTGTAGTTGCAGGATTGCTACTTTGGAGTTTGGACACTGACTAAGTTTGTCATCCTTCTGTATGGCATGGTTTTCATAGGATTTTCGTTTGAATTATGCAGGAAATCTCGCTGTCAGGAGGAAGGTTTCAGAGCTGCCTCAGAGAGATCAGGAGGCGTGCTCGCGATTTTGAGGATGAAAAGAAGGGGATCAAGATAAAGAAAGAGGACTGGGAGAAGTTGCATGTCCATATAGCTTCATACAACAACTTCCCCACCGCTGCTGGTTTGGCCTCTTCGGCTGCTGGCTTTGCTTGTCTGGGTACAGTCTCTTCAGAAATCACGATGCTATTGTAGGTTGTAAAAAATACGTTGACATTCACTTCTCGTTGTCTCTAGTGCACTGAATGGTTGTTTTTCTCCGCTTGTGATGTTTTGGAAGCAACTTTATGTTGATTTACTAATACTTTATTTCTAATCTAGACCGTGTTTCTTAGTTGTAGTCGTTCATAAATATTTCTTCATGTTCCTACTTTCATAAACCATTTATCACAGCATAATGATTTATTATCGAAGTACCGCTACAGTTTTCACCCTTGGAAGCTAATGAATGTGAAAGAAGATCATGGAGAGCTTTCTTCGATAGCAAGGTCTGTTATGTTGTTTACAGAAGTTCCCCCATTTTGATGCCCTGTTTATTTTTATTTTTCATGTGTTTTCTTCTTGAGACACTGCAAGGAGTTTGCCAATCAGTACGCAAGTAAATTCTGTCTTGTAAATCCAAATTTATACTTGTTAAATTTCGTGCAGACAGGGATCTGGAAGTGCATGCCGCAGTATCTATGGTGGGTTTGTAAAATGGTGTATGGGAAATGTGAGCATGGCTATGACAGATAAACAGCCTAGGCTACATGCTTTTCCTGTTCAGAAAGACTAAGCAAGGCCTGATTGTATGCTTACAGAAAGATGATGGGAGTGACAGTATTGCGGTGCAGCTTGCCGATGAAGCGCATTGGAAGGAACTTGTAATTCTTATTGCAGTGGTATGTGATCTACATATTCCACATAAGTACATAACTACATATTCTTCCCATTGTCATGTGGCTTTAGTGATAGCAATTATGAAACGGGCAGTATCTCTTATCATGTTCGTTACCTGTACATTTCCCCTTATTTTTTCTGTACCTGATATCATAAATAGCTGACACTGACACATACATTTGTAAATCAGGTCAGTTCAAAGCAGAAGGAAACAAGTAGCACGAGTGGGATGCGGGATAGTGTCGAAACAAGTCCCCTTTTGCAGTACAGGCCCAGGTGATTGTGTTCTCATTCTGAACTTGAATTTGATTACAGTTTACCGATTGGACTTAAATTTCTCAAAACCCATTTTCATGTTCTTACTGTGCATGCACTGGTTTTTTATACTTCAGACAGTAGTGCCAAGTCGCATGTTGAAAATGGAAGAGGCTATCAAGAATCGTGACTTCAAATTGTTTGCCAAATTAACTTGTGCAGATAGCAACCAGTTTCATGCTGTATGTTTAGATACGAGCCCTCCCATCTTTTATATGAAGGAAAAAGTCCATTTTTGGCCATCCAACTCTTGGCTCAGTTTGGTTTTGGCCATCGAACTCCAAAACCGGGAATCTTTGGCCATCCAACTATCAAACCGTTCAAATTTGGCCATCAGGCTGTTTTGATGAGTGGTTTTAACTTTTTTAATTACAATTTAGTCCTTAGATCTTAAAATGATTATTACTTTTTGCTCGTACCTCCGATTTAGGTGATTCTTGTGATCACGTGTTACTAATGGTGACCACCATATTTTTAAAGTGATCTTTATACTATTTTATCACTATTTGTTATATTATTTTTTTGGTCGTTGTGTAGAAAAACTAATATAAGAAAAGTAAAACAAACAATTATAAATAATATAGTCAACATTTTTAAAAGATAAAGTTCATCATTATGAATGCATGACCACTAGAATCACTTAAATCGGAGATAGGAGACAACAATAATAATCATTGTAAGGTCCAAGGATTAAAATGGACTAATTTAGTGTTTTTTAGTCCTTGGATGTTAAAATAATTACTTATTTTTCTTGCATCTCTATTTTAAGTGATTCCTAATGTCATGCGTTCGTAACTATGACTTTAACTTTTAAAATATTGATTATATTTTTATATTGTTTAATTTTCTTATATTATTTTTCTACACAAAGACAAAAATAATATAAAAATATAAAATAGTGATAAAAATTATAAAGATCACTTAATATAGTGCTCACCGTTAGTAACATGTGACAACAAGAATCACCTAAATCGGAGGTACGAGCAAAAAGTAAGAATCATTTGAAGATCTAAGGACTAAATTGTAATTTAAAAAGTTAAAACCACTCATCAAAACAGCCTGATGGCCAAATTTGAACGGTTTTGATAGTTGGATGGCCAAAGATATCCGGTTTTGGAGTTCGATGGCTAAAATCAAACTGAGCCAATAGTTTGGATGGCCAAAATGGACTTTTCCCTTATATGAATGATACATCACACAGGTACGTTTTTAGTATTGTATTTGGTTTTGGATTCTGTAGCCCCTGAAATACCAGAGTTAATAATTTAGTTCTCAACTGATTGCAGGATAATTAGCCTTGTGGAGAAGTGGAACCACTCGGAAGGATCCCCACAGGTATTTCTGTTGTTCTTGATGAACATCTTTTGTCATTTCTTTTTTGAACTCTATCCTCTAATATAGTTCTGTTGTATTATCCTACTAGTGAATATTTCTCCAATAGTACAAAACCATCCAATAGGGTTTGTTTCAGTTTGATGAAATATTTTTGACTTGTATACCAGATTGAATAATTTAACTTCAAGGTAAACTTCAGTGATAATACATAGCACGTCTAAAAGCAGCGCTAAAATGAGTTTATCTCCATGTTGAACCTTTCTGTCTCTCATTCCCTGAGAATTTTTCTCCCCTAACATTGCTGCTTTTGTGACATTAGTATTGTTTATATGGAGTAGTCTTATAGACTATTGTGATGTTGATACTCTGATATGCATTCATCTGTATTAAGGCTATCAGTGCTGAGCGGTGCAATTGATGTGATAGCGAGACCATTTATGGGTGTGTATATGCATGTGGGCATAGACCTCTAATTAAAATGAACATTTTTAATGGCAGGTTGCCTACACCTTCGATGCTGGGCCTAACGCGGTTTTAATTGCACGGGACCGTAAAACTGCAGCACTTCTGCTCCAGAAGCTCTTGTACTATTTCCCTCCACAAGACAAGGATTTGAGCAGGTCTGCCTGATGTTCACGATTAAATTTACTCTGTGTTACTGATTGTATTACAGCAAAGCTCTATGGATATATCAGGTCTGATCTGTTAATATGATCTTGCAGCTATTTGGTTGGCGACAAATCAATTCTAACCGATGCTGTGGATTGCATTCCATAGAAGACGTCGAGGCTCTCCCAGCGCCTCCAGAGATCAAGATACATGACCAGAAATTCAAGGGTGATGTTAGCTACTTCATCTGCAGCAGGCTTGGGGCTGGGCCAAAGGTTGTCACTGACGAAAGCCAGGTGTTGCTCAATTCGATCACAGGGCTCCCGAATGGGGTGTGATTCAAGATCAGTGGTCTGATACATTGGGTTTGTGTAACAGTTGGATTTCATGCTGGTATTAAGAACCCTATCCTACCGTAATTTGTAGGCTTTGATCCTGTATTGTTGCCTATGCATCCATTTGGGGCTGGTGTTTGTTGCTGATACTAAAAAATGGGCATGACTTTGATGTTTTTCAATAAAAGGGTGTGGAGTAAGCTGTCTCTTGTTTTATTCTCCGCAACCAGCTCGTATGTTGCTGAAGTTTTTGCGAGATTTGGCACATTGTGGAATTGTCTTACGTACCAACTACCATCTGTATCACATGGCATGGCTACTGTATACTCCAACTGGCCTGACGTACGGCCCGATACCATGGTTGACAATTCATCACTACAGAGAAAACGCTAAAGCTCACATAAACGCATGCTCATCGATCTTGGACACTTGGCAGTTGCCACGGTTCTACGCGCATGAAGATTCACTGTAAATACTGAAGGCCCATGATGCAACAAGGCAAACATCCCATGTTCCAGGGTTACATCAGTGGTGGCATGGAAGTCAACGGCACATACAAATAACCACGTGCTTATGCTAGAAGGTTATTTTACTCACACATGATCTCTTATTGCCAGTCATTTAGTGTAGAAAGATGGCCATTACATCAGTGATTAAGGGGGGGATTTAAGGTGAGAATTGTGTGGTGGCTTATGGAAGAGAAATAGTCAAAAGCTCCGGATAGCACAACTATCTTTTTTTTTTTTTTGAAAGATGATATCCACTACTATCAGTTCGCATTAGATAGGGCAACACGGAAGAAATAAATGGATAAAATAGTAAGAGCTCACCAGTTGCAGTGAGAAAAGATCTACGTACTAGGGACATAAAGAAAGGACAGCGATAAAGGAGTGCAACAATGTGCTTGGAAAAACAAATAGTAATGTTCTTGGTTGACGAGGATATGCTAGCTTTTTACTCCAGCTATTGCATTTCTAATTTCTTTATGTGTAGAGACTAAGAGAGCAGAGAGACAGGCAGAAGCATTCATCTGGAGCTTAACTCCCAGTGTTAACGCTTGCTTATAAAATTAATTTAAGTCTACTTAAAGGTACGAAATGATTGTGACAAGCCAAGCGCCGAACTTACCACAGTTCCAGATGCATAAAAAGGGACATTTTGACAAAGCCCAATGCAAGATTGACATTGTTATGTCCACTTGAAGTTCAAAGGCACTCAGAACGCAAAACTTCGAACAATGAGTTGTGTAGATTAGATGTGTAGTAAGTGGGTATCTGACAGTTTTTTATCTGTTAGTTCCGCTCATTCGAAGTAACAATTTCTCGGTACTTTCTCAACTTTTTATTTTAGAATATACATTAGTTTTCTAAAAAGTTAAAACGTTCTAGGGAAATAATTTTCTTGTCCATTGGCACAGGTGCTCGGAGAAGCACGTGGAGCTGTCGGGGCTAGACCACACCGCGCCCATGTGATGGAGCGGGTTCGACAAGCATACACGACATCACAGTAAAGCACACGACAGCAACGACGCCGTGGCACCCCGGACACAACCGTTTCCAAACCAACCAGCTATGGCGCCGTCCCCAAAGGAGGACGCCTCATTCCTCAACTTCAAGGCGTTCGCCGTCTTCCGTACCAGTCTTCTGCCCTCCCGTTGTGAACCCGGTCGCCAAATATCAGCCAGCAACCACCTTCTCTCTCAAGCCTCACAGAGCGCAAGGAAGAAGCAGTTGCTTGGCGCCGATTTTCCGCCTTTTCCCAAGTTTCCAGTTTTAAGCGCCTATGGCGTCTTGGCCAGTGTTTTGGATCCTCAGTATTTTGAATTTGCCAATTTAAGCAGGCCGCGGAGTCTTGAGAGAAAGCGCAGCGCAGATGAGGACTATGCAATATCACAAACATCTACCTGTGTTCGCCTATATATGGAAGATGAAAAAGGCCTCGCCTTTCGTTGAATCTCGCCGCGCGCGCAAGCTCTCGCTTTCCCGCGCCACTCCGACTTCGAAACCGAGGCGAGGGTGGAGCGGAGGAGTCGGTCTCTGTCGCACGGTGTTCTTTTGGTGGTGGAGCAAGAAGCCTATCCCTCGCCTGGGCGCGTAGGCTAATCCGCCTCCGTTCCGTCCGGCGATCATGGAGGCGGCCACCCCGTGGTTCCACCGTTTCTCCTTCCGTTTCAATGCTTCACCTCG